>JAYEPQ010000011.1:19938347-20538347 GCA_036321105.1 Dracaena cambodiana | reverse complement strand
GTGGCTAAAAATCCAATTGAATCTCCTTGTCATTCGAATCCACAAAATCAGCATATGAAGTTCCGAGTCATTCTTGATGGGCAGGAATCTCCTTGTCATCTAGGTCCATAGCCCATGTACTCATGCAGCATTAATGCCGCTTTCTAGCTGGGCTAGCTGAGTCTGAGGATATGTATTTCTCATATTTTTGTTAGTCAAACTTAGCTACTAATATCTCTACCGCTTTTCTTATCTTTTTAATATCATATTGGGCACCATCTCCTTAGTATAGGAGATTTTTCTCACTGTGATTGCCAGTTTGTTTTCCTCCAAATCTGATCCTCTATTCATTGCTATTGGAATAAATTACAATGATTTCAATGATTACAATAAAAGGAGAAAACAAGAAAAACAATACGAGAAGACTTATATGATGTCTCTCTCTTTTATAAAATATTGTGGGATCTTTCGGCAGCTGTGAAGTTGCTTCAACCTTTGTTAATGATCTGATGTAAGAAAGATGATGAAGATGGAAACTTTTTGGGGGTGAATTAGTGTCGGTATCTCTCCCTTCATTGCTGGTCGAGGAGTGCAACAAGCTCTTGTGCGAGATCTTTAATTACCAAAAGGTCCTTTTTGAGTCCTTTTGGATGGTTATTTATAGACTCCAACAGTTATGGTTGTTTCCTTATAGATAAAGATGATATTCAAACCAATATTTGGTTTTCTATCTAATTGGATTTGGTTTTGTGATTCATTGAATCTGGTCTTGGTTTCCTACTCAAATCAGATATATGGTTAATCAGAATCTCAAGTATAATTTTGTTATGATCATGCAAGATCATGCTGCCCACAAAGCCAGTATAGCCTCACTAATCGCAATGCTCACTGTGAGACTAAAATAGCCTCGCTGCCCACGAGGCTAGAGTAGCCTCGCTGCCCACACAAGGCTAGAGTAGCCTTGCACCGAATAGGACTACCAACTTTGTGGAGGTTTCAATTTTTGCTCAATTTTTTTATTCTACAATTGTGGGATCCAGAAAATGGAAAGGCTATACAAAGCAGAGATGTAACATTCTTCGAAGATCAGACAGTTGATAATATTGAGAAAACAGAGAAGTCTACATCCTTAGTTGATACTCTAGTTAATTTGGATACAATTCCTCCACCAGTGTTAGATAATAGTTATCAAGATCCAGAACTGATTGGTATTCCTCTAGGTGATATACAAGCGGAAGAGCAGGTACAACATGCACCACGAGCACTACTAGCAGAATCTCAGCTAAAAATATCAGATCGAGAGCACAGAACTGCTTGAGATACCCTCCCATTGATTATTTATTACTTACTAACTGGGAGAGCCAGAAGACTACCATGAGGCCATGTCTCATGTGAAGAAGGAAGAATGGCTTTCAGCTATGCAAAATGAAATGAAATACTTACAAGAGAATCACACTTATGATTTAGTGAAACTGTCGAAAGGCAAAAAAGTATTGAAAGCCGGGCATATAGACTGAAAGCTCAGCAGAATAGCTCACAACCAAGGTACATAGTAAGGCTGGTTGTGAAAGGATTTGGTCAGAAGAAGGTTATAGATTTTGATGAGATAATCTCTCCTATTATAAAGATGTCTTCTATTAGAATTGCTTTAGGCTTAGCTGCCATTTTAAATATGGAGATTGAACAATTTGATGTAAAGATGACATTCCTCCATGGTGATTTGGAAGAGAGATATATATAGAATAAGCAGAAGGGTTCATAAAAAATGATAAAAAAACCTTGTATATAGATTGAAGAAGAACTTGTATAGTCTTAAACAAGCACCAAGACAGTGGTATGAGAAGTTTGACTCCTTCATACTCAATTATAGTTATAATAGGGCCAATTCTGACCATTATGTGTTCACTAAGAAATTTACTAATGATGATTTTATAATCATCTTGCTTTATGTTGATAACATATTAATTGTTGGTCATGATGCTAGTAAAATTGATATGTTAAAAAGAGAGTTCAACAAGTTTTTGCAATGAAAGACTTAGGACTGGCAAACCAAATCATTAGATAATTCTATGAAAAAAGATGAAAATCAACAACGCTAAACCCTAAATAAGGATAGGCAATTAAGAAACTTAATTCAAGTATAAGCCATCAAAGTATTAATCTACGAATTATTGTATTTTAATTTTTTCATGGAAAAATCATATCTTTAATATTTTATTTTAGAAAGATAACAATAATAAGCAATTACATGGTTGATTTCTAATTTCACTTATATCCTAGAGCTAAACTAATTTAGCTACTCATGGTTCTAATTAACATGATCCTATTTTTATTTATGAAAGTGATTAAAAATCCTATTTTTCTTAGAAAGCAATTAAAGATCGATACTAGAAAGCAATTAAATCTATCTAAAAAGTAATAGAATTACCTCTAGAGCTTGGTATGGCGGTCGTCACCCCTTCGGCAAAACCCTTATATTTATTAATCAAAAGTACATTTAAAATTACATCTAAAAAGCTCTCGCCAATTTACAAGACTTCATGGGGGTATTTATAACCCAAACACAATATTGCTCCTACTCAAACTCAATACAAAAGATATAATTCTAATCCAGCACAAACTAATCTCAAAATATATAATCTTAATCAAATTCATAGGTATTAGAAACTAATGGTTGAGATTAGATAGTATAAAATACTAATTTTTTAGTTCAAAACCTGAAATTAAGTTCAGCACACCCGTAACCTGCTGGATAGGATTTTTCATTCTGCAATGCTTTAGTAAAATAGACATAATATTTGCATACGAACTCGGATTGAGCTGTTCTTGGACTCGTTTCGAAGATAATTCCAAGATCTACAAATTTATCCCACACAAAGTTTCCCACTTTAAGCTTTATCTTGGCCGAATATACTCTTAAACTTGCTACTGCTGCACTTAAGTTTCTGTCTTTACCAAAACTAACTTTCTATACTCATATTCTTGATAAATTTGCATCATCTTCTTATCTTCCTTACATATTCTTTTTTACCTATAAAAACACACTAAATATATTCGAATAACGATATTTATATACAAAATAGATAAAATATGGGAGAAAAAAATGCAAAATATGATACTAATCATGCCCCCAGACTTATCTTTTTCTAGTTCTCGAGCAAAACCTATACCTAAAAAGAAAAAAAATTCGAACTCATTTTTGCAGGAATCGCAGGTTTACTTAGCATGTGCAAGACTTTAAACCCCTATATTACCTTAGGGACAAGTTGTGTCTCGTGAGGGTTTGCAGTAAATATACCCACAAAATTCGTGAATAAAAAAGATTAAGAAATAAAGAAAAGAAAAATAAGGATAACCGAAAATCAAGAAAAATAAAAATTTTATACAAAAGAAAGAAAATTCCTTTTTTTGTGATATTTTCTTCAATTAATCTCACTAATATACAAATTCAAAAACGCATTTAGATTATCAATTTTCAAATCAAGCGTCATATCAAATACACTTATCTTTTTAAACAAAAATTTAAATCGTATTTTCAATACCCACGAATAGATAATTCATTAGCTCATATACATCTACATATAAGTGTGATACTTTACTTCGGTTTTGGACTCAAACTCTAACTCATAATTCATCTTTTCTCTCTAAATAATTTTTTTTTACTTTTTTTTTTTTTTTTTTTGTGAGTATTTCACCTTTCATGCGAAAATTCATACTTGCTTAGGCGAAAATATTCTATTACTCAGATCATACTCAATTATTTTATTTCTTAGACTATTGCCTTAATACCAGGCTCACCCTTTTTTTCTTCTTTTTTTTTCATTTCTGAGACTTATTGCCTTAATACCAGGCTCAACCCTTTTTTTTCTTTTTTTTCTTTTTATCTTTTTTTCTTTAGGATTATTTCTTTAAATACCAGGCTCATCCCTTTTTTTTATTTTAATTTTTTGTTTAGAGAGAGGAGACTACTCAAGCATTATCATCTTTATCCTTAACCTAATAAACTATTGTGAAGTAAAAAATAGATGTATACTTACCTCAAAATTACTACTAGCGGTATTTATTTTTTGGATTTTTATTTTTTCATAAAATTTTAAGTGTATCATCCAATCTACTTTCCTATCAAATTTCAAATCTAAATTTATTCTTTTATTTATAATTAGCTTGATTTATTAAAGAAAATATTTTATATTTTTTTACTTTTTTTATATTTTTTTTAGTTACCCTAAAAACTACCCAAAGTGTAAAATAAAGAAATCTAAAAATAAAAATTCTAGAAAAAGAAAAAGAAACTAAAAATCTTAGAAAAACATAAAAAATCTCCTAACCTACTCCCCCACATCTAAACTCGTGTATGCCCTCATACACGACCCAAAAGTGGTAAAATAAATATAAAAAATTATTATACAAATACTATATAAATAATGAGAGTTCTAAAAGGTCAAGATCTCAATATTATCACCTGTTAACGCATGGAAAGTGGTTACGACCTCTTGATCGCTTCCCACTTCCATAGTATGTCCTTTTATATTTTGATATAGATGAACTTAGTTTTTTTGCCAATTTTGCATTTAATCTCTCCATCTTGTTTTTTGTTTTTCTTAATTTATTCCGACCTTTATTTCTTTTATTCAATAGTAAAATTTTAAAGTTGAAAATCGTACCTTTGTCGTCTATATTTGACCAACGAGCATCTTTCATGGCAGTAAGTATTTTGCTTTTATCAACTTATGAAATAACATACTTTGATGTGGCAAAATCATGAGCTCGATTTTTGATCGCCTTTTCAAATCATAGGTACCATAAACTCTTCGTTTTGAGGTTCCTTCCATTCTTCTAGTATTCTTGGCTCATCATGCAAATTTTCTTCAAAACTATCATCAAAATTCTCAAAAAAAAATGTCATACTAGTGAACTTATCATTAGTCAAGTCATTATGAAGAGATAAAAAAATTTCTTCACAATTTTCATCAAAAGAATCAAATGTAATATGTTACTAGTAAGCTCATCACGAGGCAATCACCAAGCAAAATTTTTTCTTTATCACCAGTTTTTTCATAATTATTTTTACAATGGTCTAAAGTAGGTTGATCATAATGTTGAAGTATAGACTCATCATGCACAAATTCAAAAGATGACTGAAGTGATTGTTTGTTGGAATTAGATATGTTCAAACAATTAGATGGTTAATTTTTAAAAAGTTTAGTATGAGAAATCATTTTGAGAAAATTTTCCATATAAGATGTAGTTTGAGAGGATGATTTTAACAAAGGTTCTATACCTTCCTCTATTGTACGTGCTCGCTTCTCAGTCTCATGATTATAAGCTTCCTTGTTATCTTCGAATAAGTTTATCTCGAGATCATGAGTGAAATTTGAAGGTGGATATGATGGATCTGTGTACGTATTTGATGACATATATGAAGTGGTTGTAGATAAATTCTCATGACATGCATACCTCGCTTCTAATATTTTTAATCTTTCATCTAACATGTTCAATATAATATTTTGTTCATGATTGAATTTAGAACATGAAGATAAATAGTTTATAAAGAAATGATCAGATGGAGGACGCTTTTGATACGGCTCTTGATTATATGCAAAATTATAATAATTCTTCCATTCACAATTGTAATTTTGTTTATCGGAAGCACTTGTAGGTTCATGATATATGGTGTGAATTTGATTATGACCTATTCCTAGCGAACTTCCTATCCATGGACACTGATGATAATTATAATATGGATCATGACAATGATGGCAACCAGTTGATTTTGAAACATTTTTTTTTGACTTCTTTTGAAAAGGCGGAGAGGGAGAGAGATGGAAAAGAAAAGAAAAAGTCCAGAATTTTTGTTTTAGATGTTTTATAGAACAAGAGACCAAAACCACAAAACAAGAGAAAAAATAGGGCAGATCCTAGAAACTTTTGCAGCTAAATAGCGGCAATTATAGCGGCAAAATCAGAGAGTTTTGCTCCATGTTTTTTGCAGTGATTAGTAGATATTTCTCTAGTCCCTTTTAGTTTCTTGTATTTGTAGTTCCACATTGCTGCAGACTCAACACACACTATTAACCCGTAAAACGTTAAAAAAGCAAGAAAACACCATCAATCTCTAGCAAGGCGCCAAAAATTTGATGTGATAAATTTACTGCAAGTATATAGTATCGGTTGTGGCACTTTACAGGTCGTTCTCATGGGAATCTAAGAAATTTTGCATTCTTACTAATCATATTATTCATACAGACTAACAAATGATTCTATTTTGAATTCAAGTTATTCTAATTATCCTAGAATATAAAATCCACTAGTTCACAACCAAGTATTACTTCTATTATATTTTTTCTATTATAAAAACTGATCTTTTAGTTTTAATTTTTAATTAAAGTGTTCTAAGTATGTGCTATCAAGTGGTGTGCAAGTATAACTCATTAAAGATACTACTTTGCATAAAAACAAACTAAATAATTAGATAATTCTATGATAAAAATGAAAATCAACAACCCCAAACCCTAACTAAGTATAAGCTATTAAGAAATTTAACTCAAGTATAACATATCAAAACATTAATCTACGAATTATTATATTTTAATCTTTTCATGGAAAAATCATATCTTTACTATTTTATTTTAGAAAGTTAACAATAATAAGCAATTACATGCTTTATTCGTACTTTCATCTACATCCTAGAGCTAAATTAATTTAGCTACTCATATTTCTAATTAACAAGATTCTGTTCTCATTTATGAAAGCAATTAAAAATCAAATTTTTTTCTAGAAAGCAATTAAAGATCTACACTAGAAAAGTATTAAATCTATCTAAAATGTAATGGAATTACCTCTAGAGCTCGGTATGGCAGTCGTCACCTCTTCGGCAAAACTCTAATATTTATTAATCAAAAGTATATCTAAAATTACATCTAAAAATCTCTCTCCAATTTACAAGAATTTATGGGGTATTTATAACCCAAACACAATCTTGCTTCTACTCAACTCAATATAAAAGATATAAGCCTAATTCAACACAAACTAATTTCAAGATATATAATCTTAATCCAATTCATAGGTATTAAAAACCAACGGTTGAGATTAGATGGCATAAAATACTAATTTTAGGTTCAAAACCCGAAATTAAGTTCAGCACGCCTATAGCTCACTGGATTGGATTTTCTATTCTGCAACGTTTTAGTAAAATAGGCATAACTCTTGCATCCGAACTTAGATTGAGCTGTTCTTGAACTCGTTTCAAAGCTAATTCCGAGATCTACAAATTTTTTCTACACTAAATTTCCCACTTTAAGCTTTATCTTGGCCGAATATGCTCTTGAAGTTGCTTCTGCTGCACTTGAGTTTCTGTCTTCACCAAAATTGACTTTGTATACTCATATTATTAACAAATTTGCATTTTCTTATTTTCTTCCTTGTGAATCCTTTGTTACCTATAAAAACACACTAAATAAACCCAAGTAACAATTATTTATATAGAAAAATAGAAAAAATATAGGAGAAAAATGTAAAATATGATACTAATTATTAACAAAGCCCTCTCCATTAGTCTGGAGCGAGAGATTGTAAGGTTGGGTCTGTCTCATGAAGAGACAACCATATTTTTTAACTAAATATTTATGACGTGATGATATTTTTAAAATAACTACTCCTATCTTTTCCCTAGTCTAATAAGGGATATGACTTTATTTTGGGGATTGGATTGTATAGATGAAAATTCAGTTACTGTCACGTGAAAAAAGGGAGAACAAAAAACAGAGAGCAGAGGTTGAGAGAAGGAGAAGAGGCAATTGTTTGTTGCTTGATTGGGGAGTCATCGGTGATCCGATTTGGTTCAAATTTCAAGAGCGGATTTCCGATAATGAGATCTACACATCGAATATTTGGATTGTGTTTCTAGTATCTATATAAGGTGTGATCCATCTTTTTCCTCTCTTGTATTACTCAAAATCCACCTTGAAGGTAATGTTTGTTTGGCCATGAATAGGATCTCTTTCTGTTGTGATCCTCTAGTGTTATCTAGAGAGGATAAAATTATATATCCTATTATTTTTATATAGTGGAAGAAAGCAAGTGATATCCATGACTTTTTCCCACAAGGGTTTTCTATATAAATCTCGTGTATTTCCGTTGTCTATTGATTATTACTACATTATGTAGTTGTTGTTATTTACTAATCTTACTAGTAATTATTCAAACTATTCTCATTTTATCAATCCCATCAAGCCAGAACCCGAAGCTATAGCTCCGCGTGAATGCCCAATGTGAGGCAAAAAAAAGTAGTCTCACGTGAGCTGCCCCTGAAATAGGATAGTTAGATGTCATTTTATCCACTTCATGGTGGGATTTTTTAATCCTTATCTTTGAGAAAAGCTAGTAGGGTGGTTAGACCTCCCCATGGCCTATAAATAGTCTTAGGGGAGAAGGGAAGGGAACTTCTGTTCTTTTGGCTAGGAACTCTTGGCTTGAGCAAATATATGCAATAGTCTTTTTTGTGAATTCTTGAGAAAACTTGAAGACGAAATGTTGTTGCAAGCTCTCCAATTTAGAGAAAATAAAAATATGCTCGTCAAAAAAAGGATCTCTGAATTGACATGATTGGATGGTCAACAAAAAACAAGATAAATTTTCACTGCCACTTTAAAATATAGTATTAAACTAAAAAAACCGTCTTCGAAAACATCATTTCTCTCTGTTTTGAGGAAAAATTATTGTAATTATAATGATCCATTCCAAAATACCCCCTTATTATAATCATAATATATAATATTACTTCCCCAATAATTAATAATTTTTTAAAAAGATAATGACATAAGTATTTGTATGAATTTAACTTTTCAAAATTCTAAATTAAAATCTAACTAAAGTATATTATAACTAGATAAGATTTGTTAGGTAGTTAACAGACTCAACAAATCCCATTCTCATGTACTCTCCCAAACAAACCTCCTTCACATTTTCCTTCAAGTTGAGAAAACCGAGAAAGAGAGAAGAAGAAAAAAAAGGGAGAAGGAGGAGATCTCAATCATTGGCCGGAGATATACCCAATTGCATTCTTTGAAGATTGTATATCGCGTAGAGGCAAGTGTAATTCTACAATCCTATTATACCTATTTATGTTTTTTTTTTAAAAAAGAAAAATTAAATATGAAGCTAAGAAATTTGTCCATATGGATGGATGGCTCTTTATTTTGAAATTATCTCAGAAAAATGAAGCTAAGAAATTTGTTCATACAAACAGTACATGCATCGGCTTATAGTCAGCCAAACCCCACACGGTGGCAGACTATAAAGCCATAGTCAGCCAAACCGCACACGGTGGCAGACTATAAAGCCATAGTCAGCCAAACCCCACACGGTGGCAGACTATAAAGCCATGGATTGGCAGCCTACATCAATGGTATTGCTCAGGTTTTGTCACCATCAACGTTGACTTGTATGCCATCGACGGTGGCCTATGTTAGCCATATTGCTTTTCGCTAAATCAGTGATATATCTCGCTCTCTAACTCCGATTTAGGTGATTTAAGAGCTCGCTCCCTAACTCCGATTTAGGTGATTTAAGAGTTCCTGAAAGGAGAGTCAAAGCTCTATAACTCCCGCCTACAAATATTTTTCCTACTTTTTCCTTATCAATATCAAATATGGACTTGAATTTGATATTGCTGACTCATTCTTCCTGAACTCTAATTTTGCTAATCTTACTATAATTTCAAAGAGGGTTATGAGCTCTACACCCTACTGGTTGATTCAATGTTAAAATTCACATTTTACCTCAACCAAATATAGTATTAAAATTGCATCAAATTCAGCCATCGATATCGGCCATGTTAGCCTTATCGGTCGTATCAATTAGCTTGATTTGTTTGCATCGATCTTACTCGTACATAACTTTACCAAGCATATCATACTATACAAGAGTTTGTTATTTATCTAACCAAGGATCAAGTATACATAGACACCCAATAACTCTTAATTAATTAGTTTGGAACTTTCCGAAGAAAAATGCTAGATGTTTTAAGAGCATCTCGTACATATCCGGGGCTATGGCACCATGAGTTGGTGTTGTTCCATGGCCATATTACTAGGTACTTATGAGAACATGATGGACAAGTTTAAATTCTCGGGTCCGAAGCCCTATAACATGAATGCAGTGATTCAATAAATCACCCAAGGACCTCCCAAGTTAGGTCCTAAATTTTAATTGTACAATCTAAGAAGTTAAACCTCCCAAATATGTGTTCAAGTTTCTCCATCTAGTTTTCTTCATAACCCTATTATCTTATTACATATCTTAAGTATATAAATGAATTAAACGAACATGCAAAATGCAATGCAAAAGGTACTCACAATTGAGGGTAAATGATCAATAATTCATTTAATTACTTATGATTACAAATATTCAGATCTCTTGGGAAAAAGATATAGATATGAAGATTAAAGTTAAAAATACTTGGGAAAAGCAAGCAACAAGCACAAAGGTTTCAAATTCCAAAAAATCATAAATTAACTCATTGGTTGACCAATCGTGGTAACCGTCTCCAATATAAACACTAGTCTACATAATGTCAAGGTGACTTGTTAAAATGAAAATGCAAGAATAGGAAATGTGACTAAGCAGGGGAAAAGAAGAGAAAAACTACAAAGAATAGACAATATACATGCAATGCAAATAAATAGACAAACTTAAAAACAACTGAACGGTAAAGTGTCATCATTTTAGGTATGCATAATAGAGTCTAATGTATTGCGTCATATGTGAAAACAGAATTGATAAAGTTCCTAAAGAATCGAGTTTATTGGTAGAAAGTAAAATGCCCATATATACCAAAGTCCACACAAAACTTTGATTTAGCTTAAAGTTCCAGTGGAAATTCAGTAATATGCTGAGAAAATGCGTGGAATATTGAATTTAATTATCCACTAAGGCCTAGTTCAATCAGATTCCAATTAAACAAAAAAAAAAAAAAAACAAAAAAAAACAAAAGAGCCATAGTACAGTTTCAAATGATTGAGTGATTGAGGGGTTCATATTCGAATAATCATATTCTGTTGTCTAGATTCAAGAAGAAAATTACAATAAAAAAATGAAAATGGAAAGTTATTCGCTTGGTTTCTAGAAATTCTTATCGCATATATTTTTGTTTCCTTCTTTAAAGGATAACTGAGACAATATATACATAACATACTGGAAGGATCAATATATGAACATATCTTTATGAGAGTCATTGTAACAGAATAGAAGGATCAATATGTGAACGTATCTCTATGACGGTCACTGTAATAGAATAGAAGGATCAATATAAGAATATAAGCTTTTCCGACGCATGTACTGTTTGTATGAACAAATTTCTTAGCTTCATTTTTCTGAGATAATTTCAAAATAAAGAGTCATCCATCCATGTAGACAAATTTCTTAGCTTCATATTTAATTTTTTTTTTTTTTTTTAAAAGTATAAATAGGTATAATAAGATTGTAGAATTACACTTGCCTCTACGCAATATACAATCTTCAAAGAATGCAATTGGGTAGATCTCCAGCCAATGATCGAGATCTCCTCCTTCTCCCTTTTTTCTTCTTCTCTCTTTATCGGTTTTCTTTACTTGAGGGAAAATGCGAAGGAGGTTTGTTTGGGAGGGTACATGAGAATGGGGTTTGTTGAGTTTGTTAACTACCTAATAAATCTTATCTAGTTTTAATATAGTTCAGTTAGATTTTAATTTTGAATTTTGAAATTTTGAAAAGTTAAATTCATACAAATACTTATGACATTATCTTTAAAAAAATTATTAATTATTAGGGAAGTAATATTATTATGATTATAATAAGAACTATTTTGGAACGGATCCCTATAATTACAATAATTTTTCCTCGAAACAAAGAGAAAGGAAGTTTTGGAAGATGTTTTTCTTAGTTTAATACTACATCTTGAAGTTGTAGTGAAAGTTGATCTTGTTTTTTTATTGACGATCAAATCATGTCACTTCAGAGATCCTTCTTTTGAGGAGGATATGCGGTTTTTCTCTAAATTGGAGAGCTTGCAACAATATTTCGTTTTCAAGTTTTCTCAAGAATTCATAAAAATGACTGTTGCATATGTTGAATTTGGGTGTGGCTCTTTTAGTCCCACAGCAGCTGGGCGCTAAAGAGACATCACCCATGAGTCCTATAAATAGGGCCTTGTATTTTTGGTTTTGAGTATCCAAAACAATTAGTTATTATATAAAACTGTTTTGAGAAAACAGTTTTTATTTTAGAAAGTTTTCAAATATGAAAAATTCCAAGTTGTAATTTTGGTTTTTTAGATTTTGGAAAAATTCTCCAATTCTCGGGGAACTTTCCAATTTACCAGAGATCTTTATAATTTGAAACTTTGGTGATAGTGGATTGATCGTTGATGCTCGAGGACGTAGATAATATTTACCGAATCTCGTTAAATTTTGTGTCTTCTCTTATTTTGCATTAGTTCGTTTGTGGTACTATTTTGGATGCCATTTATAAGATATCTGTCTTTCACAGCAAGTGGTATCAGAGCCGAAGGTTCGACCTTGGCGAATTGTTCAAAAATGGCAAAAGATTCTTCGTCTACATCGGCTAAGATTATTGTGACTAATGCAAAGTTCGAAATTGAGAAGTTTGATAGCCGCAACAATTTCGGTATGTAGCAGTGCGAAGTCTTGGATATTCTTTATCAGTAAGAGTTGGATGTTACTATGAAAGATAAAAAGCCAGAGAAGATGACTGATAAAAAATGGAAATGAATTAATCACCAAGCATGTGGAACTATCCGATCTTGCCTCACAAGGGAACAAAAATATCCTTTCATGAAAGAGACATCTGCATGTAAGATGTGGAATAAGCTGGAGAACAAATTTATGAAGAAGAGCAGTGAGAATCGGTTTTATTTGAAGAAGAAATTGTTCCGCTTCCAGTATCAACCAGGTACATCTATCAACAATCACATTGCTACATTTAATAAATTAATAGCAGATTTATTAAATTTGGATGTGACTGCTGAAAATGAATATCAGGCTTTATTATTGTTGGCTTCTCTTCTGATGAGTATGATCATCTTTTCACTACTCTCCTTCGTGGTAAGGATAAAGTGACTTTTGATGAGGTATACAATGCATTGTACAATTCTGAGATCAGAAACAAAGATCAGAAAGAGCATGTGTATAATACAACTGAGGTGTATGCTGCTAGAGGCCGATCTCAGAGTCATAAATCCAATTAGAGAGGCAGATCCCAATCAAGATGCAAACTTGATAAAGATGAATGTGTTTTTTGTCATAAGAAAGGGCATTGGAAGAAAGATTGTCCAAAGTTGAAGAAGAAAGATAAGGGCAAGACTGATTCTGATGCATATGTAGCCAAGTATGAAGATGATGACTCAGATTTTGCACTAGTTGGTTTACCTTCAGTTCCTCATTCTAATGAGTGGATTTTGGATTCTGGATGTACCTACCATATGTGTCCTCACAAGGAGTGGTTCTTCAATTTTGAAAAGTTTGATGGAGGAGTTATTTTTACGGGCAACGATAGCTCTAGCAAGACAACTGGGATGGATTCAATCCGTTTAAAGAATCATGATGGATCAAACAGAGTTTTGACAAATGTACAATATGTACCGGATTTAAAGAAAAATCTCATCTCTTTGGGAGAATTAGCAGCAAAAGGTTTCACTATATCTATCCGAGATGGAGTTCTCAGAGTCACTTCAGGTGCACTTGTGGCGATAAAAGATACGAGTAAGAATAATTTATACTAGTTTCAGGGTAGTACAGTTATTGGATCAGTAGCTACAGTCTTTGAAGAGGATACAAATGCAGAAACAACCATGTTGTGGCACATGCGACTTGGTTATGCAGGTATGGGAGTTTTGCAAAATTTAGTGAAGAAAGGCTTACTAAAAGCTGCAAAAACTGATAAATTAAGTTTTTGTGAGTATTGTGTTATGAGAAAAAAGACAAGAGCAAAGTTTGGCACTGCTATCCATAATACTGAAGGAATTTTGGACTATATTCACTCTGATATTTGGGGTCCTACTAGAACACCTTCTTTGGGAGGTGTGCATTACTTTATTGCTTTTGTTGGTGATTACTTTAGAAGAGTTTAGGTGTATCTGATGAAAACTAAAGATGAAGGGTTGGGAATTTTTTTGAAATGGAAAAAGAAAATTGAGACTCAGACAGGCAGAAAAATAAAGAAATTTAGATCAGATAACGGTGGTGAGTATAAAAGTGATCCGTTTATGAAAATTTGCCAAGATGAAGATATTGTTCGTCACTTCACCAATACAAATTCACCACAGCAAAATGGGGTGGCAGAGTGCATGAACAGGATTTTGCTGGAGAAAGTTCGATATATGTTACTTAATGCTGGGTTAAGTAAGGAATTTTGGGCTGAGGCAGTGACATATGCATGTCATCTTATTAATCAATTATCATCAGCTGCGATTGAAAGTAAGACACCAATTGAGATATGGTCTGAAAAACCTACTTATGATTCCTTACATGTGTTTGGTTCTACTACTTATTATCATGTAAAGGAGTCTAAATTGGATCCAATAGCTAAGAAAGCATTGTTCATGGGAACAAGCTCAGGTGTGAAAGGATATTGCCTTTGGTGTCCAAATTCAAAGAAAATTATTTTTAGCAGAGATGTTATCTTTGATGAATCTGCCATGTTGAAAAAGTGACACTTAGTAATTCTGGAAAAAAGAAGATGACCACTAATGTTCAGCAGCAAGTGAAGAGTGCTCCACAACAGGTGGAGTTTGAAAAAGCCAGATTTGACCCAATTTATATCGACAGTCCAGTGGCAGAGAAGGATGTCGAAGAAAGAAAAGAAGAGGTTTTAACCCAAGAACCACCACAACAACCAATTTTAATTGCACATGACAGGCCACATCGAGAAATTAAGAAACCTGTTCGTTTCTTTGATACAGTAGTGGCCGATGGACTTCATGTTATAGATGATGTTCCTTCCACCTATAGAGAAACAATTAGAAGTTCAGAAGATAAAAAGTGGAAGACAGCAATGGATGAAGAGATGCAATCTCTTCAAAAGAATCAAACTTGGGAGTTATCTCAACTACCTAAAGGTAAGAAGGCAATCGGATGCAAATGGGTATTTATAATGAAAGAAGAATTTCTTGACAAAAATGATGTTCGCTACAAGGCAAGATTAGTGGCTCTACGCTCGAAAATAAGGAGTTGATTATAATGAGGTATTTTTTCCAGTATTAAACATTCTTCTATTCGGATTATGTTAGCTTTCTTATCACAGTTTGATTTGGAACTAGTTCAACTTGATGTGAAAACTGCATTTTTACATGGTGATTTGGAAGAGGAAATCTATATGACTCAGGCAGACTGATTCAAGATTACTGAAAAAGAAAATTAGGTTTACAAATTGAATAAGTCATTGTATGGATTGAAGCAATCTCCGAGACAGTAGTATAAGCGATTTGATCAGTTTATGATAAGTTGAAAGTACACTAGAAGTAAATTTGATCATTGTGTGTATTTTCGCAAGCTACATGATAAGTCATTTATTTATCTACTCTTGTATGTGGATGATATGTTAATAGCTTCAAAGAGCTAAGAAGAGATTGAAATGTTAAAAGCTCAGTTGAATCAAGAGTTTGAAATGAAAGATTTGGGTGAAACTAAAAGGATTCTCGGCATGGAGATAAGTAGAGATCGAAAGAGAGGAAAAGTTTGGTTGTCTCAGAAACAATATCTAAAGAAAATGCTACAGCATTTTGGCATGACAGAGCAATCAAAACCTATGAGTATCCCACTTGCTTCTCATTTCAAGTTAAGTGTAGGTTTATCTCCTAGCACTGATGAGGAACTTGAGTATATGTCGAAGGTTTCTTATTCAAATGCAGCTGGTAGTTTAATGTATGCCATGGTGTATACGAGACCTAACATTTCACAGGCAGTTGGCATTGTAAGTAGGTATATGTATGATCCTGGAAAAGAATATTGGCAGGCTGTGAAATAGATTTTACGAAATCTTCTGAACACCATAAATGTTAGTTTGGTATTTGAGTGTGATGATACTCTTGGTAAGTGTGTGGTTGGATATGTTGATTCTTACGACACAGGTAATTTGGATAAACGTCAATCAACTACTGGTTATGTGTTTACTCTCGCTAAAGCCCCAGTGAGTTGGAGGTCTACTTTGCAGTTCACGGTTGCTCTATCTACTACAGAAGCAGAATATATGGCAGTTACAGAAGCTATAAAGGAGCAATTTGGCTACAGGGGTTGCTTGAAGACTAGGTGATTATTCAGAAACAGGTTACTGTGTATTGTGACAGCCAGAGTGCAATTCACTTGGCAAAGAACCAAGTCTATCATGCATGGACAAAGCATATCGACCTCAGGTATCATTTTGTACGGAAAATTATTGAAGATGAGAAAATACTACTTCATAAGATTGCAACTGCAGAGAATCCCGCTAATATGATGACCAAGGTAGTGATTTTGACCAAATTCAAGTATTGTTTGGATTTGCTCAATATTTTGGCAGTTTGAAGATCTTCATTTGGAGGCGCTTACGATGTGGGTTTTATTCGCCAAGATGGAGACTGTTGAATTTGGGTGTGGCTCTTTTAGTCCCACATCGGTTAGGCGCTAAAGAGACGCCACACATGAGTCCTATAAATAGTGCCTTGTGTTTTTGGTTTTGAGTATCCAAAATAATTAGTTATTATATAAAACTGTTATGAGAAAACAATTTTTATTTTGGGAAGTTTTCAAATCTGAGAAATTCCAATTTGTAATTTTGGGTTTTTGGATTTTGGATAAATTCTCCAATTCTTGGAGAACTTTCCAATTTACTAGAGATTTTTGTAATTTGAAACTTTTGTGATAGTTGATTGATCATTGGCGCTCGAGGACGTAGGTAATATTTAACGAATTTTGTTAAACTTTATGTCTTCTCTTATTTTGCGTTAGTTCTTGTGTGGCAACAACATTTCGTTTTCAAGTTTTCTCAAGAATTCACAAAAAAGACAATTGCATATATTTGCTCAAGCCAAGAGTTCCTAGCCAAAAGAACAGAAGTTCCCTTCTCTCCTCCTCCAAGACTATTTATAGGCCATGGGGAGGTATAACCACCCTACTAACTTTTCTCAAAGAAAAGGATTAAAAAAGTCCCTCCATGAAGTGGGGAAAATGGCATCCAACTATCCTATTTCAGGGGCAGCGTATGTGAGACTAATTTTTTGCTCGCATTGGGCATTCACGCGGAGCTATAGCTTCGGGTTCTGGCTTGATGGGATTGATAAAATAGGATTAGCTTGAATAATTACCAGTAAGATTAGTAAATAACAATAACCACAAGATGCAATAATAATCAATAGACAACGGAAACACATGAGATTTATATGGAAAACTCTTGCGGAAAAAAAAAAACCATGGATGACACTTACCATCTTCCACTATATAAAAATAATAGGATATATAATTTTATTCTCTTTAGATAACACTAGAGGATCAGAACAGAAACAGATCTATTCTTGGTTAAACAAACATCACATTCAAGGTGGATTTTTAGAAATACAAGAGAGGAAAAGGATGCATCCCACCTTATAGAGATACTAAAAACATGATCCAAATATTTACTACAAGAAAATTGGTTTTTAGTGACGACAAAAGTCGTCACTGAATGTCTTCAAGTTATCACTGAAAATATTCAGTGACGAGTTTAGTGACGACTAAGTGTCGTCGTTTATGTAGCCATCACTGAAGGTTTTTGTGACGACTTTTAGTGCCCGTCACTGAAAATAGTTTTCAGTGACAACTATGACTTGTCACAAAACACTAACTAAATTGTCACTATAATATTTTTTTTGTGACAACTAATATCGTCACTAATTCGTATTTGTGACAATAATAGTTATCACTAAAAAGTTATTATATCGTCACTATTACGACTCTTCAGTGACGACTTTCAACATGACTAAATCGTATTTGTGACAATAAAACTTGTTACAGAAAAACTATTATATGGTCACTATTATGACTCTTTAGTGATAACGTTCGTCATCACTAAATCGTATTTGTGATAGCAACACGTGTCACAGAAAACATGACTATTTGTCACTACATATATAATATTATATAATGACATTAACTATAAAATTAGTGACAACAAATATTGTGACAAATAAGTAATTATTAGTGACAATTTTTTAATAGTATCACTAAAAGTTAAAATTTGCAACAATGTGTATTGTCGCTAAAACACAATTCTGTGACACTATCAATTGTTACAAATAAACTTATCAGTGACGATTTATTGATATTGTTACTGCATCTTCAAATAGATAATATAAATATCTGTTACAAATACAATATATACAATCATTCATATTTTCAAACACCATATTCACAGGAGATGTATTATAATTAGCCTATATATATATATATATCAATGATGTACAATAGAAAAATAAAATTCATCACATAAACATGCTAAAATATTCATAAGAAAAATGATCCAGTCTTGCACAAATTGTAACTTGTTTTTGTTTGAAGTAAAGTATTAAATCCATAAAAATATATAAAAATCAATTTTTTGATTGTGATATAGAACCAAAAAGAGAAGCCATTTGCTCTTGAAATATGGATTCGAACTCAGCTTGCATCTCAGCTCTAATTTTAGCTCGTACCTCTTGTAACTTTGCCTTCAGCTTCTTATCTGACTCATCTAGCTGTGTTTTTAATTTCGCATCCGACTCAGCTAGCTGTTTCTTTAATTTCTCATCTGACTCAGCTTGAACTTCTTCTCTAATTTTTTGAGCCACTTCAACCATCATTGTCTCTCTAGCATCACTTATAGCCTTCTCTACTTGCTCCTGAATATCCTGCCAAGGTCTTTTACTCGGAGGCCTTTTCCCCACTCATTTTCCTCGAAAATATCCTGATTTCTCACCAAGCACATGAAGCACATGAAGCAATCACGAGACATCTGAGGTTTATCATCTTATGCTTGTTTCATGACAAGCTCATGTAGTTTTTCCTACAATTAAATAATAATAACTAAAAGTATTAGTAACAATGGTCAAAATAAACACCAAAAACATAATACAAATTTAAGTTAGAGGGTAAAATCTCAACCAATTAATGTGAATTTTTATGAGAGTATCATAACATACTCTAAAAATAGAATACAAATTTTTATATTTGATCCATAGTGATTTGATATAATTTTTGTTGTGTATAGTCTAGAGATCACACACTATACCGATACTGCCACAGTTGACAAAAAAATATTTAGTTTCATATCAAAATATCAACAAATTACTGTGAAATTTTTATGAGAGTATGAAAATAAATTCCTAAAATAGAATATAAAATTTTAAAGCAATCCATGGTGATTTGATATCTAATAAAATTAGTGCACCGCTTATGCATTAGTCCGATGCCGGTGCAGCTGAGAAAATATTTAGTTTGAAATCATAATCACAACCAATTAATGTGAAATTTTTATGAGAGTTTTAAAACATAATCCTAAAATTGGATATAAAATTTCAATGGAATTCAGGTTGATTTGATACAATTCCTACTTAATAAAGTGCACAATCAAACTTCGGACAGATATGGGTACAACTGAGAAATATATCTACTTGTCAGTCAAAATATAACAAATTATTGTGAAATTTTATTGAGAGTATGCAAACAAACTCCTAAAATAAAATATAAATTTTTAAAGCAATCCATGATGATTTGATAAAATTTCTAATCAATTTAGCGCACTGCTTATGCACTAGTCTAATACCGGTGCAGCTGAGAAAATATTTAGTTTGAATCATAATCACAACCATTTAATGTGAAATTTTTATGAGAGTGTAAAACCATACTCCTAAAATAGAATATAAAATTTCATTGTGATTTATGATGATTTACAACTTCTACTTAATAAAGTGCACAATTTAAACTCCGGACAGATATGGGTACAACTGAGCAATATATCTACTTGTCAGTCAAAATATCAATCAATTACTGTTAAATTTTTATGAGTATGAAAACTCACTCCTAAAACAGAATATAAAATATTAAATCTATCCATGGTAATTTGATATAATTTCTAATGAATTTAGTGCACAACTTGTGCACCAGTCCGATACCGGTGCAGTAGAGAAAATATTTAGTTTGATGTCATAATCACAACCAATTAATGTGAAATTTTTATGAAATATACTCCTAAAATAGAATATAAAATTTTAATGTGACTCACGGTGATTTGTTACATTTTTTTACTTAATAAAGTGCACAACTCAAACTCCGGATAGATATGGGCACAAGTGAGAAATATATTTAGTTATCAGTAAAAATTTCAACCAATTACTGTGAAATTTTTATGAGAATATGAAAATACACTTCTAAAACAAAATATAAAATTTTAAAGCTATTTATGGTGATTTGATACAATTTCATATCAAAATGTCAGCAACTCTATGTGAAATTTTTTTGAGAGTACAAACACAAAATCCTAAAACAAAATATAAAATTATAAACCAATCTTTGGTGATTTGATATACTTAATTGCACGACATACATATGACACGCACTATAACTAATATATGGAAATGAATGGAAATAAGTGAAACATAAAGTAGGATAATGTAAAAATATATATGTATTTCTTGTGATTTTGCATCAGACCACTGTATCTCTCCTTGCGCATTCAATTTGGTATGTTGTTTTAACCAAATATCATCTGGTACTGCTTTCTCACCCATTATTGGATCCCTCTGTTTTTATGAGACATGTATTATTACGTTATAATCAAAATATTTGTAGACCAATGAAGATATGATTTATATTGTCATAGTATAAATTTTAATTTACATACAGTTGCTTTTTCAACCTCCGCAAATGATTTGGTTCCACAGTATTATTGTTACATTTAACTTAATAATATGATATCTTTCCAATATGCAATTGCTTCTGTTTAACGTTTTAACAATAATAAAAAATTTCTAAGATAAAAAAACCTTTCTTATATATATATATATATATATATATATATATATATATATATATATTTGTCCTTCTCTTTATGTGCAAATTTCATTATTAGTGTTTAAGGTATTCAGAATGTTTTTTTGTTTAATTCATTGTTATTTGTATCTAATCTAACTTTTATTTTCTATTTGTAGAATAATTTGTATTTGTGAAGCAAAAGCCACAAGATTAAAATTTCTGAAAGCCATCTTTGCAGTTTGAAGTTCTTCCAGTATCATTCTTTAAAGGAAAAGTCTCTACACCAAAATTGCAGTTATTTGAGAAATAGAATGCACAAAACGAGAAGGAGATGATTAAGGTGAAGAATGCCAAGACGAAATAAGGAGGGGATTATTGGACAATCAGTATGAGTGACTCAGTTACATAGTTTTGAACTAAGAAGAACTACAATTAATGAAACAGTAAGAAGTGGATTAAGAATTGTCATGAAGACTCACTCCGCATATAAGCAGCAACATGCTGCAGAATCAACAACATTCTGCATAAACAAAGCAAGCATTGCACATGAAAAAAATTATTGATGAGATATGATAATGTAGACAAGACAACTAAGCAGTGTTGACAACTCGAATTAAATTATATCAAATAGAAAATGTGGATAACTTATAAGCAAGAAATTAGTAATATCATGTGTGAATTATATCAGTGAAAAGCCCAATTTTCAACTTGACATTCCACCAAATTGTCAAGATAAGTAATTAAGCACACATAACAGCTACAACCAGCTGGATATCACTTTCTAAAATTTTGCATGATCAATTTATCCTAGTTCCACTAATAAGAACAACTAACATAAAGGATGCATTTAGTATAAATCAACATAACAATTTATCCTTTCAATCTTGCTCCAGAAAGTTAAATGTGAATTTTTCAGAAAAAAAAAACTTACCTGTGCAGTGATGGGCTGCGGGGAGGGGCTGCGCAGGGGAGGGGCTGTGAGGAGGGCAGCGGGGAGGGGATGCGGGGAAGGGCTGCACGGGGGAGAAAACACACCTGCACAGGAATGGGTTGCGGGGAAGGGGGGCGGCGCAGAGGGGATGTGGGGAGGGGTGCGGCGGGGTGGGGGGGGTGCTGGGAGGGGATGGGGTTGGGGGGGGGGGTCTGCGGAGAGGGGATGTGGGGAGGGGCATGCGGGGGGGGGGGGGTGCGGGGGGGGGGGGGGGGGGCGAGGGGGGATGCGGGGAGGGGCGCAGGGGGGGTGGCGGCGGCGGCTGCGGGGAGGGGCTGCGTGCACCTGATCCAATCTTTGCGGGCGTACCTGCTCCTTGCGGATCAGAGGAACGTGGGAAGTATCGATCAGATATTGCGAAGTTTATGTGAAATTTGTTGCGGCTAGTTAGGTTTTATATAATTATAATAATGACATTTGTATTATAATTATAATTCTATTTGTATTATAATTATAATAGATTTAGAGAATATCTAGTTATCATAGGATCTGGATAGATGGCTGAGATCGGGTTTAGGTTAAATATATTGATTAAGTTAAGAATTATAATGCTATTTATATTCCAATTACAATATAAAACAGAAGCTATTTTATCATATAGCATCTGAATAAATGGCCGAGCTAAATTTAGGTTAAATATATATACATTAGGTTAATCATTGTAATTCTATTTGTATTATTTTTATAATAGTTCAAGGAGTTATTATATCATAGAATATGAATAGACGACCAAGATTAGGTGTAAAAAAATAAATAAAAAATTGAAGTCTCATTATTGTTGTAAGTTGATAATTTTATAGAAGTAATTAGAAATAAAAATAAATTTTGTGACAATATAATCCCTCACAAAACAATTGTTTTTGACCAATAAAAATAAAAATAGTTATAATTGATTTCTATGTTTTAGTGGCAACTCTTTCTCGTTGTTATTGAAAATTTTGTGTTTTAGTTACAATATTTAATTTTCGTCACTAAAAACACAATTTTATTGACAAGTAATTATATTTGCTACTAAAACATTTTATGTTTTAATGACAATATTTAGTTTTCATCACTGAACAATTAGTTTTAGTGACAAGTTTTTGAGTTGTCACAAAAATAATTTATGTTTTAGTGATGGTATTTAGTTTTCTTCACTGAACACTTAGTTTTAGTGACAATTATTTTACCTGTCATAGAAAATTTTTGTTTTAGTAACGAACAAGGGTTTCCTTCACTGAATACTCAGTTTTAGTGATGCGTGTTTTCATTGTCACAGAAGATATTTATGTTTTAATGATGACATATAGTTTCTGTTACTAAATACTCAGTTTTAGTGACAATTTTTTTAGTTGTTACAGAAAAAAATTATTTTTTAGTGACGATTTATAGCCTTCGTTACTGAAAATTATGTTTAGTGACAATTTTTATTTGTTGTCACTGAAATATTTAAGTTTTAGCAATAAATTTTAGTTAGCGTCATTGAAAACTATTTTTTAGTGACAAGTTTTAGTCGTCGTTACTAAAAAATTTATATTTTAGTAGCGATTTTTCGTTCTCATCACTGAAAACTATGTTTTTGTGACAAGTTTTTATCGGTTGTCACAAAAACTTATGTTCTTGTGACAATTATTTCTCTCCGTTACGGAAAACACAATATTTGTGACAACATTTAATTTTTGTCACAAATATTCAGTTTCAGTGACAATTTTAATACTTGTCACTAAGATATCGTTACTAAAGACATATTTTCTTGTAGTGATTGAATGTGTAGATCTCGTCGTCGGAAATCCGCTCCTGAAATTTGAACCAAATCGGATCACCGATGACTGCCCGATCAATCAACAAACAATTGCCTCTGCTACTTCTCTCAACCTTTACTCTCTGGTTTTTGTTCTCCTTTTTTTCATGTGACAGTAAACTAAATTTTCATCAACACAATCCGATCCCCAAAATAAAGTCATATCCCTTATTAGACTAGAGAAAAGATAGGAGTAGGCATTTTAAAAATATCATCAAATTATAAATATTTAGTTAACAAAGGTGGTTGTCTCTTCATGAGATAGGCCCAACCTAACAATCTCCCCCTCCAGACTAATGGAGAAGGCTCTGCTAACCTTACTGATTTTCTGCAAAATTATCGCTTCGCTCTAAGCAATGCTTTATTCATCATATGCAATCCATTTTTGTTGGTATGGATCTTCATTAGACATAATAACTTCATCTCCAAGACATCACAAATCCAATGATATTGAAATGCTTAGATTTTGAATAAAGCCCTAGATTCTTATTGAGATGCATGGCACTCTAACTATTGCAATAGAAAATGGACTTGTCTTACTTCACAACACTTTAAGAAATCTTTTTAGTCACAAAGTTTCCTTACATGGTTCAACTACTGCAATGTACTCTACCTTTGTGAAAGATAAAGCAACACACTTCTGTAATTTGGACTGCCATGATACTTCTTCCCCTACAAATGTCATCATATATCCGGAGGTAAATTTTTTGGAATCCGTATCACCGGCCATACCTGCATCTGTGTACCAATCTAACTTAGGTTTACCATTGCTATAATATAAACACAAACTTGAAGTACCTGTGAGATATCTGAATATCTACTTTACTATGACCTAGTGTTCTTTATCCGAATTGGGAGAAACTGACTGACAACACCAACTACATGAGCGATATTGGCCTCATGCATACCATAGTATACGTCAAGCTACTATCTGCAGATGCATAAAGCACATTCTTCATTTCTTCTTTTTCTTTCTCACTTGTAGGATATTATCTTGAACTAAACTTGAAATGACCTACAACTAGAGAACTGACTATTTTTACCATACTCATGCCAAACCTTTATAAAACCTTTTCAATATACTTTTTTTACGACAACCAAAGCCTTCTATTATGTACGTCATGAGAAATTTTCATACCAAAAATTTACTTTGCCAGTCCTAAGTCTTTCATTTCAAAAGACTTGTGGAGCTCTCTTTTTAACGTATCAATTTTACTAGCATCATAACCGAGAATCAACATGTCATAACATAAAGCAAGATGATTATAAAATCATCATTAGTAAATTTCTTAGTGAACACATAATGGTAAGAATTGGTCCTATTATACTTATGATTCAGTATGAAGGAGTCAAACTTCTCATATCACTATCTTGGTGCTTGTTTTAGACTATACAAGCTCTTCTTCAATTTCTATACAAGGTTTTGTTTATCATTTTTTATGAATCCTTCTGGTTGTTCTAATATATCTCTTTTTCCAGATCACCATGGAGGAATGTCATCTTTACATCAAATTGTTCAATCTCCATATTCAAAATGGTAGCTAAACTAAAAACAACTCTAATATAAGACATTTTTATAACAGGAGAGAATATCTCATCAAAATGTATAACTTTCTTCTGACCAAATCGTTTCACAACCAGCCTTGCTCTGTACCTTCGATGTGAGCTATTCTCCTGAGCTTTCAGTCTATATGTCCACTTGGCTTTCAACGCTTTCTTACTTTTCGGCAGTTTCACTAAATCATAAGTGTCAAAAGAGAGGATGTGCTCACTAGAAAAGTGGGCTCACTAGGAAAAATGGTGTGCTCTTTTGGAAATTCCCGCACTTTCGCAGCCGGAGAGCTACTTTTAAGCTCAGTTTGGTTGCACTTCTCATCATACATGTAATCCCTGCCAAGGATCACAGATTAATTAGCTTTGAATTTAAGTTTGCATGATTGGAAATAGCTTTGAAGTTAAGATAGCAAGATACAGGAAAGGAAAAAGGGAAATGATTGAAGGACCTACAAGAAATTTTCAAATCATTAATTAAACTGAAAAATGAAGCCTGTAAAGGGACCAGTGATAACTACTGATCCCAACTGTAGCTGATCATTATCTGAAAATGGCATGGGAGAAACTTAATTAGAAACAGAGACATGTGGAGGCTTGTGGAGGAACAAAGGTGATGTAGGCTCCATTGGCAGTTGGTGCTCAACAATGGGGAATGGTCTCTTCACTTTAAAGTCGTGGGGGGAGGAGCTCACTTCATTTATAAATTATACTTGTTTATTTATTTTTTAGTCTTAGACAGCTGCCCAAATTCTAATAATTACCTCTTTTTTTTTAAAAAAAAAAAATAATATATCATGATGCTCAGTGTATAAGATATTGAGGTAAGGTTACAGATTGTTACAGGTATATATAATACTATTGTTCAAATATGTTGGCAATTAACAATAGTTTACTCTGAACCATAATTATGATAGAGATTTAATTATGCATGATTACATAGTTTTTTCTTTAAAAATTAGGCCATAACTTGATTATTATCCAAATTAAAATTCTTGATCGAACATATATATGCAGAAATTGAACCGAAAACTTTACCGTTGCATGATAATACAGTTAGAACCATAAAAATGGGGTTCTTTCTTTTCATTCAAGGTCGTTGAACAATTAGTAAAGGCATATAAGCTGAGGGAAATATAAAATAAACATGCAGGATCTTAGCAGAATTATTATTGTCGCAGTACCTGGAACAAGTATGACCTTAGCAAAGAAATGTTCTAGATACTATGATAATACATTTGAAATCAAGGTTTAAAATATTGGAACTGGTATTAATATTTGCTGAAATTTATAGTATCGAAATCAAGAATATCAAGTATATATTGTATCGGCAATAATCAAAATATTGACAATATCAAACTAATACTATATGGTTTATCGAGTAATGTATATTGTATTGGCGATAAACAAAATATTGGCAATATTAAGCTAAGGAGATTTTGATAAATACAAGATCTTGTATCCACTTGATGGACGGATAAATAAAGCCCAAAATCCATGAATTTGATTCTCAAGAAACTAAGGAGATAGACACTATAATCCCAAAAAAGACTTAAAATGATGGGATTAATATTCTTTTGTTGTTAATCATATGTGTTTCCAGAACTAGGGGCTCATTTACACTAGTCTATATATACACATGTATGTATGTATGTGTATAATAATAGAAATGAGTCACTGTCACATGTAAATTGCCTGAGCTATCCATTGGCAAAAAAAATGGCAATCCCATTTTTTTTCAAATTTTTTTATTATAATCTCAAGCCTCTAGCTAATAACCAATTTGTTCATTATTTATTTCTGATTTGACATTCTATGCAGAAGATACAAAACTAATAGTTTTTAATAAATACAACTTTTTCTATCCACTTGATGGAAGGACAAATGAAATCCAAAATCCATTAAATTTGACTCTCAAGAAGTTGTAGAGGTGGTGATTATAAATCCAAAAAAGATTTAAAAGACGTAACGAGAATATTTTTTTATGCCACTAGCTCACTTAAGTTTCATAAGCTAGAGGCTCATTTTCATTGACTCTGTGTGTGTGTACATACATATATACATACATACATATATATTTGTATTATATATGTATGTATATATCTATGTATATATGTATTATGTATGTATGTATATACACATGCTAACACACATATGCACATACGCGCACACATAAATATATAGGCTGGATTACTATCAATAGTATTTGTGTTTAAGATTTAAAAATTTATAATCCAAAATCAAAACATATTCCCATGTATATGATCCATCCTTCATAAACTATTTAAAAATAAAATGTATAAGAATTAAATTTGATTTAACCACAGATCAAGTGTAAACAAAATGAATGAATCAAAACTGTCATAATATTTACTAATTTTGGGTGCTTGATCTCTTAGTAAACCAAGTCATATTCTAACAAAGTTTTTGTATGTGGATAGTTTATGAAGGGTAAATGAGATCAATCAGAACATATTTTGATTTGGATTGCCTATGCTTAGAGCTTGGTTGATAGTATCCATTTCCAAATACTATTAATAGTTGCTCAACCTAACTCTATATGCACGTGTGTGTGTGTGAGTGCATGTATACATACATACATATATATAATAATTTTGATGCATTCATTTTGTTTGCATTGGATCCACATCTAATTAAAATCCAATTTTCGTAGAATTTTGTTTTTAGATAGTTTATGAAGGGTAGAAACATCTGCCAGAATGGATTTTTATTTATGATTTTACATTCTTTGATCTTGGTTTATATTATCCAGACCAAAATACTATTAATAGTAGCCTATCTTAATTCTCTCTTTCTCTCTCTCTCTCTCTCTCTCTCTATATATATATATACATACATACATACATACATACATACATACATACATACATATACATATACATACATACATATATATCATATATATATATGTGTGTGTGTGTGTGTGTGAAATTATTGTGTGTGAGCCGTTAGCTCATGTTAATTACATGAGCTAATGACAAGAATAGTATTTCCATTATTTTTGTTCATTCTTTAAATTTCAATCTCCATCTATTTAGCTTCTTAAGTATTAAATTTCACACTCTTTGATATTCTTTTTCTCTCATCATGTACAAAAAATTGCTAATTTTATGTATACTTGACAAAAAACCAAATTAAAACTAAATCAAAGAATTGAGTGTGAGTAAACCTTAAAGAGTCGAGACCGTAATCCAAAACAGAATTTTAAAAAATATTATTGCAGATAGTAGAAATAAGCTGAAACTTAAGTAACTTAAGTGAGTTGTTTATGTATGTGTGTGCGTGGTGTGTGTGTGAGTGTGTGTAGGGATAACTGTAGATGAGCCGCCAGCTCAGGAAAAGTTACGTGAGTTAGAGGCAAAACTATAATGATTCAATGATTTTTCTTTAATTTTTTTTACAATTACTATCTCTGCATTCTTAACTTCTTTCAACTTAAATTTTAAAAATTTTGGAGTTCATTTACCCTTATATCAAGTGCGTACAAAATGTATTATTCAATAAAAACTATTAGTTTTGCGTTAACTTGATGGAGGACCAAATAAAAACTAAAACCGAAGAAATTGGTTATGAGTGAACCCTGGAGGTCGAGATCATAATTCAAAATAATTTTTTATAAAAGATTATCGAAGATATTTGAAATGAACTATAACTCAGGTAACTTGCGTGAGCTGTTAGCTCATTTCCATTTTCTCATATGTGTGTGTGTGTGTGCATGCATATTTACACACACACGCACGCATAATTATGGAATTGTGCTGACAACTCAGCCAAGTTATGTGAGCTACAGTTCATTTCCACTATCTCCAGTAATTTAAAATTTATTTTTTTGAATTATGATCTCGACCCCATAGTGTTTTTTCTAAAATTATGAAATTATGATCGCAATCATGGGATTTTTCTAAAACCATTGAGTTTTATTAATAATAATCAGTATTTAATTATTTATTTTTCCTTTTAATTTAGTTTCACTTATCTATTGTAACACCTCTAACCTGCTAGCTCTCTAAATTAGTATATTTTATACTGGTAATAATAATATAAGACTTGAGTATTAATGTTGGCCTGATATAATATGTATTGACTCAATCTTGTATTTCTATTTATTCAATATACCAGTCATGCCAAATTTATAGTTATCAGAAGTGAAACCAAAAATCGATTTGATAATTGATAAGTTCAACATGCATTTTATAGTCCAAAATTAAAATTCAAGCTTGAAGGTCATTATTTTTTTATTTTCCCAGATTTATTGTTAATTTCTCTTAATTTTCTAAGAAAATTCCAAATCAGCAAAATACCCAATTCGTAATTTGTCGATTCTATTTTTGATAATTTTTATCTCACATACCATATATCCAAAAAATATTTCATAAATTAAGAAAAGATCGTCTTACTTTTTGCTTCCTATAAAACCTTTGACATATTATGTAGTAGAGGATGCATTGTGGGTTTTTATTCTTTCTGGGATATACAAGGTACTTGTGACCTTACGAAGAAAAAGAAAGTGCGTGAAGGTGGATAACTTCACATCAAAAGATAGTGAGACTGACCATAATTGTAGGAGTCTGTTTGACTCTATTTCATTTTATCAGTTTAAAAGTTAACGTTCTATATGACATCGCTTCCCACTTTGCGGAGCTTACACCCTCCTCATACGAGCACTTGTGTCAAGAAGCATTTCGCACAACACAATAGTTCTTCTATACCAGCTTAGTTATTTGGAGCTACTATTTACATAACAACCGGTATATTATATATTAATCAACCTATACCTCTCTACTAGGGGTGGCTCCTCGAAGTTTTTCTTTACCACCAATGGTAGATCGGAAACAAACTATCTCACAACGTTCTAAACCCAACTTCTGTATCACTTTCATCGGCAAGCAGCTGAACCCCTGTGACCTTCTTCAATTTTAGGATGTGATGAGTTGACAACGAGGTGCCAAATGACTCTGTCTATAAGAGCTCACACCGGCCTTGTATGTCCAGAGTATTTTTAATCTACTAAGCGAGAGCCCTTCCACGCGAGACTCTTGGATCACTATGGTCGACTTTCATCCTTTTTCGATCATTCTACCTTACAGTCAAGTAGGCTTATACAATTATACTCACGAGCAAAATCAACACTTGAGCCTACCTTCACACACCCTCGTTACTCTTAAAGGGGTATCTACACTGGATAAATTACATATCTCGCAATGTCTCCCATCTTTCAAATGATTAGTCAAAGAATTGAGTGTGAGTAAACCTTAAAGAGTCGAGACCGTAATCCAAAAGAGAATTTAAAAAAATATTATTACAGATAGTAGAAATAAGCTGAAACTTAAGTAACTTACGTGAGTTGTTTATGTACGTGTGTGTGTGGTGTGTGTGTGAGTGTGTGTAGGGATAACTGTAGATGAGCCGCCAGCTCAGGAAAAGTTACGTGAGTTAGAGGCAAAACTATAATGATTCAATGATTTTTCTTTAATATTTTTTACAATTACTATCTCTGCATTCTTAACTTCTTTCAACTTAAATTTTAAAAATTTTGGAGTTCATTTACCCTTATATCAAGTGCGTACAAAATGTATTATTCAATAAAAACTATTAGTTTTGCGTTAACTTGATGGAGGACCAAATAAAAACTAAAACCGAAGAAATTGGTTATGAGTGAACCCTGGAGGTCGAGATCATAATTCAAAATAATTTTTTAAAAAAGATTATCGGAGATATTTGAAATGAACTATAACTCAGATAACTTGCGTGAGCTGTTAGCTCATTTCCATTTTCTCATATGTGTGTGTGTGTGTGTGCGTGCATATTTACACACACACGCACGCATAATTATGGAATTGAGCTGACAACTCAGCCAAGTTATGTGAGCTACAGTTCATTTCCACTATCTCCAGTAATTTAAAATTTATTTTTTCAAATTATGATCTCGACCCCCTAGTGTTCACTCATACTGAATTTTTTGGATTTTAATTATTATTTGGTTATCCATTAAGTCAACACAAAATTAACATTTTAGGTGAATAGAACATTTTGTATTCATTTGATGAAAAGGTTAATGAATTTCAGAAATTTGATTTTAAAAAAAGAAGGTATAAAAACTAATTTTAGAAAAATTTGAAAAAAATTGTTAAATTACTATACTTTTATTGCTAGATCACAAAAGTTTTCCTGAGATGGCAGCTCACCAATAGTAATCCTACACACACACACACACACACACACATAAGGAAATGGAAAATTCACCGGCGGTGAAGGGAGTTTCTTCACGAGTGCTTAGGTGGCCCAATGAAATAATTACATGTGGCGCCACTGAAAATGTAGTTAAGAAAATTCTTTTATTTGTTATCTTGAGTGGTACCGCATGTAATTATTTTATTGGGCCACCTAAGCGCTAGTGAAGGAACTCCATTTACCGCCGGTAAATTTTCCATTTCACACACACACACACACACACACACACACACACACACACATATATATATATATATATATATATATATATACACACATATATGTGTGTGTGTGTGTGTTTATATATGTGTGCGCGCGCGCACTCACATACATATATATACATATGAATGAAAATAATGGAAATGAATAGTTAACTAAGTTACAGTAAAGTTTCACTTTATCTGATAATTTTTTTAATATATGTTTTTGCATTATGATCTTAATCTCTAAAGTTCACTCATATTCAATATATATATATTTATATTTATATATTTATAATGAAAATGAGCCATTGCCTTAAAGCAAATTACCTGAGCTGCAATTTCTTTCTATTGTCTCTAATAATTTTTTTAAAAGATTTCTCTTGGATTATAATTTTGATCCCCACTAAAGTTCAATTATACCCAATTTCCTAATTTCTAGTTTTCATTTGGTCTTACGTCAAGTATATACAAAATTAATAGTTTTCTATAAATATAAATTTTTGTATCCCCTTGATGAAAGGGTAAATAAATTTCAAAATTCATAGAATTTGATCTTAAGAAATCTAAGGATGTAAAGATCATAATTCTAAAATAAATTTCAAAAAATAATGGAATCATTATTTTTTCGCCGTAGAATTATGTAACTTACCTCAGCTGATTCATATACAATAATCATATATATATATATATATATATATATATATATATATATATATATATATATATATATATATATATATTTGTATATGTATGTATATATGTATGTATATATTTGTATATGTATGTATATATGTATGTATGTATGTTTATATACATACATACATACGTACATATATGTGTGTGTATGTAGTGAATCTAAGGCAACTCTGAAAGAAGTTATGCATGTTGGCACCATTTAATTTTAACATAGAAGGTCTATATAGATGATCCAAACTGGTGTTGTGATCATCATGTTCTACAGATGTATTATAAAAAATCTTATAATTTTAACACTTCTTCATTTGTAATAAAGAGATGTCATTTGTTCTATTCTAAAATAATTGTTTATTTTGTATACCTAATACACGGTCAAAATATATTAAAATTGTATGGTTTTAGCACCACCATTTAAGAATGTTTTGATTATAAATAATGGTTTGGATCATTCATATAGAACATTAATATTGAGATTTAGGAGTACCTTTTACAATTTTTCTAATCAGTTGTTTTTTTGTATCAATGTATTGATCATATCGATCAAGAGCCAAGTATCAATATTTGTCTGATATATAGGATATTTACTTTGTCTTGCATTTCATATCTTGAATTAAGATTTCAATTTTTGGGCAATGACCATCTTGATTTACTGTATATTGCTGAGAATTTTCAAAACGATTAATTTCTAGAGTTTTTATGTCAATTTTACCTATTCATATCTTCCAGGATTTTTATCTTGTACTCTATAATCATTTTTTTCGATTGCTTGAAGTGCATCGCAATCATGGGATTTTTCTAAAACCATTGAGTTTTATTAATAATAATCAGTATTTAATTATTTATTTTTCCTTTTAATTTAGTTTCACTTATCTATTGTAACACCTCTAACCTGCTAGCTCTCTAAATTAGTATATTTTATACTGGTAATAATAATATAAGACTTGAGTATTAATGTTGGCCTGATATAATATGTATTGACTCAATCTTGTATTTCTATTTATTCAATATACCAGTCATGCCAAATTTATAGTTATCAGAAGTGAAACCAAAAATCGATTTGATAATTGATAAGTTCAACATGCATTTTATAGTCCAAAATTAAAATTCAAGCTTGAAGGTCATTATTTTTTTATTTTCCCAGATTTATTGTTAATTTCTCTTAATTTTCTAAGAAAATTCCAAATCAGCAAAATACCCAATTCGTAATTTGTCGATTCTATTTTTGATAATTTTTATCTCACATACCATATATCCAAAAAATATTTCATAAATTAAGAAAAGATCGTCTTACTTTTTGCTTCCTATAAAACCTTTGACATATTATGTAGTAGAGGATGCATTGTGGGTTTTTATTCTTTCTGGGATATACAAGGTACTTGTGACCTTACGAAGAAAAAGAAAGTGCGTGAAGGTGGATAACTTCACATCAAAAGATAGTGAGACTGACCATAATTGTAGGAGTCTGTTTGACTCTATTTCATTTTATCAGTTTAAAAGTTAACGTTCTATATGACATCGCTTCCCACTTTGCGGAGCTTACACCCTCCTCATACGAGCACTTGTGTCAAGAAGCATTTCGCACAACACAATAGTTCTTCTATACCAGCTTAGTTATTTGGAGCTACTATTTACATAACAACCGGTATATTATATATTAATCAACCTATACCTCTCTACTAGGGGTGGCTCCTCGAAGTTTTTCTTTACCACCAATGGTAGATCGGAAACAAACTATCTCACAACGTTCTAAACCCAACTTCTGTATCACTTTCATCGGCAAGCAGCTGAACCCCTGTGACCTTCTTCAATTTTAGGATGTGATGAGTTGACAACGAGGTGCCAAATGACTCTGTCTATAAGAGCTCACACCGGCCTTGTATGTCCAGAGTATTTTTAATCTACTAAGCGAGAGCCCTTCCACGCGAGACTCTTGGATCACTATGGTCGACTTTCATCCTTTTTTTATCATTCTACCTTACAGTCAAGTAGGCTTATACAATTATACTCACGAGCAAAATCAACACTTGAGCCTACCTTCACACACCCTCGTTACTCTTAAAGGGGTATCTACACTGGATAAATTACATATCTCGCAATGTCTCCCATCTTTCAAATGATTAGTCAAAGAATTGAGTGTGAGTAAACCTTAAAGAGTCGAGACCGTAATCCAAAAGAGAATTTAAAAAAATATTATTACAGATAGTAGAAATAAGCTGAAACTTAAGTAACTTACGTGAGTTGTTTATGTACGTGTGTGTGTGGTGTGTGTGTGAGTGTGTGTAGGGATAACTGTAGATGAGCCGCCAGCTCAGGAAAAGTTACGTGAGTTAGAGGCAAAACTATAATGATTCAATGATTTTTCTTTAATATTTTTTACAATTACTATCTCTGCATTCTTAACTTCTTTCAACTTAAATTTTAAAAATTTTGGAGTTCATTTACCCTTATATCAAGTGCGTACAAAATGTATTATTCAATAAAAACTATTAGTTTTGCGTTAACTTGATGGAGGACCAAATAAAAACTAAAACCGAAGAAATTGGTTATGAGTGAACCCTGGAGGTCGAGATCATAATTCAAAATAATTTTTTAAAAAAGATTATCGGAGATATTTGAAATGAACTATAACTCAGATAACTTGCGTGAGCTGTTAGCTCATTTCCATTTTCTCATATGTGTGTGTGTGTGTGTGCGTGCATATTTACACACACACGCACGCATAATTATGGAATTGAGCTGACAACTCAGCCAAGTTATGTGAGCTACAGTTCATTTCCACTATCTCCAGTAATTTAAAATTTATTTTTTCAAATTATGATCTCGACCCCCTAGTGTTCACTCATACTGAATTTTTTGGATTTTAATTATTATTTGGTTATCCATTAAGTCAACACAAAATTAACATTTTAGGTGAATAGAACATTTTGTATTCATTTGATGAAAAGGTTAATGAATTTCAGAAATTTGATTTTAAAAAAAGAAGGTATAAAAACTAATTTTAGAAAAATTTGAAAAAAATTGTTAAATTACTATACTTTTATTGCTAGATCACAAAAGTTTTCCTGAGATGGCAGCTCACCAATAGTAATCCTACACACACACACACACACACACACACATAAGGAAATGGAAAATTCACCGGCGGTGAAGGGAGTTTCTTCACGAGTGCTTAGGTGGCCCAATGAAATAATTACATGTGGCGCCACTGAAAATGTAGTTAAGAAAATTCTTTTATTTGTTATCTTGAGTGGTACCGCATGTAATTATTTTATTGGGCCACCTAAGCGCTAGTGAAGGAACTCCATTTGCCGCCGGTAAATTTTCCATTTCACACACACACACACACACACACACACACACACACACACACACACACACATATATATATATATATATATATATATATATATATATATATATATACACACATATATGTGTGTGTGTGTGTGTTTATATATGTGTGCGCGCGCGCACTCACATACATATATATACATATGAATGAAAATAATGGAAATGAATAGTTAACTAAGTTACAGTAAAGTTTCACTTTATCTGATAATTTTTTTAATATATGTTTTTGCATTATGATCTTAATCTCTAAAGTTCACTCATATTCAATATATATATATTTATATTTATATATTTATAATGAAAATGAGCCATTGCCTTAAAGAGAAATTACCTGAGCTGCAATTTCTTTCTATTGTCTCTAATAATTTTTTTAAAAGATTTCTCTTGGATTATAATTTTGATCCCCACTAAAGTTCAATTATACCCAATTTCCTAATTTCTAGTTTTCATTTGGTCTTACGTCAAGTATATACAAAATTAATAGTTTTCTATAAATATAAATTTTTGTATCCCCTTGATGAAAGGGTAAATAAATTTCAAAATTCATAGAATTTGATCTTAAGAAATCTAAGGATGTAAAGATCATAATTCTAAAATAAATTTTGAAAAATAATGGAATCATTAATTTTTCACCGTAGAATTATGTAACTTACCTGAGCTGATTCATATACAATAATCATATATATATATATATATATATATATATATATATATATATATATATATATATATATATATATATATATATATATATATATATATATGTATGTATATATTTGTATATGTATGTATGTATGTTTATATACATACATACATACGTACATATATGTGTGTGTATGTAGTGAATCTAAGGCAACTCTGAAAGAAGTTATGCATGTTGGCACCATTTAATTTTAACATAGAAGGTCTATATAGATGATCCAAACTGGTATTGTGATCATCGTGTTCTAAAGATGTATTATAAAAATTTTTATAATTTTAACACTTCTTCATTTGTAATAAAGAGATGTCATTTGTTCTATTCTAAAATAATTGTTTATTTTGTATACCTAATACACGGTCAAAATATATTAAAATTGTATGGTTTTAGCACCACCATTTAAGAATGTTTTGATTATAAATAATGGTTTGGATCATTCATATAGAACATTAATATTGAGATTTAGGAGTACCTTTTACAATTTTTCTAATCAGTTGTTTTTTGGTATCAATGTATTGATCATATCGATCAAGAGCCAAGTATCAATATTTGTCTGATATATAGGATATTTACTTTGTCTTGAATTTCATATCTTGAATTAAGATTTCAATTTTTGGGCAATGACCATCTTGATTTACTGTATATTGCTGAGAATTTTCAAAACGATTAATTTCTAGAGTTTTTATGTCAATTTTACTTATTCATATCTTCCAGGATTTTTATCTTGTACTCTATAATCATTTTTTTCGATTGCTTGAAGTGCATCGCAATCATGGGATTTTTCTAAAACCATTGAGTTTTATTAATAATAATCAGTATTTAATTATTTATTTTTCCTTTTAATTAGTTTCACTTATCTATTGTAACACCTCTAACCTGCTAGCTCTCTAAATTAGTATATTTTATACTGGTAATAATAATATAAGACTTGAGTATTAATGTTGGCCTGATATAATATGTATTGACTCAATCTTGTATTTCTATTTATTCAATATACCAGTCATGCCAAATTTATAGTTATCAGAAGTGAAACCAAAAATCGATTTGATAATTGATAAGTTCAACATGCATTTTATAGTCCAAAATTAAAATTCAAGCTTGAAGGTCATTATTTTTTTATTTTCCCAGATTTATTGTTAATTTCTCTTAATTTTCTAAGAAAATTCCAAATCAGCAAAATACCCAATTCTTAATTTGTCGATTCTATTTTTGATAATTTTTATCTCACATACCATATATCTAAAAATATTTCATAAATTAAGAAAAGATCGTCTTACTTTTTGCTTCCTATAAAACCTTTGACATATTATGTAGTAGGGGATGCATTGTGGGTTTTTATTCTTTCTGGGATATACAAGGTACTTGTGACCTTACGAAGAAAAAGAAAGTGCGTGAAGGTGGATAACTTCACATCAAAAGATAGTGAGACTGACCATAATTTTAGGAGTCTGTTTGACTCTATTTCATTTTATTAGTTTAAAAGTTAACGTTCTATATGAGATCGCTTCCCACTTTGCGGAGCTTACACCCTCCTCATACGAGCACTTGTGTCAAGAAGCATTTCTCACAACGCAATAGTTCTTCTATACCAGCTTAGTTATTTGGAGCTACTATTTACATAACAACCGGTATATTATATATTAATCAACCTATACCTCTCTACTAGGGGTGGCTCCTCGAAGTTTTTCTTTACCACCAATGGTAGATCGGAAACAAACTATCTCACAATGTTCTAAACCCAACTTCTGTATCACTTTCATCGGCAAGCAGCTGAACCCCTGTGACCTTCTTCAATTTTAGGATGTGATGAGTTGACAACGAGGTGCCAAATGACTCTGTCTATAAGAGCTCACACCGGCCTTGTATGTCCAGAGTATTTTTAATCTACTAAGCGAGAGCCCTTCCACGCGAGACTCTTGGATCACTATGGTCGACTTTCATCTTTTTTTGATCATTCTACCTTACAGTCAAGTAGGCTTAACAATTATACTCACGAGCAAAATCAACACTTGAGCCTACCTTCACACACCCTCGTTACTCTTAAAGGGGTATCTACACTGGATAAATTACATATCTCGCAATGTCTCCCATCTTTCAAATGATTAGTGCAGCAGTAGGCATTCTTAGATGAGAGAGTGGTCTTTCAGAACTAGTCGTGTGTCACCACCTCTCACATGTCCTACATATTCGATCAAGGTTGTTACTGTGATATTATAGTCAGGAATGTAGTATATTGTGCTTATTCGTGACACCATTAATATAACTACTGCTAAGTTGCCTCTCTGACTTTATTAGTTCATTCCGACATACGATAATAAATATTTATCATATACTTTACCTCTCCATTTTTAAATACTTATATTTATCATGCCCTCTACCATTGTTTATTCCTTTTCCTTTGTTTTATACATGTCAGGTTTAATCCTCAAAGTTCTCATATCCTAGATGTGGAGTTTGAGGAGTGCACCTACCACCGATAGACGATCCAAACTTTTTGAAGCAAGTGAGTCTCTGTGATAGAGTGAAGACCCAGGTTTGGGAGATCTTTTATACTTATATTCTTTTTGTATCCAGCGATATCCTATTTTATATATTGATTCTGTATTATGTACATATTATGTAAAACTTTCATTTTCTTATTGCCTATATCCTTTAAGGTATATAATTGGATTAGAAACACTAATTCAGTCCTATTAATAACCAATTCTTTTAGGTATAATCTATCTTAAATTTATATAATGTGAAATGAGATTTTGATTATGGTGATCACTTTTTTACCTTTCCAAATTTATAGAAATTTTCTGAGAAGGTCCAAAAAATACTATTTAAGGTCCCGATTTATGACCGTTCAGACTTTTAATGGGCATAACTTGAGTTCTTTAACTCAGAATGGTATTCATACTTTGAGGTTCTTGTTTTCCTTATATCTTTATAAAAAAATGTATTGGATTTTTGTAAAAATAAAATTTACTAATTTTGACAATTATTGAATATTAAATTTATCCCAATAATTACTGTTGCAATTGTAATCTTTCATCTGGACATCTAAAATTTGTACAAAAAATTTTGTAATTGTTTCTCTCATTAACTTTTATGTTTTGTATTAATTTGGTAATTTTTGAAGAACGTCGAATGGTACCATAATTGGTTAAATATTATTTAAGTTAATTGTTTATTTAAATAATCATTATCTTAACATTCTTTTTACACTCTTCTTTGTACAAAAGTCAATTGGATGTGACATCCCTCTAATGAGAGTGGCAAAAACATTTGCTGGGTATTTTAATTCGTGAACCTACTTAAATATTCAGTTAGCTATACTTACGATTTCACCATTGAATCAAGATGTGAATTATCTTCTTCTTTCCCCCATTACTTCCTTTTCCTTTCTACATGCACTTCAATCTCTCTCATGTTCTCACTCACCGCATTCCAGCCGATGATTGGTCTAGGAGAGGGAAAAATAGCCTAGATTAGTTTTCAATAGATTGAAATAAACAAAAGTAACACCTACTCGTTTATTTTCTTGCTTTAATAATTTCATTACTTTTTTGTTCTATACTAAAACTTGAAAAGGAATCTATTTAGGGTAGCTTATTTTCAGATAATGACTCCAGAATGATGCATGTGAAAGTGCATATATTCAGTTCATGCAGGTCGCATTAGTAATGTACATTTTCCAACATTAAATATTTAGTTTATAGCTATGTCTTTTAAAACTTGTCCAAAATCATTTTGACATGAGTTACACAGTAAAATGCTACATGGTTTGAAAAGAGGTATTCTTCTGCTATTTATTTAATTAAAGTGAACAAAACTAGAGTGTATTTAGTGAGGTTCAAGTTAGGATAGTAGTGATGTTATATCCTAAGATTATGCATGGGACAATTGTTGCAACCTAACCATTCCAGTTTCAGCTATAGCTAGTCTTCATCTTATACATATAATCTTAAGTTGTTCTTTTAGTATGATTAATCATAACTAATATAGACAATTAATGTGTTATTTCCCTTAACATATTTACATATTTTTAGAATTATTTTGATATATACATGATATATTTTGTTGATACACATACATCTATCAACTATTACTTCAATCTACATATACTCTAAAATGAACAAGCGACCTTGCTAGAGAAGCTTATTGCTTTATCAGAATTCCTTCCAGAAATGTCAAGAAATTTTATGACGTAATATCCAAACTTAAAATTGAGTAATGTTAATTATTAAGACCTAGATGGAATGACCTAAATTCTTTTACAAATTGACTTTGTTGCAAACATACCTGACAAATAATTCCAATATCTAACATCTTTACTATATTTGGATATGATCACTCTGAGAATATAATGACATAAATAATTTTAAAATCATCTGAATATAAGTATATGGTCTGATCTGTTCTGCTAATGATTTCTGATTTCCAACCCTACATTATGATTCTTATACTGGTATAATTAGACATGTATACTATATTGGTACCATAGGACATGATGATCCAAATTCCATGTGCAGTCTGACCTAAATAAACTAGCGATTAATGGAGAGACTATTTTATGGATAAAAATTTTATCATATGAGAATTTAGATAATTGCAAGTTAGGAACCAAGACTTTCACTACAATGATTCTTAGTGCTATTAGATCACCATCAGATCTGATTCTGACTTCCAAATTGGATTATCCTTTCTGATATGAAATCTTTTTTAAATATTTTATGGTGCATCATGATCTAGCATCACGAATCTGAGGCCGAGTCTAGAATATGTATGGACACTTTAATGGTAATGAGAAATAGAACTATCTTATTATTAATATTAGTTTCAAATAACTGACTAACTAATAGTTTATTTAGTTTTGATATTTGACATAAGACTTGAACAAGATCTGTTATCTATTTTGATCTGCACTCCTATATACAACTAATTTAATTATGACTCAAAATTTTTGTATATTCCTTATTATACTGTCACGACTAATATGAACATAACATATTCACAATCACCTATTCTAAGTATTATGATAGTATAACCTTTTCTTCTTCGTATTACTTGATGGATTTAATTCTTAGTTTTCTTATTCAGGTTTTAGAAAATAAGAAATGAAAAGTAGCCTAGTTAATGACTTATAATTCCTTGAGTAGACCAAGTAGCGGTAAACGGTAGAGTATCCTTTGGAGATCTTTCGTATATATTAGTTTATAATTCTTTTGTTTGGGCACTACTTTACTCTTTTGTTCCTTTGATTCTTTTGAGTTCATGTTTGAAGAAGTCTGTTGTTTTTTGTATTCTTAATGTAATAATAGTTATGCTTATTTCAAGATTCTCTTGTTGTGTTGTCTAGTGAAATTTATGTCGTATCATCCATTTTGAAAAGCAGAAGTAGCTGAAATGGGAAATTTACATATTATGTTGTACTTGATTTTCTTTAATGAAGATGTAGATATTTACATCTTGTGTCATGTATCGGATTTATTTTATACCTTGATTAGTCTGATATATGTCTATATTGTGGATATAAATTAAAGTCTTATACACACCATTTTTTTTTGTGTGTGCCCACGATAGTGCACTTCGTTTTTTAGAATAGTTGAAACTAGGATGTTATAGGATAGTATCATAGCTCTTGATTCTCAAATTTATCTAAATGATTTGGATTAATTTGTACCATGAATTGACTTGACCTTGGTTATCTATTACATTTACATGCATTTTCATTAACCATCCATTCTTCTTTGCTTGACTCATTCAGTGCATTGTCTTTAGAATTTGTATATATTTTTACAACTGACTATTTTATTTAACAACTTTCACTACTTACTCTTCATGACACTTTCTGTATCTATCTAATATAATCTTTGTCTTTTGCTTTTATTCATAACAAATTCTATTAAGTTGATGAGGCAATTTTAGAGATTTATTATCTGATGCCAGCAATTAAAGTCATTCTTTAGAAACTTGTGCTAATTTTGATTCTAATTCTGATTTTTTTTGTAATTTTCAATAACGTAAGTTCTATTATATTGACATCACAATAATTGAGATTTTTCCTTATTAGCAGTTATTGTAATCATGTACTTGGACCCATATAGATGGATCTTACATGATACTTTGGAAATCAGAAAGGCAAGGAACTTCGTATAAGTTGTTGTTATTCTGGTTAGAATTTTATCTTATTCTTGTCTTATTTTTCGTTACATGAGATTTGGAGGATGAAATTCATTTATTAGGTGGATGTATGTAACAGCCATAATCTAGTAGTTCATTGTGTAAATGCATTTTGGTCTCCGTACAGTCGCGCCAGATTTAAGGTTACTGGGAGCCAAACCAAGTATTGGTTTAATCGATAAGTCCATCCTGAATTTCATAATAAAAAAAAAAATTCTGGTTTTAAGGCCATTATTTTTCTTACTTTCTAAAATTATAGTTATTTTTTCAAAATTTTCTAAGAAAATTCTACAACTGGTAAAACACCCAATTTCTTATTTGTCCATTCAATTTTAGACAAATTTTATCTTACAAATTATACATCTAATCATTTTGAAAATTATGCCATTATTGTCTCACTTTATACTACATTTGATATTTTTTGAAAATTTTCTTGGAACATCTCAAAATGTAGGCCCTAACTCAATAAAATAATATTATTTTTTCTCTTCCTACTCTGACCCATTACCTTACTACCAAGTCATTTGTCCTTCCCTTAGTTGTTGAGGTGTGTAGACCATCTTGGAACTTAACCTCATGGGAACTCTCCCATTTTTATCTTATATATGATATTTCCCATTTTTCTTTTATTTTTCTATATTAGAAATTGGCTAATATGAGGAAAAAAACTGTCAGTATCTTATTTCCTCTCCTCACTTCTACTCTCCAAACTAGCAGCAAGCGAAGAAAAGGAGTAATCAAGGATGATATTATAGTATATAGGAGTACCGGGATTTAAGGCATGTAGTGTTTGCTTCTCTTTCATATTGTATAATTGATTGCTATATATTCTAAATTATGTTAAAAATAGTATAGTAGTTCAAATTGTTCCATAAAAAGTTATAGATAGCACAACCAATTATATATCTTTTATTTAGATATTTTTGTGTAATTTTTACCAGAATTGTAATATTAGATTAATTATTCCTTCGTTATAGTCTTACTATTCCTGTAGAGGTAGCTTATTGTTAGAAATATTTTAAGATAATATATAAGCTCAAATAATTCTAAGAAATTTCTATGTATAGAAACCTCAGTATTTATAACTTTTATTTAGAAACTTACTCGTAATTCTTACAAGTAATATGAGTCGTGGCTTGCTTATTATAATATCATTGCTATTGTATTGTTACTATAGTAAATTCCATACTGACCAATTATGCTCTAAATTAGGTCAATGTTACATATTAAATCAAATAATTCTAAAAGAACTATCGTGGAATACACTATTATTTAGAATGTTTTAAATGATTCTTAAGTGAAAAATATATTATGGCCTGACTACTCCTCTATTATTATTATAATGAATCCTATAGTATCTATTTTAGTAAAAAAATGTATTAAAAATAAATAATATCACAAATAAATATATATAAATTACTAAATAGAGAATTTGATTGCCTATATTTTTTGTGTTGAGGTTTTAAATGATTAATAAGATAAATAGATATATCCATTATGTGTTTTTATTTAGTGGATCACGATATCGGAAGTTTAGTTTAAAAAGTTGGGATTGTAATTCTAGCTGATTATAAGGTTCATGAATATAATGGATAGAGGAAAATTCATTATAGAGGTGATGTTATTGTATTTTTAGAAACTTATGATTTGGAGTCATAAACAAGCCAACATATAGTGGATCCAACCGCCAACCAGCAACCTGACCTTAACCACTAGCTATAAATTTTTATCATAAACTTAATCCTTTATGTAGATGATATTTCTTTGGTCAATATCATAATATCAACTATAACTAGATGAATACTTGCTAAATTTCATATCTAATAAAGTATATCAAAACCTAGATTAATTTAAAATTAAGGTTAGTATCAATTTACTTCCTAGTAAAAATATTGATAACATAATAGGAAAAGATAATGCTTAGTATTATTTTGAACTTATGGTAGGAAATTAGGGCTCTCTAATACTAGAGGATTGCTAGCTGCCAAGTAGAACTGCTAGCCAACAGTCCTGCAAACTCCACAGAGGGAGAAATTTTACTAGGACAGTTAGATTAATATTTAAAGCTCTTGTAAACTCATAGTTATCCTTTATGACTTGCAACCCATAACGATCATAATCCTTAAGCTTGTCTATCGATTTATTCAGTATTATTCATATCAGTTCGGAAGTCGATATACTGACATGGGCAGATGTTAAGTAAATTGAGTTATATCTTTCAATCTAATTTTCAATTTCAAATTCCACAAAACGAAAACTTCTTATCTTATTATTTTATATTTTTCTATATTTTTATTTAATTATTCTATTTCGATTAATTTTCGAGCAAATAACCAATTAAAAAGTCAAATTAAATCAAGAATTCTAATTTTACCATTGCACCAATGCCAAATTTATTTCCTAAAGCCTTATAGCCTTCATTGATCAAATATGAGTTAAAATTGACCCAATAGTAATTTTGTAAATAAGATGAAATTTATGAATTTTTAACATGGTTTCATACCTATTTTCTAGTAGGAGTTTGATCCATCAAATTAATTTAGAAAAATCTAAAAAAATAAAGCATATTCCTCTCATTCTCCTCTTTATTTTCTATTTAGACTATGAATAATAATTCCCTCTCCATTTTCTTGAAATAAATCATCAAATATTCAGCCTGAGTGCGGGCTGAAAATCTACTATATTGCTCTTTGAGTTTTGTTATTGGTTTTACCTACGTCAAATCAATTCTAAACTTTTCCACCAATATGGAAAAACATTCTCCAGCCTATGCTCTTGATCTTTGATGTGATTCTTGGAGAATTTCTCTACTCTTGAGAAGCAATCACATCAATATCGATTCATATCCTATTTTGGTTCAACAAGTGGCAAGAATACATTTTCAAGCCTCTTCAAACTTGCAATTTTTTATGTAAATTCCTTTTATATGATCTCAGATGTATTTGTGGTACAAAGAACATTTAATTAAATGATAATGCTAAGGTATTCAGGATTAGTTGTTTTAATCTGATACCACAATATTGGAGGATTTCAATCAAGAAAAGGAACAAAGGAAATCTAACTCTCAATAAAAGGATATGTGTGTGAACATCACAGAAATCAAGGTGGATCGACAATGGAGCAACTGTCACCAAGATTTTGGACGATGATATTCTCAGGGAAAGGGATCTTCCTGCAGAAGAAGCTTATATCATAGTTAGAAATTTGAGCTTTGATGATTTCCATGGTACAATCAGACTCTTTGGCTATTGGATTGGTTTTATGGGTTAACACCTTATTAGTAAGGATATTACCTATGCGGTGGAAGGTGGCCATGCGAACTCCTCCTAAAAGAGGATGTCCGATGGGATTACTAGATCCAGCGGAAGATTCATACATGATCCCTAAAAAGAGAAGGAACAAGATCAAAACTTAAAGTCAAAGAGCTTGAAGTGTGAAGATAAAAATAGGAAAAGTTCTAATAGTTTTTCAACTGGAATGCAATAGTTGTGAAATTTTTTTCCTACAAATGAAGGAACCAAAATTTATCCTTAAATGTAGGTGTGATTATTTAGGAGATGATACAACTACTTCACCAAGTGATGCATGTCACGTAATAGATAATTCATCTCGATCATTCACTACAAACTACCAACTCAAAATTTAAAAAATGGCCACTGTTTTTTGTCGGCCATTCCCCAAAAAAGGTCCCCATACGCTGCGCCTTTGATCTCAGAATTACATCCCAACTACTCATCCATTTAATGAGATGATATGTATTTAATTCACCATATTCGACATAGTCATTTTCAAATGGGCCAATATTTGTTTTTCAAGGAACTAATTCAAGTTGTTAAACTTGTTTTCCTTACTAGCCTAGATGGCCAGCACAAGAGCAACCTCAAACCAAGGTCAATTTAGAGAAAGCCTTTTACATATTGGCAAGCTACAAATCTTCCATAGGACATCATACTCATCTAAGTAGTCTATTGAAGGGCTCTAACATAGAACTTTCCATTCATGCGGTGTGTCACTAAAAATTGGTACCATCTCGCTTAGAGGCAGATTTAAATCCTCCAGACAGCCAAACCAACATAACACATGCATATTGAATTTCCATAAATTCTATAAGAGGTGTGAACATGAATCCTCCACTCATGTACCGCATCTTACTAAAGTGAGTAAAGGTAACCTAGCATCAACAATAATCCTAAGGGCAATTAAAATTACATAAATACTTATGAAAGAGCATAAATATGGAATCTCTGCTCACAATAGATTTTGCATGAATTACATAAAATAATGCTAAGGTTTAAGTCTTTGGTTTGCCTATCCTTAAAATCCTTTTGGCAACATCAAATTGATAAGATTTATCTTTTCAAATCTGTTGCTATCTTAAGGCAAGTACCCAGCTGGCCAACATTCGATTTACACTGTTGACTTCTACTATTCTTCAGACATAAGCTTGGAATATTCAGAAAATCACCAAGATTTACTTAGTCCAGTATTGAAGACAAATCTTTATCATTTTCCTTTAAAAATATAACAAATCACCAATTGCAAATTAATCAACTACATGCTCTGATATGGAAACTTAAATTCGAACTTCAAGAGCCCACTGGGATAAGCTAAGGAGCATGGAGCTATTCTTGTATCAAAAATAACTCCCAAGCCCAAGGATATGAGGCCCATTAAGTAGATATTTTGCAAAAATGTTCAGATCCATATAGATGCATCTGAAAATAATCTAGTCCAAGAACGAGTTTAAAAATTACAAACTTATCAGTGATCATGTAGATTACTAATTGAAGTTTACTAGAACTCACTCTCTCGCAATCAAATGTGATGCCCCAAATCACACTGGTGGGGCCGAATATGTCCAAAAAATGGGTAGGGTGTCATTGACAGGCACTCTTAATACTGAAATGCCCAAGGCCATTTTTTTTAAAGTACAAATATAGGCAAGAGATATGAAAGCGCACAAATATGAGATACATTCTACAGGTCTGAATCTATCTGCCACAATATCACAGATATAAATATAATAATATCCAAAAATATATATGAAAATAATAAGCAATATATACATCAAAAGGATGCTTATGTGGAGTCAACTACAGTATTAGAACAGAGTAACATAAGTACTAAATATATATATGATAGTGTCTAGGCACATGAACAGAACTAGAAAGTAGAATATATATACACATACAAGTTAAAATGATAAATATACAAAAGAGATGAAGATCTTATAAGAAACTGGCTGTTAGCGCTCGGCCTACTCCTAAAAATGTGGATCCTTGAGAGATGGCTCCTCCACCTCTACTACGTTGTCTCAGCTGGTAGACCTAGAGTGAGAAAATTTCAGGAATTAGAAACCAAACAAGAACACAAACCCGTGCTCATGCAATTCTATAGGAACTATGTAAGAATTTGTATAGAGCATGCTAGTGAAAACAATATAAACAATGTATGGTATGAATCTTAAAGTATATTAAATATAATATGAATAATGACGTACATGGTATATACAATATAACAAAATAAAGTAACAAAGTATGCTAAATATAACAAGAGTCATGTGGTTACATGATATGCATAATATAACATAAATCTTGAAGGACATAGTATATATTATATAACATGATTATGCATATGGGTTATGAAATACAAGGTATGAATAATAAAATACTAAACATGAAGTAAATGGTATACTGATGAGTACCATATATTGCATATTTATAGCCTTCATATTACCTAATTTTGTATATAAATAATACCACTCGGGTATTTTTAGTGTCTTTTACAGGTAATCCGAATTATACAAGGAAATGGCATGCAATCAGAGTTGGACTCGGAAATCAGAGTCCGAAAAGTTTCCAAAGTAAGCAAAACTACGAAACTATAATGTTGCAGAGACGAAAAGTCGAATACAGTCAGGAAAACTATATAAAAAAGACAAGTTCTTCACGGTTAAAAAGATTCAAGCAATGTGTACAATATTATGCAGCTAATTAGCCGTATTTACCGCTAAATAGCGGCCTAACCGTGGGTCCACACGCTGAGTTTTCTCCCATTGCGTCTTTGTAATTTATTGGTTTTTTTAGTTCTGTTAGAAATAGGGTTTGATTTCCGAGGCCTATATGTTGGCCGACCCTTGTATTTTGACGGGATTATGGAATTTTTGTATTTGATTTTGTTGTTCAATAAAGTTGGGGTTTTTGCTGAAGGTTGACGGCCACAACACCGTGACCAGAGGCAACCCATTGTTCTTGATATTTTTATTTTCTCTCTTCATAGATTTGATTGCATTCTATTTTAGGGTTTACTGCTTTCTAGATTAGGGTTTACTGCTTTCTAGATTAGGGTTTATCATTACATGAATAAAAATTAAATCTTTCCTTAGTAAAAATCATGAGTAGCTAATTAGATCAGCTCTAGGATATAGATGAAGCTAAGATCCACCATGTAATTATTTTCTAATATTTTTCTTCTTAAATAAAATTAATAAAGTCATGATTTTTCAAATGAAAGATTAAAATACAAGGACCCGAAGTTTAGAACTTTGATAGGTTATACTTGAATTAGGATTCTTGATAATCTATGCTTAGTTAGGGATTGGGGTTGCTGGTTTTGTCTTTTTATTTGAATTATCTAGGAGATTTAGTTTATTTTTATATGAAGTAGCATCTTTTGATGAGCTATACTTGCACAACACTTGATAGCTCATGCTTAGGGCACTTTAAGTAAAAATTAAACTAAAAAGATTGAATTTTTATGATAGAAGAAAATAATAGAAGTAAGAACATGGTTGGAAATTAGTGGATTCTATATCCTAGGCTACTTAGATTAATCCGACTTCAACCTAGAACCTTTGGTTAGTCCGTTGAACTATAGAGAAAGTAAGAACGCAGAAACATTTTAGATCTTTATGAGACGACCTGTACAGCAGTACAACGATACTGTGCGCTTACAGTGAATATAACACATCAAGTTTTTGGCGCCGTTGCGGGGGAATCGACAGTGTTTTTCTTACTTTTTCAAGCATTTTACGGGTTAACAGTGTGTGTGAGTGTACAGGAAATAGACATTGCAGATACAGGAAGATTTAAAGGATTGAAGGAGCCTCTGGACCAAGTGGAAAAAAGCAACAAGTCAAATTCCTTAGTTTAGCCGCTATGCCGCGGCTATCACCGCTATTTAGCGGCCCAAAAGGTACGTTCAGAACCCAAATTTTCTCTGTTTCTGTAGTTTTGTTTCCTGGTTCTGTAGAAAAATTAAAAAAAATAAAAAAAATTAGGAACAGTAGAAATTACATTTTTATTTGATCATATCTATTCCACCGTTTTTTCTCTCCACTACACCCCACTTCTTGCATTAGTTTAGGAAGTTCACGCATACACTCACGGTCGCTGGTTCATGCCACATTAGACCCGTGATCAATTTGGTCGACTTGTAAGATCAAATTTGTTCATGGGAGACAAGATGGACCAGCCGATCCCGATCCTTCAGGATCGATGTTACCCGTTACGTACATCATTACCATCTTGCATCAAACTTCCACACGTAGCGGGTAATCACTACGAATTAAAACCGCAGTACATTAGTATACTTTCCAAATTCACTGGTTCTGATTCAGAAGATGCATATCTCTTTATCAGTGAATTTCAAGAAGTATGCGTAATGATTAAACTACAAAACTTATCGGAGGACGCAATTAAGCTCCGCTTTATCCCTTTTGCACTTAAGGATAATGCCAAGAAGTGGTTGTACAGTATGCCTACTGATTCAATCACTACTTGGAATGAATTCGTTACAGTGTTTCTCAAGAAGTATTATCCTACGCACAAGACGGCAAGAATCAGAAATCAAATCAATCAATTCCGTCAAGTGCCAGGAGAACCCTTCTGGAAATACTTAGAACGGTTTAAGGACTTATTAGCTCAGTACCCCCACCAAGCAATAGAAAAGTGGCGGTTGTGTCAAATCATATACGAAGGACTTGATTACACATCCAAAACTCTTTTGGAATCCATGTGTCAAGGGGAGTTTATGAGGAAAAACGAGGATGAAGCATGGGACTTTCTTGAGGACTTATCATGGAAGACTATGTAGTGGGAGAGTTCCACTGAGAAGCCCAGTATATCAACTTCTGCTCATAAGAATGTGATCCATAGCGTCGACAGCTTTATAGTTGCTGAAGCAAAGATCGCAGCACTTATAAGGAGATTGAGGCACTGGAGACTCCTAGTATTCCATCAGTGGGTCAAGTGAATCAAATCCAAAGTCCCACATGCTTTAATTGCAGAACTCCCAATCATGTTATGGAGGAGTGTCCATTGTTAGTAAATCTTATGGGTCCCACACTTGAACAGGCTAACACCATGTATCAAAGACTCGTTAACAATCCATACACTCCGACATACAATCCTGGCTGGAGGAACCATCCAAATCTCTCATGGGGTCAAGGGCAATATCAGCGAGCCCCGAACTCCAACATGCAGCCTACCGCTACTGGTCAGTTCCTAATACCAAATATGGGTACTTATTAATACCCAAATGCTTCAAACCATGGGAACAACCAGAATAGACCACCTGTACAAAACCACTCATATCCACAATAGGGGTCTAATAATGATCAAGAAAAGCGACTTCAATCACTTGAGAAGAATGTTGAAAATCTTCTCAAGTCTCAGTCCAACCTTGACACATACATGCAGAATCTTATGAAAGTGTCAACTGATTTTATTCAAAGAACAGATCAGCACCTGCTCGTGAACTCTCAATCTATTAAGAATGTAGAGCAGCAGGTTGGACAACTAGCAAATCAAATGAGCGAACGTGACAAGGGTACTTTTCCAAGTCAACCCATAACAAATCCTAATGCCAGTTCCTCAAATTTGAATCAGTCGCATGTCCACCAATGCAATGCCATTCACACACTTAGATCTGGCAAGCAAGTGGATAATAATGTAGCCATGCCCCCTGATCCCACTCCTACCATCTCGCAGGCTACATCACCTCTTCCATCCCTTTTTCCACAACCATCTCCATCACCTCCATCACTGTCACGTACTCATTTGGAAGAACCTGTTCCTGAGCTGAAAGCACCATATCCAAATCGGCTTAGGAAGCCTTCACCGCAAGTAGAAAATATTCTTGAAATATTTCAGCAGGTGAAAGTTAATATTCTACTCCTTGACATTATACAACAGGTTCCTACTTATGCTAAGTTCCTCAAGGATTTGTGTACTAAGAAACGAGCAAGAAACGCTCCTGAGAAAGTTTTTCTTGCTGCAAATATATCACATATCCTCTCAAGCTCCTTGCTTATCAAGTACAAAGATCCAGGTTCCCCTACAATATCATGTACTATTGGGAACACTACATTTGATAGGGCGTTGCTTGATTTAGGGGCAAGTGTCAACTTGCTTCCTTACACTGTTTATCAGCAACTGAAATTAGGAAAACTTCAACCTACCAAGCTCACATTACAGCTAGCTGATCGTTCAATTAAGAGACCACTTGGTATGGTTGAAGATGTGCTCATTAAGGTTGGTGAGTTTATCTTTCCTGTAGACTTCATTATCTTAGAAACTGAGCCAATCTCCAATCCACGAAATCAAATTCCCGTTATCTTGGGTAGACCATTCCTTGCAACATCAAATGCATTAATTGATTGCAGGAGTGGCCTCATGAAGTTATCGTTTGGGAATATGACTGTGGCATTGAACATATTTAATATGGATGAGCACGCAACGAGCTCCCTCATTGAGGTCAACATGATTCACGGTTTGCATTCTCATTTAACCTCTTGCACTGATGATGAACCCTCATTTGAGCAAATGTTCAAAGATGAGCTCATGTTATTAGAAGAATTGGCACATACTGACTCTATGTATGATGATACTTGTGCAAGTGTGCCATCGATTTATGAGCAAACTTTTGAGGATTTGTTTGCAGAGGAGCTCGCATTACTTCATGAGTTAGAAGAGCCACCACCACATTCACTTGATCATATAGCACTCTTCTCACCTCATGATATTTCTACATGTATGCTTGTTACTAACGATGATTGGCAGGTTTATAATAAAGAATTCTTTAACCCAATTGTTAATGCTTACATGTGGACAAAGAAAAAGCGAGGGCGGCATAAGCTACAGACAGGTAACTTCGTGACTTGTAGGAGGATGAGGAGATATAATAATGCACCCACTTCACGTTTAAAACGCACACACTATAAAAGTGGGAAGCGATCGAGAGGTCGTAACCGCTTTTCATGCGTTAACAGGGTGATGATATTGAGATCGTAACTTTTACGACTCTCATTATTTGTATAGTATTTATATAATAGTTTTCACATTTTGTTTTACCACACTTGGTTTGTGTATGAGGGCATACACAAGTTTAGGTGTGGGGGAGTAGTTTTTAGGAGATTTTTATTTTTAGGATTTTATTTTATTTTTAGGATTTTTGTATTTTTAGATTTTTGGGTTTCTTTATTTTACACTTTGGGTAGTTTTTAGGGTAAATAATTTAAAAAAAAACTGAAAAAAATTTTAAAAAGAAAAATTTATGTATTTTTATTAATAGATCAAACTAATTACAGATAAAGGGATAAATTTAGATTTGAAATTTGATAGGAGAGTAGATTGGATGATACACTTTGAATTTTATGAAAAATATTAAAATCTGAAAAATAAATACCACTAATAGTAGTTTTGAGGCAAGTATACATCTATTTTTTCACTTCACAATAGTTTATTAGGTTAAGGATAAAGATGATAACGATTGAGTAAGTCTTCTCTCTCTAAAAAAAAAAAGAAAAAAAAAGTGAGAGTAAAATAATGAGCCTAAGGCAATAGCCTCGAGAGTAAAAAAAAAAAAGAGTATGATCTGAGTAATCGGGTACTTTGCACCTAAGTAAGCGTGAATATTCACATAAAAGGTAAAATATTCTCAAAAAAAAAAAGAAAAGAGTATGAACCGAGTAATCGGGTATGTTGCGCCTAAGCAAGCGTGAATATTCGCATGAAAAGTGAAATATTCATTAAAAAAATTTAAAAAAAAAGAAAAACAAATTTTTATGAGAGAGGAGATGAATCATGAGTTAGAGTTGGAGTCCAAAACCAAAGTAGACTACCACACGTGCACGTAGATGTATATGAGCCAATAGATTATCTGTTAGTGGGTATTGAAAAATAGGATTTAAATTTTTGATTAAAATGATAAGTGTATCTGATGTGACGCTCGATTTAAAAATTGATAATCTAAATGCATTCTTGAGTTTGTATATTAGTGAGATTAATTGATGAAAATATCATGAAAAAAAAGATTTTTTTTCTTTCCTTTGTACAAAATTTTTATTTTTCTTGATTTTTGGTTATCCTTATTTTTCTTTTCTTTATTCCTTAGTCTATTTTCTTCATGAATTTTGTGGGTATATTCACTGCAAACCCTCACGAGACACAACTCGTCCACTAGGGTAAGTTAGGGGTTTAAAGGCTTGTTGCACGTGCTAAGTGCAATCGCGATTTCTGCGAAAGTGAGTTAGGATTTTTATTTTTCTTTTTAGGTTTAGGTTTTGCTCGAGAACTAGCAAAAGATAGGTGTGGGGGTGTGATGAGTGCCATATATTGCATATTTATAGCCTTCATATTGCCTATTTTTGTATATAAATAATACCACTCGGGTATTTTTAGTGTCTTTTGCAGGTAATCCGAATTATACAAGGAAATGGCATGCAATCAGAGTTGGACTCGGAAATCAAAGTCCGAAAAGTTTCCAAAGTAAGCAAAACTACGAAACTATAATGTTGCAGAGACGAAAAGTCGAATACAGTCAGGAAAACTAAATAAACAATACAAGAGCTTCACGGGTAAAAAGATTCAAGCAATGTATACAATATTAGGCCGCTATTAGTGGTATTTACCGCTAAATAGCGGCCAAACCGTGGGTCCACACGCTGCGTTTTCTCCCGTGACATCTTTGTAATTTATTGGTTTTTTTAGTTCCGTTAGAAATAGGGTTTGGTTTCCGAGGCCTATATGTTGGCCGACCCTTGTATTTTGATGGGATTCTGGAATTTTTGTATTTGATTTTTCTGTTCAATAAAGTTGGGATTTTTGCTGAAGGTTGACGGCCACAACACCGTGACCAGAGATAACCCATTGTTCTTGATATTTTTATTTTCTTTCTGTATAGATTTGATTGCATTCTATTTTAGGGTTTACTGCTTTCTAGATTAGGGTTTACTGCTTTCTAGATTAGGGTTTATCATTCCATTAATAAAAATTAAATCTTTCCTTAGTAAAAATCATGAGTAGCTAATTAGATCAGTTCTAGGATGTAGATGAAACTAAGATCCACCATGTAGTTATTTTCTAATATTTTTCTTCTTAAATAAAATTAATAAAGCCATGATTTTTCAAATGAAAGATTAAAATACAAGGACCCGAAATTTAGAACTTTGATAGGTTATACTTGAATTAGGATTCTTGATAATCTATACTTAGTTAGGGATTGGGGTTGCTGGTTTTGTCTTTTTATTTGAATTATCTAGAAAATTTAGTTTATTTTTATATGAAGTAGCATCTTTTGATGAGCTATACTTGCACAACACTTGATAGCTCATGCTTAGGGCACTTTAAGTAAAAATTAAACTAAAAAGATTGAATTTTTATGATAGAAGAAAATAATAGAAATAAGAACATGGTTGGAAATTAGTGGATTCTATATCTTAGGCTACTTAGATTAATCCGACTTCAACCTAGAACCTTTGGTTAGTCCGTTGAACTATAGAGAAAGTACGAACACAGAAACACCTTAGATCCTTGTGAGACGACCTGTACAGCACTACAACGATACTGTGCGCTTGCAGTGAATATAACACATCATATACGTAGCATAATATGATCAAGAAAAGGGGTGCAAATTCTATTCTATTAGTTTAGAACTGAATGGTGGGAGTATTTACGTGTTTTAGGAGTGTACTGCACATATCCGGTACCACGACCCCAAACACAATCATCACGTATTCGATTACCGCTAGGTGCACTGAATATCATGTGCATAACTAGGATCATAGCCCCAAATACCAGTCTCTCGATAGTGCTGCCAGGCACAACTAAGAAACCGATAGTGCCAGTAAACAAATTGGTGGATGCAACCCAAGTAAGAAAAAAGACTCTCATAGTACGTGTTTCTTTCCACCATTCTTTTTTTCATACTCACAATGCAGTAAATACTAAGTATCAATATATCAACGTGTCAATGTAATAAGGGTATATGTATTAATAGCCAGGTAAATATGATACAACATGCGCAATAATACTGGTAAATACAAGAGTAAATTAGCAAGTACAAGAGTTACAAGTTATATTTACATGCGTGAGATATCATTTCCAAGTAAGAATAACATGTATAACTAATATCATGCTTAAACAAAAATATGTGCATGTATATCATATCAATAGTGAAATTGTATATATACAAATATGGCATGTCACCTAAACATGAGTTATGAAAAATCTGAATTCACCATGTATAGAATAAAATAAGAGTGATTAAATATGTGCATGTGTGTATCATATCATATGCCAAGCAGGACATGGACAGACATAACATATATGCCTATATTGCTGCAGTTCGATAGACTGTCAGACTTCCAAGTCTTATTAAACTTAAGTAAAAATAGAATTAGATGCTTAGTTTTTGTGCAATTATAGAGAATTCAATTATCTTTCTAATTATTTTTAAATGAAGTTAACTGGAGCACTAAAGCAAAACTTATTGTTATTTTACTATGAATATGTTGCTACTATTATGGACCTGGTATAGCCAAGACCTCCAAAAATTTTTCATCAAGATATTAAATTTACAACTTAAAATCTTAATTAATTCTAGATAATTCAATTAGATTTCCAATGAAACTTGAATAAGCTCAGTTGGAGTTTTATAGTAAAAATTATCTAAATTTTACCATGGGCTTGCTCTGCTAATCTAGGATAGCAGTAATTAGTGAATTTCTATGTTATTTTTGGGTAGGTAAATTGATAAATTAGGCTCCACTGTGATTGTAACTTAGTGAATCATATTTCTAATCACACTAGAATAAGATCAATCGGAGTTAAAATGTAAAAATTATGCTAGTTCTAAGATAAATTGCTGTGTATATATGAACAACGATACATTTTGTGCACAAATAACATGCACTGTGTGGCACGTACAATAAAACTCAAGATAAATGCAACTTTGAGCATTCTTAATCTTGAAATTGGATTAATAATATAACTTGTATCATATATGAGAAGATTATATTAAGAAATTAAAAGTTTAAAATATTTCAGAGTGTATTTTTGCCTCTCATTAAACAAAAAATAGTAAAGAACTAATATTAATGTGATTATTCTTCAAAATTTGAGAAATCTCCTAAGCATCTTACTAGAGAAAAAGCACACATGTTGGAGGCAATATTTCCATAATATAGGAGAAGTTTAAAGTTTATTTGAAGAAGGAAAACTCAAGAATTAAACTCATAAAATAATATGGTGGATTTTTAGCCCACTCTTAGGCTGAATATTAAGCGATTTATTTGAGAAAATTGGAGAAGGAATTAGATTGGATGTCTAAAGAGAAAATAAAAATGAACATGAGAGGAAGTTTGATTTGTCTAAGATTAAATTTATTTGAGAAGTCAAATAATTGCTTGAAGGAGAGTATGCTGCCATGTTAAAAATTCTTAAATTTTATCTTAATCACAAGTTTGCCATTGGTCAACTCCTATCTAAAATTGGTAACGGATGACTATTGGGCTCTTGGAGATAATTTTGAAGTTTGAAGAAATTAAAATTAGAATTTTTTTAATTTAAGTTGATTATTTTAATTGAATATTTATCTGAAAATCAGCTGATCTAGAATAATTCAAGAAAAAAATAATAAGATAAGATGTCCCCGTTCAACAGAATTTGAAATTGAAGACCAAATTAAAAGATATAACTCAATTTAATCAGTATTTACTCATATAAATTTCAAGGCTCCCAAACTGATATGAATTGATAGGTAATAAACTAATATAAGAGTTTAAGAATTAGGGTCATTACATTCTACCCACCTAACAAAAAAATTTTATTCTTAAATTTAAATAAAGAATGGAAGATAACAATAAGGTAGATTGTGAAATCATGATGGTTTAATAATAAGTTCAAATGTTAGGAGAGTCGACATATCTCTTGAATATTCAGGTAGTAAAGAAAGTTTTCGTTAAGTATAAAGTGACAATATTATGTCCGCAAAGTATCAATCCCCATGCAGTACAATGCTAATATTTGATGAAATTGATTGGTGGAGAAAATAATCACATTTTATTTTTTAATCTAAAAATATTAATTTTGTATAATTTCTAACAATATAAACAAAATTCCACTCAAGTATTGATATTAAATATAACCTACATGTATGGTTTTATTTTTATTGGATATTTTAGATGCACTTACAGGTCCGATGCTATCCTGTATCCACCCTATGATGTCAAATATTGTCATATTGGTGCTCCCATATACAATTATTTGAAAGGATATGTCAATGGTATCTACACGAATCTGATAATCTGCAACAAGCTCCTAATAATAAAATAATAAGTACATATTGTTCATAGAGGATAATAATAGAATTAGGAATGGAAACAAAGGATATGATATATAACAAGATAAGGAAATAAAAAAATATTAATGGATATTAATTGCTTGAATGTGCAGAATCCTAAAGCCACGGGTCAAATGATAAAAATAATGGCTGCTCTAATATCACTCTGTGACACTCCAAATCCCACTTGTGAGCTTAAGTGTGTGTTGCAATAATGATAGGGTGTCACCAGCATGCATTCTCAATATTGGAGTGTACGAGACCATTTTTTCTTTTTTAATACAAACAAAGACAAGAGATATGGAAGTGCATAAATATGAAATATATCACACAGGTCTAAATTTATTTGCTACAATATTACAGATATAAATATAATAATATCCGAAAACAAATATATAGAAATAATAAGTAATATGTACATCAAAAGGTTGCTCATATAGAGTAAAATATCATAACAGAGCAATATAAGTACTGAATATATAAAAAAGTTTTTAGATACCATGGATAGAACTAGAAAGTAGCATTCATATGCACATATAAACTAAAATGATAAATACACAGGGATGAAGATCATACAAGAAGATAGTTATTGACACTCGACCTACTTCTGAAAATATGGATTCCCAAGGGATGGGCCCTTCGCCTCTGCTATAACTGTCTCGGCTGGTAGACCAAGAGTTAATCATAGGGGTCAGAATCAAAACAATACTACAAATCCAAACTCATGTAATTCTATAGGAACCATATAAAAATATGATGGGGCATGCTAGTAAGAAAACAATATAAATAATATCTGCATATGAATCTTAAAATATGCTAAGTATAATATGAATCGTGACATATATGGTATATAAGTATAACGAGATAAAATAATAAGCTATGCCAAATATAATAAGAATCATGTGATATATGGTATGCATAATATAATACGATTCATGTTGTACATAGTATACGTAATATATGTATATGGGTTATAAAATACAAGATATGTATAATAAAACATGAATCATGAAGTAAATAGTATATATAGTATAATATGATCAAAAAAATGGGTGCAAATTCTATCATATTAGTTCGGAACTGAATGGTGGGAGTATTTACGTGTTCAAAGAGTGTACCAGATCGCCATTAGGTGCACTGGATATCCCATGTATAGCAGGGATCAAGACTCCAAACACGGGTCTCCAAACAAGCCGGTAATGCTGCTAGGTATAACTAAGAAATTAATAATACTAATACACAAATCAGGAGTATCCCAGCAAAACAAGAGGCTCCCACAATATATATTTCTTTCCACTATTCATTTCCCCCACTATCCATAATACAGTAAATGCTAAGTATCAATGTATCAATGTGTTTTATGAAATAAGGGTATATGTATCACTAACCAGGTGAATATGAAACAATACACATAGCAATACTAGCAAGTATAAGAGTAATATTGGTAGGTAAAAAAGTTACAAGACATGTTCATATGTGTGAGGTATCATTTCTAGGACATAACAACATATACAAGTAATATCATGCATAAATAAATATATGTATACGTATATCACATCATAAGTCAAGTGGTATATATACAAATATAGCATGTATGCTGAGTTATGGTATATCTAATCTCACTATGTACATGAATTTAGAAGAGTGATTGAATATGTGCATATGTGTATCATATTATATGTCAAGCGGGATATTCACAGACATAGCATATATGCATATGTCTCTGCAATTTGGCGACAGTCAGATTTTCAGTACTTATTTGACTAAGATAAATTGGAATTAGATGCTAAAATTAGTACAATTGTAGAGAATTTAATTATCTTTCAAAAAAAATTTAATGAGCTTAATTGGAGCTCTAAAGCAAAAGTTTTAGTTATTTTACTATGGATATGCTGCTGCTGTTATGGACCTAGTACAATTAAGATTTCCAAATTAGCTTTTCCAAGATAAAATTAAATTTAGAGCTTAAGATGTTAATCAATTCTAGGTAATTTAATTAGTTTTCCAATAAAACTTGAATGAGCTCAATTAGAGTTTTAGAATAGAAATTATGGTCATTTTCCCTTAGGCTTGCTCCATTGATATGCTAATATGGGATAACAGTAATTAATAAATTTACAAGTTATTTTTGGATAGGTAGATGGCTAAATTAGACTCTATTGTAGTTGGATAAATTGTAACTTAGTAAACTATCTTTTTAATGGTATTAGAATGAAGTTAATCGAAATTAAGATGCAAAAGTTATGATAGTTCTAAAATGGACTGTTATCTATGAATAGACAGCAATACATTTTGTATACAAATAACATGCATAGTGTGATATGTGCAATAAAACTAAAGTTAAATGCAAGTTTGAGTATTGACAATCCTAAAATTGGATTAATAATATATCTAGTATCATATATGAAGAGAGTACATTAAAAAAATTACAAATTTATGTATTCTTGCATCTCATTGAATCAAAATTGGAAAAGAACCGATATTGATATGATTATCCTTCAAAACTTGAGAAATCTGCCAACAATCTCATTAGGGAAGAAGCACAGATGCTGAAGAAGATGTTTCCATATTGTAGAAGATGTTTAGACTTATTTGAAGAATGAAAACTAAAGAAAAAAGCTCATAGAACATTATAGTGGATTTTCAGCCCACTCTCAGACTGAATATTTGGCGATTTATTTGAGAGAATTAAAAAAGAAATTAGGGTTAGAGGTCCAAATAGAAAATAAGGAGGAACACTAGAGAAAAAAGTTTTATTTTTCTCAGATGTTTTTAAATTTATTTTAGAAGACAAATAGCTGCTGAAACTTAACTTAATTTTAATTACAAGTTTACCATTGAGTCAACTTTTATATAAAATTGGCTATTGTTGGGCTTTTAGAAATAATTCTGAAGTTGGGAGGAGGATAAAATAGGATTTTTTTAAATTTAGTTTGATTATTTTAATTTAAAATTTTCTCGAAAATTGATCGATCCAGAATAATTCAAGAAAAATATGAAAAAATTAAAATAATAAGATAAGAGGTCCCCATTATGCAGAATTTGAAATTGAAAAGTAGATTGAAATATATAATTCAATTTACTCAGTCTTTAGGCTTCCAAACTGATAAGAATGATATGAAATAAACTGATACAAAGGCTCAAGAATTAGGGTTGTTGCATTGGATTTAAAAATGTATTCTTATCTCTTGTTGAACCAAAATTGGAAAGAACCGATATTGATATGATTAATGATTAGTATCATACATTGTATTTCTTATCCCATATTAGGATATTTTTAGTTGTTTTTCAAGTAATCATATTCATACAATGAGATGATATAAAATCATAGCCGGATTAGGAAACAAAGCCTATAAAAAGTTTAAAAGAGAGCAAACCTACAAGATTATGACACTGTAGAAATTCAAAGTGCAATACAGTCAAGAGAATCAAGAGTACAAAATAAGAGACTCATGCAGGAGAAAAACCAGAAAATTTCACCATAATTATGCCGCTATTTGGTGGCATTTTACCGCGGCATAAAGAGGGGCCCACATAGTAATTTTTTTGTAAGGGTTTCGATGTAATTCTATAGTTTTTCATTTGTATCAAAATGAGGGTTTGATATTCCAAAACCTATTTATTGACCGTATACTTGTAACTAGGGAGAATCATGTAGTTTTGTACTCGTTTTTAATTTAATAAAATTAGGGTCTGTTGAAGGGGTGACGGCCGCTATACCGAACTCCAGAGGTCCCCTTGCTGGTAATTTAGTTTTTATTATTTTTAATTTAATTTTATCTTGCTTTCTAGTTTAGATTATTCTTACTTATTAGTTTAGATTCATCGTGTTCTCTAGTTTTGATTTATCTTGCTTATTAGTTTATATTTTTTATTGCTTTCATAGGAAAATAGGATTTTTAATGCTTTCGAACTATAAAAATTTGATTTTGCTGATTAAAACTATGAGTAGCTAATTTAGCTTAGCTCTAGCATGTAGATGAAACTAGAATCTACTATGTAGTTACTCTCTAGTATTTTCTTCCTAATTAATATTATAAAGATATGATTTTTTTATAAAAAGATTAAAATACAAGAACTAGTAGATTATACTGTGATAGGTTATACTTGAGTTAAGTTTCTTGATAGTTTATACTTTGTTAGAGTTTGGAATTGTTGATTTTTATCTTCTTTATCGAATTATGTAATGATTTAGTTTGTTTTTATGAAAAGTAATTTCTTTGATGCATTATACTTGCACACCATTTGATAACACATATTAAGGACACTTGAAGTAAAAATTAAACTAAAAAATCACTTTTTTATAATAGAATGAGATAATAGAAGTGAATACATGGTTGGAAACTAGTAAATTTTAGATTCTAGACTAATTAGAATATTTGATTAGTCCGTTAGAACAATAGGAATAGTAAGAATCGTAAAACACATGAGATCTCTATGGGAGGACCTATATAGCTCTACAACTGATACTATACATTTGTAGTTGAATTATCATATCAAGTTTTTAGCGTCGTTGCCGAGAATCGACTATATTTTTCTCATTTTTTTCTAATGTTTTATGGGTTAATAGTGTGTGTTGAGTGTGCAGGAACCTGAAAGTTCAGATACAGGAAGTAAAAAGGGACGATAAAAGCCTTGTAATTGCACTGCAAAAATGAAGGAGCAAAACTCCCTGATTTTGTCGCTAAATAGCGGTATTTGCTGCTATTTAGCATCAATTTTGTTGATTTTCTCCCCCAAATTTTCTTTGCATCTGTATTTTGGGTCCTTGGTTCTGTAAAAAAAATACAAAAAAAATAGATGTAGTAAAAATCATATCTTTTCTTTGATCATATCTCTTCCACCGTTTTATCTCTACAACACCCCACTTTTTGTATTAGTTTAGGAAATTCATGCATCTTCTCACGATCGCTGGTTCATGCCACATTGGATCCGTGGTCAATTTGGTCGACTACTGAGATTAGATTTGTTCATGGGAGACAAGATGGACCAATCGATCCCGATCTTTCAGGATCGATATTACCTGCTGCACACATCACTTCCATCATTCATAAAACTTCCACAAGCAGTGAGTAATCATTATGAGTTAAAGCCACAGTATATCAGTATGCTACCTAAATTCACTGGTTCTGATTCAGAGGATGCATATCTCTTTATTAGTGAATTTTAGGAAGTGTGTGTGATGATTAAACTGCAGTATTTATCGGATGACGCAATTAAACTCCGCTTCATCCCCTTTGCACTCAAGGATAATGTCAAGAAGTGGTTGTACAGTATGCCTACTGATTCAATCACTACTTGGGATGAATTCATTGCAGTATTTCTTAAGAAGTATTATCCCACACATAAGATGGTAAGGATCCGAAATCAAATTAATCAATTCCGTCAAGTGCTGGGAGAACTTTTCTGAAAATACTTAGAACGGTTCATAAATCTATTAGCTCAGTGCTCCCACCATACAATAAAAGTGGCGGTTGTGTCAAATCATGTACGAAGGACTCGATTAAACATCCAAAACTCTTCTTGAATCTATGTGTCATGGGGAGTTTATGAGAAAGAACGAGGATGAAGGATGGGATTTCCTTGAGAACCTATAGTGGAAAACTACATAGTGGGAGAGTCCCACTGAGAAGCCCAATGCTTCAACTTCTGCGCATAACGGTGGGATTCGTAGCGTCAATAGCTTTATGGCTGTCGAAACTAAGATTGTAGCCCTTATGAGGAGAATTGAGGTATTGGAGATTCCTAGTGTTCCATTAGTGGGTCAGGTATATTAAATTCAAATTCCTACATGCTTTATGTGCAGAACTCTGAATCATATTCTTGAGAAGTGTCCATTATTAATGAATCACATGAGTCCCACACTTGAGCAGGCTAACGCCTTGTATCAACAACCCATAAACAATGTTTACACTCCTACATACAATTATGGATGGAAAAACCATCCAAATCTCTCATGGGGTTAAGGGACCCCTAACCCTAACATGTAGCCTCTAGCCAATGTCAGTTTTCAAGATCAAAAGTGGGTGCTTATCAATACCCAAACACTTCAAATCATGGAAACAACCAGAATAGACCACCTGCGTATAATCAATCATATCAACATCAGGGGTCTAATAATGATTATGACAAACGATTAATGACACTTGAAAGGGATGTGGGGAACCTTTCAAGACGACGTTCAGTCTAGACACACAATTACAAAGTTTAATAAGAGTATCTACTGACTTTATACAACGGACCGACCAAGAACTTCTTGCAAGTTTTCAGTCGATCAAGAATATAGAGCAGCATGTTTGACAATTAGCCACACAGCTGAGTGAGCGGAGGCCAGGTACCTTTCCGAGCCAACCAATAATGAACTCCAACCCTAACTCATCTTAGTCTATTTTATCCTTTGTTCACCAATGCAATGTCATTCACATGTTCAAATCTGGCAAGCAAGTGGACAACAATGTAGTCATCCCCCCTGATCTCACTCCTACTATTTCGCAGGCTATACCATCTCTTTCTCCACAACAATTTCCATCGCCTCCATCACTGTCACATTCTCATTCAGAAGAACCTATTCCTAAGCCGAAAGTACCATATCCCAATCAGTTTAGGAAGCCTTCATCACTAGTAGAAAAAATTTTGGAAAATTTCAAAGGGTGAAGGTTAATTTTCAACTATTTGATATTATACAACATGCTCCTACTTAAGCCAAGTTCCTCAAGGATTTGTGTACTAAAAAATGAGCAAGAAATATTCCTAAGAAAGTTTTTCTTACTGCAAATATATCGCAAATCCTATCTAACTCCTTGCCTGTTAAGTACAAAGAACCAGGTTCCCCTACAATTGCGTGCACCATTAGAAATACTACATTCGATAGGGCGTTGCTTAATTTAGGGACAAGTGTCAACTTTTTTCCTTACATTATATATCAGCAACTAGGGTCAGGAAAACTTCAACTTATCAAGGTCACATTACAGCTAGCTGATTATTCGATTAAGAGACCACTTGGTATGGTTGAAGATGTGCTCATTAAGGTCGGTGAGATTATCTTTTCTATAGACTTCATTGTCTTAGAAACTGAGCCGATTTTCAATCTATGGAATCAAATTCCCGTTATCTTGGGTAGACCATTCCTTACAATATCAAATACATTAATTGATTGCAGGAGTGGTCTCATGAAACTGTCATTTGGGAATATAACTGTGGCACTAAACATATTCAATATGGATGAGCACACAACGAGCTCTCTCATTGAGGTCAATATGATTCAGAATTTGTACTCTCATTCGATCTCTTGCACTGATGGTATTTGAACAAATTTTCAAAGATGAGCTCATATTATTAGATAAATTGGCTCATACTGATTCTATGTATGATGATACTTGTACAAGTGTACCATTGAATTATGAGCAAAATTTTGAGGATTTGTTTGTAGAGGAGCTCGTATTACTTCGTGAGTTAGAAGGGACACCACTATATTCATTTGATCATATAACAGTCTTCTTACCTCACGATATTTCTATATATATACTTGTTACTAATGATGATTGGCAGGTTTATCATGAAGAATTCTTTAACCTAATTATTAATGCTTACATGTAGACAAAGAAAAAGTGAGGACGGCATAAAGAGCACACAGGTAATTTTGTGATCGTAGGAGGATTAAGGAATATAATAATGCATCTATTTCACGTTTAAAACGCACACACTATGAAAATGAGAAGCAATTGAGAGGTCATAACCACTTTTCATGTGTTAATAGGTTGACGATATTGAGATCGTAACTCTTTACGACTCTCATAATTTGTATAGTATTTGTATAATAGTTTTCATATTTATTTTACCACCCTTGGTTTGTGTATGAGGGCATGCACAAATTTAGGTGTGGGAGAGTGGGTTAGAATATTTGCTTTATATTTTTTTCTAAGTTTTTTTTTTTCTAGAATTTTTATTTTATTTTTAGATTTTTAGGTTTCTTTATTTTTCATTTTGGGTAGTTTTTAGGGTAATTAACTAATTAAAAAAATTTAAACAAACAAATTAAAAAAAATTATTTATATATTTTCATCAATAGATCAACCTAAATACATATAAAAGAACAAATTTAGATTTGAAATTGGATAGAAGAGTAGATTGGACGATACAATCAGAATCTTATGAAGAAGATTAAAATTCGAAAAATAAATACTGCTAACAATAATTTTGAGGTAAGTATACATCTATTTTTCACTTCACAATAGTTTATTAGGTTAAGAACAAAAATGATAACGATTGAGTAAGACTTCTCTTTGAGTTAGGGTTTGGGGTTATTGATTTTTATCTTCTTCATCGAATTATCTAATGGTTTAGTTTGCTTTTATGAAAAGTAGTTTTTGATGAGTTATACTTACACACTACTTGATATCTCTTACTAAGAATACTTTAAGTAAAAATTAAAACTAAAAAATCAAATTTTTATGATAGGAAGAAGATAATAGAAGTAATTCATAGTTGAAAACTAGTGGAGTCTATATCCTAGGCTAATTAGATCAACTCAACTTTAAATTAGAATTTTTGGTTAGTGACAAGGATGATAATGATTTCAAATCTAAATAGTTTATTAGATTAAGGATAAACATGATAACGATTAAGTAAGTCTTCTCTCTCTAAATAAAAATAAGAGAGACCAAAAAAATGGGAGGCGCCTGGTATTAAAGCAATAGTCTCGAGAGTAATAAAAAAAGGAGGTGCCTTAGTATTAAGGAAATTGACTCAAGAGTAAAAAAAAGAGTATGATCAAAATAATCGGGTATTTTATGCCTAAGTAAGGGTGAATATTCTCATGAAAGGTGAAAATTCTTTAAAAAAAAGAAGAAAAAAAGAAAAAATTTCTTATGAGAGAGGAGATGAATCATGAGTTAGAGTTGGAGTCCAAGACCGAAGTAGACTATCACACGTGCACGTAGATGTATATGAGCCAATAGATTATCTGTTCATGGGTATTGAAAGATAGGATTTAAATTTTTTATTAAAATGATAAGTGAATCTGATATGACGCTCGATTTGAAAATTGATAATCTAAATGCGTTCTTGAGTTTGTATATTAGTGAGATTAATTGAAGAAAATATATTAAAAAAAGATTTTTCTTTTTGTTGTATAAAATTTTTATTTTTCTTAATTTTTTGTTATCCTTATTTTTCTTTTCTTTATTGCTTAATCTATTTTCTTCACGAATTGTGTGGGTATATTCACTACAAACCCTTACGAGATACAACTAGTCTAATAGAGTAGCCTAGAAGTTTAAAGGCTTATTGCATGTGCTAAGTGCAATCGCGACTCCTGCGAAAGTGAGTTAGGATTTTTCTTTTTCTTTTTAGGGTTAGGTTTTGCTCGAGGACTAGCAAAAAATAGGCGTGGGGGTGCGATTAGTATCATATATTATATTTTTCCTTCCATATTTTATCTATTTTTTTATATAAATAAATGCTACTCGGGTATTATTAGCTGTTTTCCAGGTAATCCTATTCATATAAGGAGATGGTAGAAAATCATAGCCGGATTAGAAAATAAAATCTATAAACGAGTTTAAAAAGAGCAAAATTATAAGATTAAAATACTGCAGAGAGTCAAAGTGCAATATACTCAGGAGAATCAAGAGTACAAAAAAAGAGACTCATGCAGGAGAAAAACCAGAAAATCTCACCACAATTATGCCGTTATTTGGAACCATTTTGACGCCAATTGGCAGCAACATTTTGATGCCAATGGTGATTTTTCTGCATGGGATTCGACGTAATTTTGTAATTTTTCAGTTGTATCAAAATTAGGGTTTGATATTCCAAAACCTATTTATTGGCTGGATACTTGTAACTAGGCTGAATCCTGTAGTTTTGTACGCATTTTTAATTTAATAAAATTAGGGTTTGCTGAAGGGGTGTCGGTCGCCATACCAAACTCCAGAGGTCCCCTTGCTAGTAATTTAAGTTTCTATTATTTTTAGTTTAATTTTATCTTCCTTTCTAGTTTAGATTATTCTTGCTTATTAGTTTATATTCATCGCGTTCTCTAGTTTAGATTTATCTTACTTATTAGTTTAGATTCTTTATTGTTTTCTTAGAAAACTAGGATTTTTAATGTTTACGAACTATAAAAATATGATTTTGCTGATTAAAACTATGAGTAGCTAATTTAGCTTAGCTCTACGATGTAGATGAAAGCAGAATCCACCATGTAGTTACTCTCTAGCATTTTCTTTTTAATTAAAATAATAAATATATGAATTTTCCATGAAAAAATTAAAATAAAAGAACTCGTAAATTAATAGTTTGATAGCTTATACTTGAGTTAAGTTTCTTGATAACCTATACTTAGTTAGGGTTTGGAGTTGTTGATTTTTATCTTCTTCATCGAATTATCTAATGATTTAGTTTGTTTTTATGGAAAGTAGTTTCTTTGATTCGTTATGCTTGCACACTCCTTGATAACACATGTTTAGGACACTTGAAGTAAAAATTAAACTAAAAGATCACTTTTTTTATGATAGAAGATGATAATAGAAGTGAATATATGGTTGGAAACTAGTGGATTCTAAATTCTAAACTAATTAGATAATATCAACTTAATGTTTGGTTAGTCTATTAGAATAATAGGAATAGCAAGAATTGCAAAATACCTGATATCTCTATTGGGCGACCTGTATAGCGCTACAATCGATACTGTACGCTTGTAGTTTAAGTATCACATCAATTATCCTTCAAAACTTGAGAAATCTCCCAAAAAACTCACTGGGGAAGAAGCACAAATGCTAGTGGAGATATTTCCATGTTCTAAGAGAAGTTTAGAATTTATTTGAAGAAGAAAAATTCAAGAACAAATCTCATAAAACAATATAATGGATCTTCAACTTACTTTCCGGCTAAATATTTGATGATTTATTTAATAGAATTGGAGGAAAAAATAGGGTTAGAGGTTTGACAAGAAACTAATGAGGAACATGAGAGAAAGAAGACTAATTTTTCTCAAAATATTTTGAATTTATTTGAGAGATCAAATAGATACTGAAAGGTGACTATATTGTCATGTTTAAAAGGCCTTAAACTTAATTTCAATTACAAGTTTGTCATTGGGTAAACTCTTATATAAAATTGGTTAAGGATGATTGTTGGGCTCTGGAGATACTGAAGTTGGGAGGAGGTTAAAATTAGAATTTTTGATTAATTTAATTATTTTAATTAGGTATTTGTCCGAAAATCAACCGATCCAGAATAATTAAAAAAATATAGAGAATTTCAAAATAATAAGATAATAGGTATTCAGTTTGTGAAATTTAAAATTGAAAATTAAATTGAAAGAAATAACTCAATTTACTCAGTATTTGCCCATATTAGTATCTAAGCTCCTGAACTGATATGGATGATATAAAATAAGCTAATACAAGGGCTTGAGGATTAGAGTCATTACATCAAGACTTTATCCTAAGCACATGTAAGGAAAACTCAAGATTTTTAAGTTTATCGTGATAGTAACTTTATCAACTTAATGATTCTATGAATACCTTCCTCCTCCATGAGTAAAAGGATAGGAAAATATTCCACTGAGAGCTTATAAACTGAGAGAAAGAGTGGTTATTTGAGATATCCTATAATTTCTATTAATATAAATATCATATCAGTTGATCGACATTAACCTATGAACGTAGATTTTGATATCTTCTGAGCTGAAGCTCAGTATATCATTGCAACATTTTTTGATCTCTGATTTATTTGCTAACAATTCCACTATAGTTTGTTACTTCCCTTGTATCCTTGTATTTACATCTTGATTCGAGTCTTACTTGAATCCAAACTCTGTTTTAGCTTTAGAATTGCTCTAGATTAGTCAATCATTTTTTGAATCAATACTATACTTGTCAATTTATACTTATGCTAAACCATTATTGTTGTCTTCATCATCGTAATGGTCAGCATCAAGTATACATCTTTCATTACCTCAAGTCTATGTTAGTAGATGAGAGAAAATTGACCATAATCCTACAACTTGGCATCAAGTCATGAAAACACTTTGAGTTGGTACCAATTTCTCACCATAAATCTTAGGCCAACTATGTGGCACGCGGGTTAAAATTATTTTTTTGGAAAAAGAAACTGTACCAAAAGAATACACTAGAGAAATTAATTGCAAGCCAAAAAGAATTTACAGAAAAACTACACGTTTGCTAGGCTACATTAGAGTTGAGCAAGTACTTCTTGTATCTATACATTTTATCAAAGAGCAAGCAAACCTAAAATCTGAACCGAAAAGTTAATCTCTCTATATCCATAGAAAATTAAACGGGAACAACACTCTTACCACATAAAGAATTAAGACCACAGGATTTGTTATGGTTATATATATATTCATTTCTATTGCCTACCAACTGCATAAATGAGCCATACTTATACAACATTTAGAAATTCTTAAATTTCTTTTGTTCATTCCTTTTGTACTCTCCATACCCTTCAGATTGTAAACAAAAGATGATATCTCTAATTTTATAAAGCCATCATAAACATCTACATTCAGAATGAAAAATTCTACAGTTCTTTCTTGTATAATATTTTAGAAATATAAATGGCTATGCTATTTTAGGACAATTGAGACACCCCAGTCCCAGCATGGCAAAACTTTATTTTTTATCATATTAGTTAAATAATTATTACTATGGCAACGATAACTCTGATAATTAGTTAATTCCCTCTAAAGTATGACACTTTGACTTTATTTGAATAACTAATTATTAATAACATGATAAAATAGATAAAATTTAAGAACATATTTATCATATTTGATCATGTCCTAAGATATCCAACAACCAAAACAAACTCTCAATATTTCCAAACACCCACCAGCCGTCATTTCTTTATTCACGTAAGGGTAAGGGAAAGAAGAAGAAGAAGAAGAAGAAGAAAGGGAGGGTTTTTTCAAATTTCACCCTCCGGCAATCATCTTCTCAACTGGATTGCAAATCTAACCAAATGCTTCACGCTCTCCTTATTTGAGGAGTACATAATACGAAAATATGGTAAGTACAACCGTAATTTTAAACTTTTGCTTTATATACATGAATACCATATAAAAATTTTATTCACTTTGTTTCATGATGATCAGATGTGGGTTACTTTATTTAGAATTTATAAAATTCATGAGCAGATTGATTTTTATGATTCGCTAATTGAATGATAAATTGTAGATTAATTTATGGTTGTATGAGAGGGATTGGTTGACTTCTAATTTTATCGGAGGCCAAATTCGAAGTTAATATTTCAACTGTAAAAGGATTGGTTGACCAATAATTTCATTTGAGGCTCAATCCAAATATCTACAAAGGAATTGTTCGACCAATGGTTTCACTATAGAAACAATTTTCTATAGTAAAGTAGATTGGTCGACCAATGCTTATGACTGATCAACCAGAAGATGGATTGATTGATCAATGACTCACTGGCAAATCAATGAGCTAATTTTTTACTATTTGGAATTTGGACTCTAATTTTGCATTTGTTTTATCTTAACAGTTAAAACCCTTCATTTCAGTAAAGTTTTAGATGATTTCTACCCCACAAAAATATTAGATTTTTCTTTTAAAAAACCAAGAACCTTTATAAATTTTAACATGGATTAATTATAAAATATTTACAATAGATTCTCCTTAATATATGATATAATTAATGAGATTATGGGGAAACTAGACCATAGACCTATAAATATATTTTGCGCGGCCAATAAATTAGGTTGCGGAGCTGATATTTAGGGATATAACCATAGATATCCTATTAATTTCTAAATTACCATATGTTCATAGGGCTTCTGGCATGGACTTATGCACATGTATCTTTCATGATTGAGTGTCTATGTTCTTAGGTCATGGTCCCGAATATGTATGGGGTCCTCTTAAATACATGACCACTATCTCTAAATTTATCCAATAAATTCAAAGAAAGTTCCGAATAGTTCCTAGTAAAGTCCTAAGAAGTAACAATAATTAAATAAACTCATACATTATTGCTTTTATATTGTCGAGTATGTTTGAGCAGGTTCATTTCAATATTCGTGATATATTCAAGACTTTTTTACCCCCATATTCTTGACATGCGCAAGACATGCTATTCATATATACATTTATGACATGCTTTTACTCTTGTACTTGATTATCCATCTCGCTATCCTACTCTTCGAAAAATCACATATGTAGTGTGTTTGTATGTCTTTTTCCTCTTTTTCATGCACTTGCTAGGCTGCTTTTGATGATTTTGGTTTAACAATGCCCAGACTCTATTGACTTGCATTGAGGAGAAGGAGACCCACCACAACTTGATGCTTACTTTGAGGACGAGACAAAAGCACCATAGACACTATATCATGAAATTTAATTAGGAGCAATATTTCATTATTTTTATTTTTATTTGAGAGTTTAAAATTGTAGGATCTATTTTCAATTTATTTATTTAGACTCATGTCTTCACATCGTGGTGAATTATTTATTTTCTAGATCTTATCAATGGTTATTTCCTTAAATAAACTATTTTTTTTTTCATTGGTTCTTATTTATAAAACTTAGTATGTATATATGTATCTATGAATGTGGCAGTATCATTCTGTGGCTATACTTGTTATGTTAGGCTTAATGTATTTATTTGAGTATATTGTCAAATGATACCCATACCTTGGGATAAGGAGTGTTATAAATGTTATCATAACCCAATTTTGATTTAGATCATAATTTGAAACATAGATTTTGTTTAGAAATTACAGCCACTTCTACATATACAAATATTGTAATGCCCCGCATCCTAAAATACAAATAGTGTTTGGTGATATCTTATCAATAAATATGCCAAGTCTAAAATACTTTTAATAAGTTGAATGTTACTGCCACTAAATCACATACATGTGTACTGAAAGAATGATAGTAAGGTAAAAAACAATCTCTTTTTGTCCCTACAAAATGTTAAATCGATCATTGAAGGATCCAAAGAAATGTAGCACTTATTACAACTTTAAACTTCGAGCCTCAGAAATAATAAACTAAGTGGATGAAGTAGCATGAAAGAATAAAATAAATAAAGATTCCTTAAATGACACCTTACAACAGAATACTACTAACTGTCTGCTAACCCCTCGAAATATTTCTCCAACTAAGATGGATCCTCCTCTTTAATATCCTGTAAATTATCTGGGCGTATCAAACCAGGGTCGTTAGAACGACCTAGCAAGTACTACAAGAGAAAAATAATAATATAAAGGCACAGTATGCATAAATATAAACGAAATATGAGAATAAGTGAAATACTAAAAAAAATCATGTTAGTATCATCAAAATGTATAACTTTAGGAAGAAGAAGAACACGGGTTAAATTGTAGTTGTCTTGATAATGATAATGGTTGGGGATCTATATACGCATATCATGGATAACCTTGGAGTAGAGATATATGTAACAAAATGAATATGCATGTAAAATATAACATCATATTATGTTTTTTTTGGTTAATTTAATTTGGAACTATCAGAAGTGATGCACCACATATTTTATAACTATCCCGTGCATATCCGGAATCACGACCATGATTCCTGGTACTGCCCTAGAACATACCGCTAAGTACTAGTGAATAGGAATACTATGAGCATAAGCTCCAGGTGCACAGCCCTATATAATGATGGTGATCTAGTAATCACCGAGAACCTCCATGCTTAGGTCCCTAAGTTCGGTTGTACAACTTCAAGAAAGTAAAACTCCTAAAACATGTGTACAGTTCTATTTCCGAGTTCCCCCATAACACCATGGATTTTATTACTAGGTTCATAGAACACTACTTTAAACAAGAGAGTACTTGACTAGTTTATAGGTACTTGGACTTTATTTTGGCTAGCCATGTGACCATTGGCCCTTCAGAAGTGAGAGGACAACAGCTACCTTCAATTATTTTTTTATTTTATTATTATAAACTTTCACCTAATCCAAGGGAAGTTAAACCCATTTGTCAAAGCATGTTTGGATTTAGCATATTACTAATGGCTAGCACATCACAATTGTTGATACAGATTGGGTTTAAACAGTAAAAAGTTTATGGTACTTGTTAATCCAACAGAAGAGATGACAATTAAAGGAGGTGAAAGGAAAAAACATAATATATAAATGAAGAGCCTACGATTAAATATGAAACGTATGACACTAGAAATGTGAATCCTAAAAAAAAAAAAACTTAGTAAACTGACATGAGCCTTAAATTGGAAACCATCCGAGTCCAAATAAGGAAAGAAAATACCACATACAACATGGACCTATTAGAAAACTGTCTTTCCAGTATTTAGTATTCAACAGTTTTAGATGTGACAGAGCATACAAAGAAGCCATAAAATTCACTAGAGATAAATAATGTAGAATAAAAATATCAAAGAGGAGCCCATGCAACCTACTAGAGGTAATAACGTGAAATAATAATAAAGAAAAGAATCAAGAGAAGCCCATGATATCGTACTGGGTAGACATATCTTTGCAGTATATCTAACTTGATCTTACATAGGCTAACATACTAATCACTCAACTGGACATATGAAACAAACAGTTTTGCTACTACTTGTTATTATTATTATTTTTTTAAATTTAATTGCCTAAAATCTTAACCTTAATATTTTTTTAATTCCCCTCTCTGTTCACATAGCAGAGAGGGGCTCGCCTACTCTCTCTTTTTTTCTTTTTTTTGTTTCATTTCTTTAATCAACTTCCCCTCTCTATTATGTGAACTGAATAGAGAGGGTTTGGTTCTCTCTCCCCCTTTTTTTCTATGTTTGTGTAGAAAGCCTAGACTAAATCAAATATTAAGTACAAAAAAAGGTTCTCAAAATCCTTCTAAACCTATTAGCATCATCAAATTTATTAATGACAGGAAAGTTAATAATATATACCTCTAATACAGATAATCAAAAGGAAAAAAGATAAAATTAAAATGGTACTTGCCTTAAAGTTTTGCTCCGAAATTTGACTGCAAGGTCTCTCTCTCTCTCTCTCTCTCTCTCTCTCTCTCTCTCTCTCTCTCTGCTTTTTTTCTTCTCCACATTCAATAGAGAAAAGTTTCCTTCTCTACCTTTTATTTTATTTTTTTTGTTATTGTTCAATTTGTTCAGATTTTAGTTTTTTATTTAGATATTAAGTTAACAAAATATTACATAGGATAAGTTTAAAATTAACTAAATCCAAACTAACTAAATTTGTAATTATCTAGTTAACCAGTATTTAGATAGACACAATCTTTTGAGATAGTAAAGGATTAGATTTGTTAGACAATAATCTTATCATTACTATCAAGTTTATTTTATTTTATTTTTTTAAGAAATAAAAAATAATTTATTTTTTTAATTTTATAATATTGGATTGTTACAATCTACCCACTTTAGAAGAAAATTTCATCCTCGAAATTTATAAGTAAATGCGGGAAGAATAATTTACTTGCATGGGTGAAGAGGTAAGGGTATTCTTTTCGAACATCATTTTCACGCACCCAGGTAGCATCTCCCCGTGAGTATCGGTACCAACCAACTAAAACAAGTGGAATTTATCAATTCTTCAGTATTTTCTCTTGTCGATCTAGAATCGCAATAGGCCTTGTATTGAAAGACAAGTCTGCATCCAATTTTAACTCCGAATAATCTATAACATGGCTTGCATCTGGAACATAACGCCTCAATTGTGATACATGAAACACATCGTGCACACCTTCTAAAGATGATGGTAGCACCAACTTGTAAGCCACCTCTCCCACTCTTTCCACAATTTCAAACGGCCCAATAAATCGTGGTCCCAACTTCCCTCGCTTGGAAAAACGAATAACTCCTCAAGTCGGTAATATTTTGAGAAACACCTTTTCACCAACCTCAAATTCCAAAAGTCTCCGATGCAGATCTGTCCAACTCTTCTGTCAATCCTGTGCCACCTTGAAATGCTTTCTCACCACTCTGATCTTATCCACCATTTGAGTTACAAACTCAGGCCCAAGAAATCTCCTTTCACCCACATCATCCTAACACAACGGTGATCTACACTTCCTCCCATATAATACTTCAAATGGAGCCATCTTGATACTCGCCTGATAACTGTTGTTATATGAGTATTCTACCAAATGCAAGTGGTCCTCCCAAGACCCACCAAAGTCCATCATACATGCCCTAAAAATGTCTTCCAGTATTTGTATCGTTCTTTATGACCGTTCATCCATCTCTGCATGATAAGAAGTGCTAAAACTCAGCCGACTACTCAAAATTTCCTATAATCTCGCCCAATATTGTGACCTGAACCTAGTGTCCCTATTTAATACAATCTCAATTGGAACTCCGTGCAATCTGACCACTTCTCGGATATAGCGATCTGCTAAAATCTCCATGATCTGACTTATATGAAATGGTATAAAGTGAGCCGACTTTGTGAGACGATCCATTATAACCCATATAACATTATTCCCCTTTGAGTTACGAGCACAAAATCCAAGGTTACCCTCTCCCACTTCCATTGGGTTGTTACAAATATACTATTTTGTTCATTTCTTCTGTCGTATTTCTTTATCTTGTAAATTCATTTATTATGTTACTTCTTTGGTTTCTTCATAATTTAGCATTAAAGCATGCAGTAAAATTTTTTGACCCTTCTACTTATCTTTTCTTATTGATTAGGTTTTTCGCCTTGTGCTTCTATTGTTTTAAGTTCTATTCAATTGATATTACAATATCAAAGATTTGTTCTCTACATCAGCAATTATGATTGTCCTTCAGGAACCTTGACAAGTCAATCTTATAAAATATTTCTTATATATATTTCTGATTTATTGACCCCGCCAATTAGGTAGTAAGTAAGTGAATTAGCTTGTGGTTATTTTGATGAGGATTTTGCTCAGGATTTGTACATTGATGATTGATATCTTAGTGTTTGTTTTGCCTTAAAATTAAATTTTAAGGTTGAAATCTCTTTTAAGGTGGATAAATTTTGATGCCGCCTATCCCTACATATCAAAACTATAATTAATTATATTATTTTAATAGTTAATAATATAATAATAACTATGATAATTATTTGATTCTATCTTATCTTTTAGAGTTTGACCCTCTGACTTTGTCTAAATAACTAACTATTAGAGATATGATATAACAGATAGAAGTTCAAAGCAAATTTATCCTATTTGATCTCATGCTAAGATATCCAACATGATAATTGTCTTTTCGAAACACGTACGAGCCGCCTTTTCTTTCTTCACCTAGGGCAAGAGAAGAAGAAGAGAGGAAGGGCCAAATTCTCTCCCTACGGCCATCATCTTTTCCATTGGATCATAGATCTAATGAAAATCTTCTCCATTTCCCATTTTGAGGGGTACTCAATCCGAAATAAGGCAACTGCAACCCTAATTTCAAACTTTCATAAATGAATAGTGGATAAAAATTTAGTTTCATTTAGTTTCATTTAGTTTTATGATGCTTAGATGTAGGTCAATTGTTCTACAAATTTACAAGAATGAGCATGTTGATTTTTATGTTTTCCTAATTGAATAATTATTGAATTCATGATAATAAATCATAGATTAATTTATGATTGTGTGAGAGGGATTGGTCGAAGATTATAGTGGGGGGCAATCCAAACTAATATTCTATCTAAAAAGGATTTGTTAACCAATTATTTCATTGGAGGTCCAATCCAGATACTTGCAAAAGGGTTTGGTCGACCAATGATTTTAATAGAGGCTCAATCTAGAAATCCGCAAAGGAATTGGTTGACCATTAGTTTCACTGGAGGATCATTCTTGAACATAATTTTCTATAGTATAGTAGAATTGTCGACCAATATTTATGACTGGTCAACTAATAAATAGTTTATCGATAAATGACTATGATTCGTTGACCTATGAGCTAATTTTCACTATTTTAAATTTGAACTCTTAAAATTTTGCAAAGATTTTATCTTAATATTGAAGATATTTACTTTTGTAAAGTTTTTGATGATCTTCACTGCCACGAATATCAGACTTTTCTTTTACCAAAATGAAGAACCCTTGAAAAACTTTAACTTTGATTTATAATACCATATTTACAGCAGATTTAATTAAGAAATGATATAATTAATAGAGTTATGGGAAAACTAGATGGAGGACTAGTATACATATCTTTTGAGGCTAATAAACTTAATGTGATAATTTAACTGCAAGCATACAGTGTCAGTTGTAGTGCTATACAGGTAATCCCACAGAGTCTCAAGTGTTTTGCAATTCTTACTAATTCCATAGTCTAACAGATTAATAAAAAATTCTAATTTCAAGTTGAACTAATTTAATTAGCCTATAATTTAGAATCCACTAGTTTCCAACCATATATTTACTTCTATTATCTTTTTCTATCATAAAAATTTGATATTTTAGTTTAATCTTTATTTAAAGTGCCCTAAGCATGAGCTATTAAGTTATGTGTAAGTATAACTCATCAAAAATATTACTTTTCATAAAAGCAAACTAAATCGTTAGATAATTCAATAAAGAAGATATAAAAATCAACAACTCCAAACCCTAACTAAGCATAGGCTATCAAGAAACTTAACTCAAGTATAATCTATCAAAGTATTAATCTACGAGTTTTTGTATTTAAATTTTTTAATGGAAAAATCATATCTTTATTATTTTATTTAAGAAGAAAATACTAGAGAGCAATTACATGATAGATCCTAACTTCATCTACATCCTAGAGCTAAGCTAAATTAGCTACTCATAATTCTAACAAGCAAAATCAAATTTTTATTCATAGAAAGCAATTAAATCTAATCTAGAAAGCAAATAAATCTAAACTAGAAAGCAATTAAAATAAATTAACTAAGAAAAAATTGAAGAGCAAAGTATTATGGCCGTCGCCCCTTCAGCAAAATTCTAATTTTATTAAATTAAAAACGAGTACAAACTATATCCTAATTCTATAATAACTACTACATTCAAAAAAAAAAACCCTAGAATACAAAGATACGGCCAATATATAGACTTCGGAACTCAAACCCTAATTCTAACAGAATTGAAAAACTACAAAATTACAACGAAACTACCAAAAAAAATCAGCTCGTGGGCCCACTTTTGTACTGCTATTTGGCGGCTAATGCCACCATTTGGCAGCTATATTTTGAGAAAATTGGTTGAAATGTTTTTCACATTAGTCTCTTGTTTTATACTCTTGATTTTCCTGATTGTATTTTACTTTGACTTTCTGAAGTATTTTAAACTTATAGTTTTGCTCTCTTTAAACTCTTTTCCGGGTTTTGTTTCCTAATCCGGCTTTGATTTCATGTCATTTTCTTGTATGAATCGGATTACGTGAAAAAAAATACTAAAAATACCTGAGTAGCATTTAGTATATACAAAAATAGATAAAATATGGGAGAAAAATATAATATATGATACTTATCACACCCCCACACCTATATTTTGCTAGTCCTCGAGCAAAACCTAAATCTAAAAAGAAAAAAAATCCTAACTCACTTTCGCAGGAATCGCGATTGCACTTAGCATGTGCAATAAGTCTTTAAACCCCTATGTTACCCTAGTGGACGAGTGTTTTCTCGTGAGAGTTTGCAGTGAATATCCACAAAATTCGTAAAGAAAATAGATTAAAAAATAAGGAAAAGAAAAATAAGGATAACAAAAAATTAAGAAAGATAAAAATTTTATACAAAAAAAAGAAAAAATTTTTTTTATGATATTTTCATTAATTAATCTCACTAATATACAAACTCAAGAATTTATTTAGATTATCAATTTTCAAATTAAGCGTCATATCATATACACTTATCATTTTAATCAAAAATTTAAATCCTATCATTCAATACCTACTAACAGATAATTCATTGGCTCCTATACAACTACGTGCACATGTGATAGTCTATTTCAGCCTTGAAATCCAACTCTAACTCATGATTCATCTCCTCTCTCATAACATTTTTTTCTTTTTTCCTTTTTTTAGATTATTTCATCTTTCATGTGAATATTTCACGCTTGCATAGGCGCAAAGTACCTGATTACTCGGATCATACTCTCTCTCTCTCTCTCTTTTTTAAGAATATTTCACCTTTCATGCTAATATTCATGTTTTCTTAGACGCAAAGTACCTGATTACTCAGATCATTCTTTTTTTCACCCTTGAAACTATTGCCTTAATGCCAGGCGCACCCCATTATTTTATCACTCTTGATACTATTGCCTTAATACCAGGCTCACCCCATTATTTTATTCTCACTTTTTTTCATTTAGAGAGAGAAAACTTACTCAATCATTATCATCTTTGTCCTTTAACTAATAAACTAGTGTGAAGTGAAAAATAGATGTATACTTGCCTCAAAACTACTGTTAGTGGTATTTATTTTTCGGATTTTAATCTTTTTTTCATCAAATTCAAAATGTATCATCCAATCTACTCTCATATCCAATTTTAAATCTAAATTTGTCCCTTTATATGTAATTAAGTTGATCTATTGATGAAAATAAATAAATTTTCTGGTTTTTTTTATTTTTTAGTAAGTTGTTACCCTAAAAACTACCCAAAGTGCAAAATAAAGAAACCCAAAATAAAATAAAGATTCTAAAAAAAACTAAAAATCCTAGAAAACACAAAGAAAATATCCTAATCCACTCCCCTGCACCTAAACTCGTATATGCCCTCATACACAAACGAAGGGTGGTAAAATAAATAAGAAAACTATGATATACATATTATATATCTACTAGAAAATTCAAACTGGTTACGACCTTTTGATTGCTTTCCACTCTCATAATGTGTCCTTCTATATTTTGATATGGATGAACTTAGACTTTTTGTCAATTTTGCATTTAATCTCTCTATCTTATTTTTTATTTTTCTTAATTTATTCCTACCCATCTTTCTTTTATTCAATAGTAAGATTTTGAGCTTGGAAAGCGTACCTTTACCATCGTTCATATCCCATCCACGAGCATCTTTTATATTGTAAGTATTTTGGTTTTATCAACTTGTGAAATAACATACTCACTTTGATATTGTGGAATCATGAGCTCGATTTTGGAGAGCTCTTTCAAATCATCAGGTACCATGATCTCTTTTTTTTTAGATTCTTTCCATTCTTCTAATGTTCTGAGCTCGTCATGCAAATTTTCTTCAAACCTATCATCAAAATTCTCAAAAGAAAATGCCATACTAATGGACTTATCGTTAGTTAAATTATTATAAAGGAATAAAAATTCTTCTTTACAAATTTCTTTACAATTTTCATCAAAAGAATCAAATGATAATGTGTCACTAGCAAGCTCACCATAAGGTAAATCATCAAGCAAAATATTTTCTTTATCACTGGTTTCTTCATAATTATTGTCACAATGGTCTAAAATAGGTTGATCACAATATTGAATTATAGACTCATCATACACAAAATTATTTAACTCATTTTGAATCATATCTATTTTAAAAGATGACTGAAGTGGTTGCTCGTTGGAATAAGATATATTCAAACTATTAGATGGTTGATCTCTAAAAAGTTTAGTTTGAGAAATCGTTTTGAGAAGATCTTCCATACAAAATTCAATTTGAGAGGATGATTTTTGATATGATGATTTTAGCAAAACTTCTATATTTTTCTCTATTCTACGTCTTCGTTCCGCAGACTCATGATCATAATTTTTCTTATTTTTCTCAAATGATTGCATCTCAAGATCATAGTAAAATTTGAAGGTGGATATGATAGATCTGTGTACCTATTTGATGACAGATATGAAGTAGTTGTAGGTAAATTTTCATGACATGCATATCTTACTTCTAATCTTTTTAATCTTTCATCTAAAATGTTCAATTGAATATCTTGTTCATGATTGAATGTAGAACATGAAGATGAATGCCCATAAAGAAAGGATCAGATGGAGGACTCTCTTAGTACGGCTCTTGATTATATACAAAATTAGAATGATTCAACCATTCATAATTATAATTTTGTATATAAGAAGAGCTCGTAGGTTCATTATATATGGTGTGAAATTGATTATGACCTAGTCTTAGCGAACTTCCTATCCATCAACACTGATGATAATTATGATATGGATCACGACAATGATAGCAACCAGTTTGATTTTGAAATATTTTTTTTTATTTTTTTTATTTTATGAAAACGGTAGAGAGGGAAAGAGATGGAAAGGAAAATAGATTGATTTTTTTATTTTTTAGAACCAGGGAACCAAAATACAAAACTGGAGAAAAAGTGAACTCAGTTTGTACCTGCCTTGCCGCCAATTGGCGGTTTTGGCTGCCAAATAGCGGCAAAACCAGAGAGCTTGACTCTCTAGTTTCTGCTGCTTAGTTCAGATGCTCTTTTGATCTTTTTTGTCTTCCTATATCTGCAATTTCTGATCCCTGCACACTCAACATACATTGTTAACCCGTAAACTATTAGAAAAAGCAAGAAAAATACCTTCGATCCCTTGCAACAGCGCCAAAAATTTGATGTGATAATTTAACTTCAAGCGTACAGTGTTGGTTGTAGCGCTATACAGATCGTCCCACAGAGATCTCAGGTGTTTTGTGATTCTTACTAATTTTATAGTCTAACAGATTAACAAAAGATTCTAATTTCAAGTTTAAATTATCTAATTAGCCTAGGATCTAGAATCTATTAGTTTCCAACCATATATTTACTTCTATTATCTTCTTCTATAATAAAAATTTGATATATTAGTTTAATCTTTATTTAAAGTGTCCTAAGCATGAGCTATCAAGTGGTGTGTAAGAATAACTCATCAAAAATACTACTTTTCATAAAAGTAAACTTAATCGTTAGATAATTCGATGAAGAAGATAAAAATCAACAACCCCAAACTCTAACTAAGTATAGGCTATCAAAAAACTTAACTTAAATATAACCTATCAAAGTATTAATCTATGAGTTCTTATATTTTAATTTTTTCATTGAAAAATCATATCTTTATTATTTTATTTAAGAAGAAAATACTAGAGAGCAATTACATGGTGGATCCTAACTTCATCTACATCCTAGAGCTAAGCTAAATTAGCTACTCATATTTCTAACAAGCAAAATCAAATTTTTATTCATAGAAAGCAATTAAATCTAATATAGAAAGCAAATAAATCTAAACTAGAAAGCAATTAAAATAAATTTACTAAGAAAAAATTGAAGAGCAAAGAGAATTATCTCTGGAGTCCGGTATTGTGGTCGTCGCCCCTTCAGTAAAACCCTAATTTTATTAAATTAAAAACGAGTACAAACTATATCCTAATTCTATATTAACTATTGTATTCAAAAAACCCTATAATATAAGGATACGGCGAATATATTAGCTTCGGAACTCAAGCTCTAATTCTAACAGAATTGAAAAATTACAAAATTACAACGAAACCACCGAAGAAAAATCAATCCGTGGGCTCACTTTTGTGCCGCTATTTGGCGTCTAAGGCTGCTATTTGGTGGCTATATTTTCAGAAAATTGGTTGAAATTTCTTCCACATGAGTCTCTTGTCTTATACTTTTGATTTTTCTGACTGTATTTTATTTTGACTCTCTAAAGTATTTTAACCTTATAGTTTTGCTCTCTTTGAACTCTTTTTCGGGTTTTGTTTCCTAATCCGGCTCTGATTTCATGTCATCTCGTTGTATGAATCGGATTATCTAAAAAAAACATTAAAAATACCCGAGTAGTATTTATTTATATACAAAAATAGATAAAATATGGAAGGAAAAATACAATATATGATACTTATCAGATGTGCAACAGAAATTTAAGGAAATAATTATTGAGATCCTAAGAGATTATGGGTCATTCATATATTTATAGGGCTTCTAGCCTGGAGCTTATACTCATGTGTCTTTCAGGATTAAGTACCTAGTGGTATGCTCAAGGATAGTAACAAGAATATTATGTCCTGGTCTCAGACATGTATTAGACCATCATAAAACCTATGCCTCCTTCTCTGGATAGTTCCAATGAATTTAAAAGAAGTTATGAATAGTTCCAAGTAAACTCTTAAGGAATAACAATAATTAAACTAATAGATATATTTTAGTTCTTTTATATTGTGTTGTACGTTTGAGCATGGTTCATCCCTATATATTCGTGATATATTCAAGACTTGTTTATTTAAATATTTGTGACTGCACAAGCTCGTGTTATTCAAATATACATCCATAACATGGTTTTACTTTTGATACTTAAAGTACCCATCTCATTATATTACTCTTTGTACTAATGTATACATATCGTTTCGTGCATGTATGACTTTTCCTATCTTTTGATGCACTTACTAATTTGCTTCCTACGCTACTGGTTTGGTATGCCCAGATGTTATTGACTTGCAAGTCGATGAGAAGACGGATCCAACACAACTGGATAATTACTTCAAGGACGAGGCAGAGGCATAGTAGGCATAGTAGACATTTTATTTTGGGTTTAGTTGGGAACAATATTTCATCATTTCCTTGTTGAGAGTTTGGAACCTTAATACTTATTTCATTTTGCGTATTCAAACTCATTTCTCATATTTTGGGTGAATTATTTTTCATTTGGTTCTTATTACCAATATTTGTTTTGATACTTCTTTGGATAAATTATTCTATTTGGTTTTGTTGAGAAAGCTTCATATGCATATGTATATGTGAATGTGGTAATATTGTTGTCACTTTACCTTTTTTTTGTTGAACTTAGCATATTTATTTTAATACCTCGTGTATCTTGGAATGTGAGACATTAGACCAAAGCTTTAAAAAAATATAAAAAAGAGTTTCCTACAAATTTATATATATTCAGCATGACTTTTAAGAAACAGAGATTTCAACAAAAGGGATGTAATAGTTCTGCTTGTCATATATATTGCACATTTTTATTGTCGTTGTTGTTTAAAAAAAAATGATTGCCCAAAATCTGAAAGACTATTATGGCCCGTTAAACAATTGGGGTTAGAAGATGCTCAAGCCCACTTAGATTCATCCATAGATAAATTGGTCCAAGCACAACACCCGAGTATCACAAGTTCTGTATGTGACATCTCGAGGGCTAATAGTCTAGTCCAACCATAACTCTATCACCTCTGCCTCAAAAAATTTTCTTCTATTAATATAAAGAAATATCAAGATTTTTATCAAGATTTTTAAATCTATCAGGATGGTAACAGATTACCAACCCAGAAAATTTTAACTATACCTCTCCTTCATGGGGAGGGCGACCAGATTCTGATCATCTGACCTATAATTCTTGAGAAGTTGTAAATAGAGAGAAGAGAGCATCGTTCATGAGATCTTATACCAACAGTTAATGTAAGGATCTTTTTTTATTCGTCGAACTCACCTGAGGATGTAGGCTTGGCATCCATCAAGTCGAACCTTGTTACAGCTAGCTTGTTAGCTTCTGTGCTTTCCCAACATTGCTATCTGCTTGGGTCTATCACAAGTCAAATCTTCTAGATTGGCTCCTACATTGACCTGACTTTCTTAATCAACAATTTTAGAGTTTTGTGGGCATGGTCTATGGAAAATGCAACATAACCATAGCTATAACTTATTCCTAGTCTCAAGCCATACAATGTCAAGTTCCTCCTCTCAGGGGTGAGCCACCTTCCAATAAGGTGAGTACTAGTATTGCAAATAACTAGGTGATTCCAAATGCCTTGGTGACCAGAGTTGAACTCCAGAAGATAACTATCCCACTCACAACCAAAGATCCGTGCTAATCCAAGCTTTGGCAACTTGCTAACAAGACTCTAGTGCTCCTCCACCTCCCTACAACTTGATGCTAAGAACCTCCATTGTATGGGTGGACAATCACCAATCATCAACCTCGTCGGGGAAGGTTCAAAGAGGCAAAACAAGGACAATGGCCATGAGTCCTCTTCTGCTCTAAGAAGAAGGAGGATGGTTTTATCGACATACTAGGACATTGAGACAAGGAAAACAATCCTCTCTCTAGCTTGATCCTGGTGTATGAATTGAAGTTCAAAATTCCAAATCTTAGGAAATATGAGAATATTAATCCCAATGATCATATTACTAATTTGGATGAGTATGATCACCTTTTTACTACTATCCTTCGTGGTAAGGATAAGGTGAGTTTTGATAAATTATACAATATATTATACAATTCTAAAACTAGTAAGAAAGATCAGAAAGAGTATGGGTGCAATATGGCAGAGGCCAATTTTTAAGTCGTAAGTCCAATCAGAGAGGCAGATTGCAGTCAAGAAACAGACTTGGTAAAGATGAATGTTTCTTTTATCATGAGAAAGGGCACTAGAAAAAAGATTGTCCAAAGTTGAAAAAAGAAAGACAAGAACAAGGTGATTCTAATGCATGTATAGCCAAGTGTTAAAATAATGACTTAGATTTCGCATTGGTTGGTCTATCTTTAGTTTTCTATCCCGATAAGTGGATTTTTTATTCTGCATACACCTATCATATGTATTCTCAAAAAGAGTGGCTCTTCAATTTTGAAGTGTTTGATGGTGGAGTTATTTTCATGGGCAACGACAGCTCTCGCAAGACAACTGGGATATATTCAATCCATTTAAAGAATCATAATGAATTAACCATAGTTTTGACAGATGTTCAGTGTGTACCGGATTTGAAGAAGATGCTCATCTCTTTGGGAGGCTTAGAAATAAAAGCTTTTTTCGATTTCTATACGAGATGGAGTTTTCAGAGTCACTTTAGACTCACTTGTGGTGATGAAAGGTATGAGGATAGCACAGTTATTGGATCAGCAAGTACAGTCTCTGAAGAGGATGTAGTTGCAGAAACAACCATGTTGTGGCACATGCGACTTGATCAGGCAGGTATGGAAGTATTGTAGAATTTGGTGAAGTAAGGTTTATTAAAAAGTGCAAAAACCTATAAATTAAATTTATGTGAGTATTGTGTCATGGAGAAACATTCAAGAGTGAAGTTCGGCACCGCTATCCATAATACTAAAGGTATTTACTATGTTCAATCTGATGCATGGGAACCTACTAGAATACCTTCTTTGGGAGGTATGCATTACTTTGTTATATTTATTGATGATTACTCTAGAAGAGTTTGAGTGTATCTGATGAAGAGTAAAGATGAAGTGTTGGAATTTTTTCTTAAATGAAAAAAAATGATTGAGACTCAGACAGGCAGGAAGATAAAGAAGCTCAGATCATACAACGGTGGCGAGTATAAAATGATCTGTTTATGAAGGTTTGTCAAGATGAAAGTATTGTTCGACACTTCACCAATATAAATTCACCACAGTAAAATGGGGTGGCAGAACACATGAACCAAAATTTGCTAGAGAAGTTCAGTGTATGTTACTTAATGTTGTGTTAAGTAAGGGATTTTGATCTGAGGCAGCAACCTATGCATGTAATCTCATTAATCGATTACCATCAACTGTGATTGGAGGCAAGACATTGATTGAAGTATGGTATGAAAAACCTACTAATGATTATGATTTTTTACATGTATTTGATCAACTGCTTATTATCATATGAACGAGTCTAAGTTCGATCCGAGAGCCAAGAAAACATTGTTCATAGGGATTAGCTCGAGTGTGAAGAGATATCGCCTTGGTGTCCGAATTCAAAGAAAATCATTTATAGAAGGGATGTTACTTTTAATGAATATGCTATGTTATAAAAGATGATACTTAGTAATTCTGAAAAAGAGAAGAAGACCAGTGGTGTTTAGCAGCAGGTAGAGAGTACTCCGCAACAGGTAGAGTTTAAAAAAACCAGAGCTGATTCAATTTATATCGACAATCCAGTGATAGAGAAGAATGTTGAAGAAGAAGAGGAAGATATTTCAACCCAAGAACCTTCACAACAACCAAGTTCAATTGCACATAATAGGCCACATCGAGAAATTAAGAAATCTGCTCTATTCCTTGATACATTGGTGACCTATACACTTTCAGTTGTAGATGATGTTCCTTCTATCTATAGAGAGCAGTTATAAGTTCAGAAGATGAGGAGTGGAAGAGAGCAATGGATGATCAAATGCAGTCCCTTCAGAAAAATCAGACTTGGGAGTTAGCTCATCTACCTACATATTAGAAGGCAATTGGTTGCAAATGGGTATTTGCAAAAGAAAGAAGGATTTGCTAAAAAGAATGATATCCACTATAAGGCAAGTTTAGTGGTAAAAGGCTACTGTCAGAAGGAAGGAGTTAATTATACTAAGGTATTTTTTCCAGTCATTAAACATTCTTCCATTCGGATTCTTTAGTCTTGGTAACACAATTTGATTTCGAACTAGTTCAATTTGATGTGAAAACCGTATTTTTATACAGTGATTTGGAAGAGGAAATCCATATGGATAAGCCAGATGGATTCAAGCTTGCTGGAATAGAAAATTGGGCTTGCAAATTGAAGAAATCACTGTATGGATTGAAGTAATCTCCGAAACAGTGGTACAAGCAATTTGATCTATTTATGATAGGGTTAAAGTATACCAGAAGAAAATTTGATCAGTGTGTATATTTTTGCAAGCTACATGATGGATTTTTCATTTATCTACTCTTGCATGTGGATGGTATGTTGATAGCTTCGAAGATCTAAGAAGAGATTGAAAAGTTGAAGACTCAGTTGAATCAAGAGTTTGAAATGAAAGATTTAGGTGAAGCTAAAAAGATTTTCGGCATGGAGATAAGCAGAGATCGAAAGATAGGCAAGATTTGGTTGCTCCAGAAACAATATCCGAAGAAGGTGCTATAGTATTTTGGCATAACAGAATAATCATAACCTGTGAGTATCCCACTTGCTCCTCATTTCAAGTTAAGTGCAGTGTTATCTCCTAGCACTGATAGGAAATGTGAGTATATGTCAAGAGTTCCATATTCAAATGCAGTTGATAACTTGATGTATGCTATGGTGTATACGAGACCCGACATTTCATAGGCAGTTAGCGTTATGAGCAGGTATATGTATGATCCTTGAAAAGAACATTGGTAGACTATAAAATGGATTGTACGGTATTTTTTGAACAATGTAGATGTTAGTTTGGTATTTAAGTGTGATGATACTCTTACTTAGTGTGTGGTTGGATATATTGATTCTGATTATGCAAGCGATTTGGATAAATGTCGATCAACTATTGATTATGTGTTTACTCTTACTAAAGAACCAGTGAGTTGGAGGTCAACTTTGCAGTCTACAGTTGCTCTATCTACAATAAAACCAGAGTATATGACAATTATATAGGCAGTAGAGGAGGCAATTTGGCTACAAGAATTGCTTGAAGACTCAGGAGTTGTTCAGAAATAGATTACTATGTATTGTCATAGTGCAATTTACTTGGAAAGAACCAAGTCTATCATGCACGAACAAATCATATCGACATCAAATATCACTTTGTGCAGAAAATTATTAAAAATGAGAAGATACTGCTTCATAAGATTGAAAATACAGAGAATCCCTCTAATATGATGACCAAGGTGGTGATTTCGACCAAATTTAAGTATTGTTTGAATTTGATTAATATTTTTCCAGTTTGAACATCTTTGTTTGGAGACACTAACGATGTGAGCCTTCTTCGCCAAGGTGGAGATTGTTATATTTTTTTGTGGCTTCAATAGTCCAACATCGGTTGGGAATTAAGGAGACACCACCCACGGGTCCTATAAAAGGGGCTTTGGATTTTTGGTTTTAAGTATCCCAAAAACAATTAGGTTTTCCTTGTTCTGTAAAACTGTTTTGAGAAAATAGTTTTTATTTTTAGAAGTTTTCCAATTTGGAAAAATTCCAAATTGTAATTTTTGGGATTTTTGGGGTTGGAAAAAATTCTTTTATTTTTGGGGGAGTTTCCAATTTATCAGTGATCGTTGTAATTTAAATTTTGGTGATAATATATTAACCGTCGGTGCCAAAGAATGTAGGTAACATTTATCCAATCTTATTAAATTTTGTATTTTCTCTTATTTTCATTAGTTTCTTTATTCTCCGCTATTAATTCCTCTTTGGTATTCCGTTTGTTATTGTGTGACACTATTTTGGATGCCTATTTGTATGGATAAGATACCCACTTTCCGCAACACATTCTCCATTACTCTTGGGAAGGGAGCTCAAAGCTAATAAAATATGTTGCCAACTGGGTTAATTGACTCTATTTGCCAATTCCACCATTATTTTTATTTGGTTGTTTAAGGTAAGACTCTCACTGAAAGAGATGTATCCTCTGAAGTTTGAAATTAGCATCAGTAGATTATTCTGATTCATGCCTATCTTATCTCTTGATTTTAAATTCTAGCAATCTAGCTAAAGATAAGGCTTATTTTAGATCATTTCTATCACTTATTAAATTTTGAAGATCAAGAATGTAAGCCCCCGTTTTTCAAATGCTTCTCAAAACGGAGGATGTTACTTATTACTTGCACTAGACAACTCAACACTCACAGGATCTTAGAATAACCGTAACTACTGCCACAGTCAGATGAATAAATAACATGTCTGAAACTGAAATGATTTCATTTATATGAAGAGTTCATTATATAAAATAATACGCTGCTTTAAATATGAACACAAAAGAGTCTAAGAGAAAAGTAGTGTCCAGACAAAAGGAAATATAAACAAAATATATAAAAGATCTCCGGGGATACTTCGCTTGCCTATTGTAACTCAATCTGTCCAACGAAGTACGGGTCTTCAACTGGGTTTAGATCCCCTTCTTCACGTTCCAAATCTGGGTTCAAAACCCAGGGAATTAAATCCAGCAAGTAATGCATTTGAAAAGAGAAATTGTGTACTATTATAGTACAGGAATATCAGTGTCGAAAATTCAGAGTTTTCTGGGGTTGGCTGGATATTATAGGCGATTTGTACAAGACTTTTCAAAAATTGCGTCTTCTCTAACTAAATTGACTAGGAAAAGAGTGGAATATGTTTGGATAGAGGAATGTAATAAGCCATTTGAAGAATTAAAACGAAGACTGACAACAATATCAGTGTTGGCAATTCCAGACAATTTTAGGGAAATGAAGGTCTATAGTGATGCTTCGAAACAGGGATTAGGATGTGTATTGACACAGAATGGAAGAGTAATTGAGTTTGCATCAAGACAGTTGAGACCCCATGAGAGAAATTATCTAACTCATGACTTGGAGTTAGCAGCGGTAATTCATGCTTTGAAGATTTGGAGACATTACTTCCTGGGATAGAAGGTAGAGGTATATACTGATCATAAAATTTTGAAATATATTTTCACTCAAAAAGAACTGAATATGAGACAGAGACGATGGTTAGAGTTAATAGCAGATTATGACTTGGAGATTAAATATCATCCAGAGAGGATTAATATTGTGCCAGATGCACTGAGTAGGAAACCTACAGTGGAGAGATTAACTCAGTAAAAGGAACTTTTAATGGAGATGCAAAGAATGGAATTGGAGGTAATTTTACTAGGAGTGACAGCACAATTTATGCTGATACAATTACAGTCACCATTGGTAGAGCAGATTAAGCAAACTCAAGTTGGAGATGAAGATTTCAGAAACTAAAGAACAAAATGGAAACAGGTAAGAGACCATAAATAAAAATGTGCTCAGATGGAGCTATTAGATTCAAAAAATGATTATGGGTGCCAAAGGGGAAAGTAAGAAATAGAGTTTTACAGGAAACTCATAGATCAACATATTCTATTCATCCTGGGGCAACAAGATGTACAAGGATATGAAAAAGTATTTCTGGTGGCAAAAGATGAAGAAAGAGATTGCCAGATATGTATCTAGATGTTCTACTTGCCAGCAAGTGAAGGCTGAGTATCAAAGGACAGCTGGATTGCTCTAACCATTAGCAATACCGGAGTGGAAGTGGGAACAAATATCGATGGATTTTGTTACAGGCTTACCTAAGGGCACCAAGGGCAACAATGTAATTTGGGTAATTATAGACCGACTGACTAAATTGGCTCATTTCATTCCATTTAGAGTTGGTCAGTCAACAGAAATATTAGTCAGAAGATTTATGAAAGAAATAGTGAGATTGCATGGAGTCCCAGCCAGAATTGTATCAGATCCAGATACAAGGTTCAGATCACACTGTTGGGAGAAATTAATAGATAGTCTGGGGACACATTTGAATCTATCTTCAGCTTATCATTCACAAAAAGATGGTCATTCATAACAGACTATCTAAGGACTTGAAGATATGCTTAGGGCATGCGTGTCGAATTTTGGTGGATCTTGGAAAGACTATTTGTACATGGTGAAATTTTCTTATAATAATAGTTATCAGGAGAGTATCAAAATGGTACCATTTGAAGCTTTCTATGGGCGAAAATGCAGATCTCCATTATGTTCGGACGAGGTTGGAGAATGAAGTATTTTGGGGTCAGAATTGATTACTCAAGTAACAGAGCAAGTGAAGGTTATCAGAGAACACATGAAGGCGGTACAAGACAAACGAAAGAAAGGCAGATCAACGTAGAAAATCACTGGAGTTTAAAGTAGGAGATAAAGTATTTATTAAAATATCCCCGATGAAGGGTGTGATCAGATTTGGCGAGAAAGGAAAGCTCAGTTCAAGATACATCGGGCCATTTAAGATTGTAGAGAGGATTGGAAGTCTTGCCTACCAATTATCATTACCACTAGAGATGAAAACTGTTCATGATATGTTCCATGTATCACAACTGAGGAAATATTTGGGTGAAGAGTACAAAGTAGTGGATCAGTCCGAGGTAAATTTGAAATCAGACCTAAAAATGAGAAGCATCCCGTAGCAATTATCGGCCGATGGGAGAAGGTCCTAAAGAATAAAATAATACCGTTGGTCCTTATTTCTTGGGATATACAATCACCAAGAGATTCAACTTGGGAGCTTGAAAGGGACATCATGGCAAAGTACCCATACCTTTTCTCATGATCAGGTATGTCAATTGAATTTATTTTTATATATCAGTAGATACCCGTGAATACAAGCACGTCGTTTAATTTGGAATTTTGAGGACAAAATTCTTTTGTTAGGTGGGTAGGATTTAATACCCCAAAATTCGAGCTATATGTATTGCTCTCTTGAGACCAGTCATGCTGAATAGTCCACCGAAGTCAATTTTAGACACCGAAATAACTTTCGGTTAACGTAATTTTAAATTCACAAACCCAAATGACATTCGGACTTCGCTATTATTAGTTTTGTAATATTTAGGATTTTTGAAGATTTTTCTTACGAGGCCAAAAAATACTCCCAAAATTACTAATTTAATAATATTAAAATTATCCTTCTAATTACTTCGGAATTTTGGTTCATTTATTTCGGACATCAAAACAACAAACGGATAATTTTATAGTGTTCCCCTCATCGAGCACTACGTCCTATATAAATTTGATAGTATTTGGAGAATATTACACGAAACCAAAATTATTAAATTATTAAATTAATTAATTAATTAATTAAAATAAATTAAACGGTGAATCAGTTGCTGTGTTGTCATGATTGAGAAAGGGGGTGACATAGGATTTCATGAGGTGTCACATGGCAGGATTAATTGGTGGTGAGGTGTTAAGGGGAGAGAGAGGAAATAAAAAAAAAAACTCTCTCCCTTTTTCTGTCTGTACCACACCCTCTCTCACTCACTTCTCCTTTCTTCTCCTCTCGGCCAAACTCAGCAGTAACGGAAAAAAATAAAATGAAAGAGAAAGAAAAGGAAAAATCAAACTGAACTGAGGATTCGAACCGAATATTCGAGATCAAGCCAAGGCAAGTAATACTGCTATTTTCGTTCATTTCGTTATTTTATTTATATCTATTTTCGTTCGTTTCATTATTTAATTTACATTTGTATACGTAACTTATTTTTTTTAAAATGCTCGATTTATATTTTGGATTATTAATTGACATTGAGAACTAAAGCAAATTATTGGGTCAATTTTGATATATATATATATATAAATGTTAAAATATTTGCTTATTTTGATTTAAAAAAAAGGAAAAAGAAAAGAGAAAAAGATAAGAAGGAAAGAAAGAAAGAAAAGCTTGGGTAGTTTTGCATGTGTATTTGCATTATATTTGATTTTTGCATGGGCTCGGAAAATAGAGAGAAAAAAAGTGAGAGAGATCATGGGCTTGGCCAGCCAAAGAAAATAAAGGAGAAGAGAGAGAGAGAGAGATCATGGGCCTCGGCTGCAGAAAAAAAAAGAAAATAATAACAGTGGGCCTGGCCCAGTCATGTAAAAGAAAAAATATATATAAAATAGAGGAAAGAAATGGGCTTGGGCCAGAAATGAAAAAGACATAAAAATAATAATAGCAGTGGGCTTGGGCTTGGGTGTGGGCCTGACAGAAAAGAAAAAATAAAATAAAAATAATTGGAAATAATTGATAAGTAGAAATTATTATTACATTATACACTCGTTCCCAAATTGGGTTATTGATTGGTATTGAGAATGAAACCAGATTATTAAAATAATTTTAATGATATGCATTGTGATATAATTTTGCACTAATATATCATGTATTAATTTATCATACTACAAGTACTATGCTTTAATATTACATTTCATGTGCTTTGATATTACAAGTCATATGTTTTAATATTACAGATCATGTGTTATGATACTACATATCATGTACAGTCATGGAAATGCAAACATGTTATCATAAATTGGAAAAAAAACAATTAAAGAAGGATTATAAAATTTTCATTTGCATAATTCATTATGAACACGGGGACGAGAGAAACTATATGATGGATAAGAGCCTTTCCGTATAAAAATTGATTGTATTATTAGGGCCAGGATTCTTTTACTGCAGCGGCCTGGGTGATTACTGGATCACCAATTGATATTTACCCAGAGTGGTATATCCGTTACTGTATACAGTACGGAAATTGATTGTAGTGCCTAGCGGCATATCATGGTTCAGCGCCATGAATATTGTGGCCGGTCCCGGATATGCACGGGCACTTATACGACATTGGAGAATAGCGCTATTTTATCCATTAATACAGTTTTTATAATTAAATTGGACGATGACTGAGACCAATAGAATATATGATTAAATAGATAAAGTAGTTATTGTCATGTTTATTTATTTATGCATTTATTTATACTTGCTTTCATGTTAATTTATATGTTGTCTTCATGTTAATTTATATGCACACAAAAAACACGGACATAAACATACTCATGCACACTGATATTCTTGTACTATGATAGTACAAAATTTCTCTTTTTAAATGTGTTACTTACTAGGTTTAATTCCCTGGATTTTGAACCCAGATTTGGAACGTGAAGAAGGGGATCCAGCTCCAGTTGAAAACTCATACTTCGTTGGACAGATCGAGTGACAATAGGCAAGCGAAGTACCTCTGGAGAACTTTTGTATATTTTGTTTATACTTCTTTTTGTCTGGGCACTGTTTTTCTCTTTGACTCTTTTGTGTTCATATTTAAAATAGTGTGTCATTTTATATAATGAACTCTTTGTATAAATAAAATCATTTCAGTTTCAGACATGTTATTTATTCATCTGATTGTGCCAGTAATTACGGTTATTCCAAGATTGTGTGACTATTTGATTGTTTAGTGCAACTAATAAGTAGCGTTCTCCGCTTTGGAAAGCAGCTGAAAAACGGAAGCGTTACAAAGAATTTGAATTTGAAATTGAAATCTACATCCAATCATCTTGTCCTAAAAATGATTACGTTCGTCCATTCAGTTTAGTTTGAAAATCTAATTAGCCAAAATGACTTTAACTAGTCCAGAGGAACATAGAGGGGCCCGCCCCTTGGACAGTCAATGGTTTTGACTGTCCAAGGGTCTTGGACGGTTAATGGTTGACCGTCTAGAAAATTTTTATCTCGTTTTGGCATAAATCAGCTATAAATACTCTCTTACTCTTCCTTACTTAAAACTAAAAAGTTAGCTCAAATCAGAGAGCTTTCTGCAGGCTTTGGAGGAATACGAAGCATTTTGGCGTGCTTCGAATTAATTGTTCATCGTTCGTCTTCTACACTATTTTCAGATCTCTACTGTCACTTTCATAACAGCAATCTCGACCAGGGAAGCTTCCTCTTTAACTTAATCTCATTTTATTTTGGTTATTAGCATTATATCTTTAATATGCTTGTCAATTTTCTTAGATTTTTTTTTCGTAAATAAAACAATATGATTTTCAAAATCACATTACCCGATCTTGTTTTTCCAAATTTGTTTTGGGCTGACTTCGGCCTCCAAACGATCCTTGTGATTAGGCGTTCTAAATTATTCTTTTTTTTTTTATGTTATTTGTTTATTTAGGTTTATTTAATTCACCCTTTGTTAACCCAATATTTTCCCTCTTTTTCTTATTCATGCAACGACTAATCAATTAAAGACAGATAAAGAAGAACATATCGAAATATGATGTGTCAGTGACAAATCCATATTCGTTAGTTAAGAAAATGATGAGAATTATATATATATATATATATATATATATATATATATATATATATATATATATATATATATAGGGATTACTGTAGGTGAGCCGCCAGCTCAGGAAAAGTTACGTGAGTTAGTGGCAAAACTATAATGATCCAATAATTTTTCTTCAATTGTTTTCTTCAATTACAATCTCTATCTCCTTAACTTCTTTCGGATTAAATTTCATAAATTTTGAAGTTTATTTACCCTTTCATCGAATACATACAAAATGTCTTATTCATTGCAAACCGTTAATTTTATATTAATTTGATTGAGAACCAAATCATAACTAAAACCCAAGAAATTGGGTATGAGTGAACCCTAGGGGGTCGAGATCATAATCCAAAAGAAACTTTTTTAAAAAGATTATTATAGATAGTGGAAATGAACTGCAGCTCAAATAACTTGCGTGAGCTAGCTCATTTCCATTTTTCTCATATATATATATATATATATATATATATATAACGAAGAACCTAATATTTTCATAGTCACAGGCAACTTTTCGTTGTGATCACAGCTATTTATTCATCAAACGGTCCAAAAGTCACTATTCCCTAGATTTATATCAAAAATAAAAGTTGCAGCAAATTCAATCAACAATATGCATCATCACTGTTTACGAAACATTGTCAAGCTCAAAATTTGAAAACAAACTTGAAAAAGTAGAATTTGGAATGAACTCGACACAATGTTTAACATGATTTCCCTACTAAAAGAAAACATTTAGTTTACATTTTGCATTTCCATTTAGTTTACATTTTGCATTTCTTTCCATATGTTTTCCTTTATTTATAGTAGTCAATTGAAACTTGTGTGATGTATCAAGAAAGCAAGTAAGAAAAGTCCTATAACTTTTCTCAAATTTATTGATGAAGTCTTGAATAAAGTTAGCTTAAATTCTAGCAGTTGAACTTCTAACGCCCCAAACTACATCGCAAAAGTTTTGGCAATATATCACATTTGTGGATAAGGCATTACTAGCGAGCATCCAAAAAACGGGTACACGAGGCCTTTAATAATAAACAACTACGTAATCAGAGTGTACAACATGAAGAATTTACATTGCTACAACCCCTAAATATATATCATATTATCCAAAATAGTTCTGGATAAGATTACAAGATAGATGGTTACAAGAGAAGTTAACCTCAATAGATTATATTACAATAAGAAAAAGATAACTTGTTGAACAACATGATTACAAATTAAACCCAAATACAATAGCTACAAAAATAGGAGGTGATCACAGCGGGAAGGAAAGCCTTCAATGATCTGTTGGGATTCTATTTACCCTTGGAAGAAAAAATCTTCAGTAGACAAGTCCTCCTATTGGTGGAATTTTCTTTTATTGGGATTATTTTTCATAAAGAGAGATCCGTGTATATAAACTACAAAAGAAATAAGACGTGGTTTTCAGAGAGCGATACCTTATTTTCCATAAAAAACGAGATGCGATTTTTGATAAAGAATTTTTGATAAATTGAAGTGTGAATCTTTTTCTCTAGATTCGCAGACTTAATAAAGAATGGGCCTTGCAGGGTCTCATCATCGCGCCCAAACATATTATGCAAACAGCGAATATGCCATCACAACAAAACCGCGAATTTAAAGTTTTAGATTCGCAGTCCAACAAAGCCGCGAATATTAAGTTTGAGATTCATATTCCAGTTGCAGTCCGAAACAACAGTGAATCTAAAATCCGATATCTGCGTTCCAGTTATAATTCAAAAGAGCCGCGAATCTAAAGTTTCAGATCCGCATTCCAATTATAATCTCACCAAAACTGCGAATCTAAAGTTTGATATTCGCATCCCAGTTGAAGTCTGAAAGAACCGTGAATCTAAAGTTTGAAATTCGTATTCCGATTGCGGTTTAAAGGAAATGCGAATCTAAAGATTGAGATTCACGTTTTGCTTTTCAGTTACGATCCAGAGAATTAAAACATCGGTTATAAATTCTGGAGATTTAATTAAATCTATCAGACCAAAAGACGAGAAATTAATTCTCAGATCGTGGAGGCCAACAGTTAGATAGTTACATCAGCTCAAGAGTCTCTAAAGCTCTATAAATAGCACGAGCCAAGGCGAAAAAAAGGCATCTGGATACAAGATAAAAAAAAAAGAGTCATTTTCTAGCTAAGTACTGGTGCTATCAAGAGTTCTAATTCCTTGCCAACTCAAAATTTTATACAGAGTGTCATGAGATAGCAGGATCGTCCTCCATAGCTACTCTAGAACCCAACTTTAAATAAAGAGGTAATTAGATTTTTTTCATTTACTGTAAACGAAAAACCGTTCATAATTGTAATTTTTCATTGAAAAATCTCAATAAAGATTAATTTATAATTTTATGGCAAACAGAAAATTGGTGACTTTGTTCGAGAAACTATCATCATTGATGATAAGATTGTACCTTAATTTGATAATATTCCAGTTGGCAGCATGGTCGAATCACTCATCATTGAGTTCAATCAAGAGAAATATAAAGAATTCCTCTCTTCTAGTTCCAGAAGCTCTAATTTCTTACGGAAATGCCGTAAGATTTCTAACAATTCAGCCTCTAAAGAGGTTTTAAAAACAGCAATCCAATCAAAGGACTCCTTAAACCAATCTAGTCTTAAAGGAGAACCATCTCCTTCACCAACACGAAACTTAGGATTTGTTCCAACCAAGACCCATGAGGATCTCCTTAAGAAGATGGATCAGGATCCCTATAATAACAAGGGAAAACAACCATTTTCTGATTGCCATAAAGATGACTCATAAAATAAAGTTTCTCTCACCCGCACGATAAGAAGGAATTTACGAAGAAGCAGGGCTTATGCTTTCCATAGAGCCATGAAACAACAAGAGGCTGTTGAACCACAATCGCAAGGACGTACAGTTCAAGTCTGGAGACCAAAGAGCGAAATAGTGGTTCTAGACGCCAAAAAAAGAAATAAACATGCAAATGGATTTACTCGTGTTTCTTACAAAAAACACAATACACCCACAAATTTATTTATAATTATAAACGTGGAGTTTACATTCGCGTTCCACAAACTAAACGAGGGCCCCACCCTCATGCCTTGGGAGATAAGCGTGATTTTCAAGATCGCGCTTTTACAAATAGACGCGAACTATAAATTCGTATGCCAACAGAAAAGTGCAATTTTCAAAAGTGCGTTTCTAAAGAAGAATCAACTTTTAAGGCAAAAGCTCATCCATCTGCTACTCCAGCTAAAGTAAAATTCGCTTATAGAATCTTTAAAGGAATAGAGACTCCTATTCCAAAGATATATTTTGGAAGCAATGTCACCGCAACTAATCAAATGATGGGTTCCAATACAAGAGATCTCAGGAAACTTCTCAACAAAAGAGAGAAGAATCCCAAGTATCTCAGTGTCATTGCGAACAATTAATCAATGCAGTGTTATCGCATTGTCACTGTGTGGCTGCTCTTGTCAAACAGTCAGTTTTTAATTGACTTATAATGTTATCGTCTCAACCATAGAAAAGGAGACGACGTAACAAGCAGGAATTTTTTGAACCTGAATACCCCAAAATATATCTAATATGATAAGTTTCGAAAAGAAAAGAAAAAGAAAACAAAGAATTTCTCTAAAAATATTTTTCTGATTCTGAACATTCTTCAGTCTTGAAGAGTGCATTCAGCAAGATGCGGAGTGTTTTTTAGAATACTCGCCTTAAGAAAGGAGTGACAACACCAGTAGATTACAGACGAATGGCTGAAGTCTCTTCCGATGAAGACACAGTAAATTTAGCTGTGGTAAAATTCCAAACATCGGACTCATTCTTTGAAGACTTCGTATCTGTGTATATGGCACAAAATACTCTAGAAGAGTTCATGAGGAGGATTGATGAATAAGATAAGACCATCCAACAATAGCAAGATACTATCAATGAAATCAGAAATATGTTTTATGTCTTGTTGGACTTTGAAAAAGCAAGAAAAAATGATAAAGGAGAGTTTTCTTCTAAAGCTCTACGCAATTCAAGAAATGACAAAGGGAAAAATACAGAAAAATCATCTCACGGTCCTCCTAGGGATGAGAATGAAAATAATGAGGATCATCATGAAGAATAAAATAATCGCTTTGTACATTCCCATCATCAAAAAGGAAATCCGAATCAAGAAGTAAATGCTGTTATAAGAGATGTATGGCAGCTTTTCTTTTATGGCGCTTCTAAAATGGAATCTCAAGAAAAGACAGGAGTGAGGGTTGTTTTTGTTTCTCTCTATAATGATATTATTCCTAGAGCATACTCATTGATACGTTCATCTTCTAGTAATGTTGCTGAATACAATAGCCTAATGGTTGGTTTAAAAATAGCCAGACAGATGGCAGTGAAGTATTTAGAAATATACGGAGATTTCCAACTTGTTATAAACTAAGTTAGAGGAGAATATGAAGTCAAAAATGAAGATCTGTTGTCATATTACCAAGCAGTAATAAAAATGGCTAATAATTTTAATAGTTTTGATATTAGTCATGTACCGTGTCACCAGAATGATTATACAGATGCACTAGCTTCCTTGGCTGCTACTTTAGTATTACCCAGAAATGCTAGCAAACGTGTAACAGTGGGAAATATAGAATTATTTTGCCCAAAGTATGAGTTTGAGGTGGAACTAAATTCAGATAAAAAACAAGAAGCAGATGAAGTATATGCTCTTGAGTCTAATCTTGAACCAAAAGACTGAAGATTTCCTTACATAGATTATGTTTTTTATGGAATATTATCAGAAGATCCTAAAGAAGCAGTAGCAATTCGAAGAAAAGTTGTACAATTCTATTATAATGTCGAACTTTAGACATTATATAGAAAATCTTATGATACAATTTTAGTTTGTTGTCTTTCTAACAAAGATGCTCAAGATGTACTTGAAAAAACTCATAGCGGCATTTGCGGAGCACATCAACCAGGACCAAAACTCTACGATAGACTCCGAAGAATGGATTATTACTGGCCCTAAATGATGACAGACACAGTCATTTATTCTAAGAAATGTAGAGCCTGTCAAATACATGTGGACTTTATACATCAAGCTCCGGAGTATCTCCACCCAACAGCTACATCATGACCATTTGAACAATAGAGAATGGATATTATTGGATCAATCTCCCCGCCTTCAACGAAGAGCCATCGATTTATATTGGTTATAACAAATTACTTCTCAAAGCGGACTGAACATGTTGCTTTAACTGAAGTAAAATCTTCAGATATCATTAAATTCATTAAACATCATGTTATACCGCTTTGGAGTACCTAGGAGAATCATTCATGACAATGGACCTCAGTTTATGAGCAAGTCATTCTCTAGGTTTGGCAATAAGTATTGAATTAAAAGTATAGTTTCATCTCCATACTATCCTGCAGCCAATGGTTTGACAGAAACTTTCAATAAAACTATTGTAAAGATTTTGAAAAAGTTCTTTCATCCAACCAACGAGATTGGAATGAAAAACTTGGAGAATGTCTTTGGGCTTATTGAACTACTATCAGAACTCCTAAAAACGCTACGCCATTTTCTTTGGTGTACAGGTGAAGCAGTATGGAATTTGAAAATTCAAATTCTGTCATTAAGGGTTGCGGTAGCAACCAAAATGACACAAGAAGAAAGATATCGACAAAAACTTCTGGAGTTAGAAGTTCTTGATGATAAGCATTTGGAAGCTCAGCAAAACATTGAACTTTACCAAGCGCGAATCTCCAAAATATTTAATAAAAAGGTTAAATAGAGAATTTTCAAGAAAGGAGATCTAGTTAAGAAGACCAACCATAACCAATCAAAAATCCAAAGGAAAACTCCAGCCAAAGTGGAAAGGACCTTTTGTCATTGATACAGTCTATTTTAATAGTGCATATCGTTTGGAAAAATCGAATGATGATAAAATAATTATACCAATCAATGGAAAATTTCTGAAGAAATATTATTCTTAAGGTTCAATTGAAAGGCTAAAAATCCCACGAACTTGTTCTTGTTTGAGATTCACAATTCTTGAATCAGATTTTCCTAAAAAATGCGAATTTCATAAAGTCACGTTGTAAGAAGCTCAGATACACAGCGTGAATCTTCGCATGGTTGTGTATGACAAATCTAAATTCCATTTCCACCAAAATTTACTAAGTTAAAAATTATCTCTAGCAAACAAAACTTCTCATTCGTCCAAATTTGCAAAGGTAAAAATTATCTCTGACAAAAGCATGAATTTTTGTAAAGTCGTGCTCTTTTTTTTTTCCTCCAAATTTGCTAAATTAAAAATTATCTCTGGCAAACAAAACTTCTTTTCCTCCAAATTTGCTAAGTTAAAAATTATTTCTGGCAAAAGCACGAATTTCTGTAAAGTCGCGCTCTTATACTTTTCGTCCAAATTTGCTAATTTAAAAATTATCTCTGGCAAACAAAACTTTTTTCCTCCAAATTTGCTAAAGCATGAATTTTTGTAAAGTTACACTCTTTTTCTTTTCCTCCAAATTTTCTAAGTTAAAAATTACCTTTGGCAATTCAAAAGTTGCTATACTATAAGTCACTGAACAACGAAGATTTTAACTTATTCAGAAAAATTAATAGTTACTTCTATCATGATTCAAGAAACTTATTCATTCACAGCAAAATCCATTTTGAGCGTTTGAATAATGACTTTATATTGTCAAGTTAATAATTACCTCTTAACAATATTCTTGAGAGGCAAAATGTTCATCAAGTTAACAGTTATTTATGATGATCAAAATCAAAATATTCGTCAAGTTAACAATTATCTCTGATGATCAAAATCAAAATATTCATCAACTTAACAGTTACCTCTGATGATCAAAATCAAAATCATTTATCAGGTTAACAGTTACCTCTGAATGAATGATAACAAAGTTATTGAAATGAAAAATTTAATTCATTACCAAATCAGTATTATAAAGAGTTCCTTGATATCATACAATGAATGGAAATAAGTACAAATTATTGAGTCAAGAGAACATTAAATTTTTTTTATCAACATCTATTATCCCAAATGGGATGGCTTCATAAGTAAAGACAAAAGCTTGTTTCAGTAGCCTCCTCCTGTCGATGATTGAGAACTTCCAAGTCTATTTGCTCAGCTATGATCAATGTTACTAGTGACATGATTAGTTCAAAACTAGGGATACCAAATGCATGATCTTAAATATACAATATGCAAAACTGCTGAAATTGGAGGTTGTCGATAACCATTTACCATTCTTACTTTAAGGATGCTAGGCAGGAAATAAACAATATCACACACCCGAAATTTTTTATCTCATGAATAGTATATGAGATCTTCTAGTTCTCCAAAGATATTAGAAAATTTTAAGAACCAGACAGGTATGGGTCATTATTAAGAAAAATGACTACCGTTATATTATGTAATAGATCCAAAATCTCGTTAAAAAACATAAAAGAAAATACCTAATTTATGTTCATAATGAGAAAGCTTATCGTAGTTAAGGAAAATTATTACAGTTATAAGAATCTTTTCAATGAGATATTCTTTCTCCAACAAACCTGGCAGAAGACCAGGCACAAATAGGTCAACATTATCTGGAGGTCTTTTTACATGCCAACCCCAGTCCGTTGCCTCGATCAACAAGAACATAACTCCAGCGAATCTAAAATTTGAGATTCGCATCCCAGTTGTAGTCTAAATAAACCGTGAACCTAAAATTTGATATTAGCATTCTGATTGCAGTTTAAATGAAACGTGAATTTAAAGATTGAGATTCACATTTTGCCTTTCAGTTACGATCAAGTGGATTAAAGACGTCGATAATAAATTCTGAAAATTTAATACAAACCTACCAAACCAAAAGGCGAGAAATTAATTTAGATCATGGAAGCCAACAGTTAGACAATTACATCAGCTTAAGAGTTTCCAAACCTCTATAAATTGCACGAGCCAAGATGGAAAAAGATATCTGGAGATCAAATAAAAAAAAGTCATTTTCTAGCTAAGTGTTGGTACTATCAAGAGCTCTAATTTCTTACCAACTAAAAATTTTATACAGAGTGTCAACAGAGAACAAAATTGTCCTCCATAGCTACTCTAGAACCAAGTTTTAAACAAAGAGGTAATTAGATTTTTCTCATCTTCTGTAAATGAAAAACCGTTTATAATAATCTTTCATTAAAAAAACTCAATAAACAATCATTTACAATTTTATGGCGGATACCTCCTCGAAGTTTTTAACACCTAGACATATGGATATAACCTACCAAGTAAGAAATAGAATTGCACACGTGGTATGTAATTAACAATAATAGGAAAAAGAAAAGAAAATAGCATATATTAAAGCTAGAGATCCATGAATCAAGGAAAATCATATATATAAGGTGGGGGACATTATAATCGTAATGAATAGAAAATACTCCTATATGTTTGTGCCAGATGAGAAACGAATATTGGGTATGATATGAAAATTAATTTAATGCAAATAAGGTTAATGCCTATGATAATATCCACATGTATCCTGAATACTCGGGAAAACTAGAAAAGTCTCTGTTAAGTATAACGTGGCAATGTCAACCTCATTAAATATTCAATCGACATGTGGTACTAAATTATCGCTTTATGGAACTGATTGGTGGATGGACCACATGTGTTCTTAAATATGCCATGTATATTCGGTACTACAACCATAGACACTGGACTCCTTTAGACCAGCCTACCATTAGATGCAAGTTTTATCCCATGCATACTTGAGATCATGGTTACAGACACTAGTCTCTTTTCAACCAACCTACTATTAGGTGCAAGTGTTATCTCGTACATATCCGGGATCACGGCTACAGATGTTGATCTCCTTTGGACCAGCCCATCACTAGGTATAAGTTTTATCCCATGTATAAAACGGGATCATGACCACAGATACTGGTCTCTTTTAGCATAGCCCATCACTAGGTGCAAGTTTTATCCCGTGCATACCCGGGATCACGACCATAGACACTGGCCTCCCTTGGATCTTCCCACCACTAGGTGTTAGTTTTACCCAAAAATAAACATTGACAATACAAGGCCAATATGTGCAACATAACATCCACAATACGTGTTTCATCCCACCATTTAGTTCCACCATACCATATTGTTTTATTATTGTATATGTTCAGGAATTAACTCACGTCAAGTTATAGGTAGTAGTATCATGCAGGGTCAATATCATAATAGCATATCACACAAATCGAGTCACGTCTGAAGACAGAATGTTACCAACAAGTTACGATCCAAGTACATATCAAGACAAAGCAAAGAGTGTTCCAGTAATGAGATGAATATGCATGATACGAGCTTGGCAGTTATAAAACAAATAACATATTTTCACATCATAAGAACAAATTAATGCATACTATAATAATAGTCAAGTAAACTGTAATCATTCTCATCAAATTTGAGAGGTTAATATTCAAATAAATCATAAGTTAAGCAAGGCAATTAAAATAACCAAATAATAAGTCATGCAGTTATGTAGTAAAGTTGGTCTCCAGCTAATTCTTAATAAGGACAGTGAACAATTTTGGCTAAGTCTCATATGAGGGTTGGCGAGAAAAGTAGAGTTGCAATGAAAAGGCCTGGTGAGGTAAAATTGCTGGTAGATATGAATCAAGTAGACGAAGATAAGGCGAGTTTGAGGAGTTAATAGAGATTAGTGGGGTTGGCAATGTTGAGTAGTTTTAACAGAGTTGAAAAAGACTGGTAGTGTTGACTTTGATGAGTAGAGATGGCGGCAATTAGTTTGGTTGGAGGAGATGGATGAAGACTAGCAGTGTTGGTAGGGTTGAGTAGGATTAACGGAGTTGGCCAAGATGAGTAGTGTTTGGGGGATGAGTACTGTTGGTAGGAATAAATAGTATTTGTGGGAATGAGTACAGTTGGCGGGAATTAGTTGTATTGGCATGGATTAGTGGTGTTAGCAGTGTTGGCAAAGATGATTAGTCCATGCGGAGTTTGGGTGATAAGGAAAAACCAAATAACCAAAATAATATGAAAATCATGTTAATGTGATGGAGGTAGAGTTCATAGATAGAGCCGTGGTTAGGCTAAGCTTGTAAGAGGAAACAGTGAACCACGAAAAGTTTCAACAATTTCATTGTCATTTAGTCGTCTTGAAACTACTGAGATTTTAAATAATTTTAATCTTTTTATATAATTAGAATTAGAAGAAAAAAATATAAACAAAAGTTATAGAAGACTGAGTTCTCTTTCAAACAAGCCTAAGTGGGCTAATCAATGCTCAAAATCAAAAGATATTATTAGTTTACCGAACATGACGCAAGACCTTCGCTGTAGTATGACAACTTTAATTTCAAGTGAAGATTGATTATGATATGATGAGTATTAGAAATTCAACTAGTTATAGAAATTATAGATCATTGTTTCCAACAAATCCAAGATCCGATCAATTGGAAGAGTGGATTAAACTTTAAGTGTTTTAGTGAAACTGAACCCTACACTATGCTAGCAGTGCCTCTCTAGTACTCGCAGAGTTAAGTAGTGTTGAGAGGTGTTAAGTAGTATTTTGCAAAGGTAAGTGTTTTGCAGAGCTAGGTATTTGGCAGAGCTAAATATTGGCAGAGCTAAGTGTTTGGCGGAGCAAAATATTTGGTGGTGTTAAGTGTTTGGCATAGCTAAGTATTTGGCAGAGTTAAGTGTTTTCGTAGAGCTAAACCTCTACGCACAAGACCCATTTTGAGGGCAACTTTAGTGGAGGTTAGAGATATAATTATGGGTCATGAATGTATGAAAATGAAAGAAAATTGAATTATCTTTCTAATGAGAATAAAATGAGCTCAATTGGAGTTATCTAGAGAAAGTTTTGGCCAAAATACCGAGAGAGTGTATAATGGATAACTCGGTACCTGCTGTGTCCACTTCGGCTTCTATCCAAATTTCAACTAGGCTAAAGGTAAGATTGCAAACACAAAGTAGGGACCTGAATTCTAACAAATGAACCCATTTGGACTCTTATATAAAAAATTATGATTGAAATCACATATGAGTATGCAAGTGATATCACGGAGCAACAATACAACAAATCCATTCCCACTCGGATTTTGACTAAGCTAGAGTTAAAATTAGTGAGGGTGATAAATAGAAAATTATATAGAATTGAGTTCTAACATTAATAGAAAAAGAATGGACTCATTTTGAGTGGCGAGTTAAAAGTTTTGTCTATTGTATCACTATCAGCTGAGCTAGATCTCTTCTCAGAAATGGATAATTTGGAGATTGGAAGACTCGAGAGTTATTTTCTTGTTGGAAAAAGTTAAAGGACAATTTTCTTGATTAAAACTCACATTTTTATATGTTTAAACCTGTATAAATAAATCGACTCACATTTTCTTCCTCCACAATCTCCTCCGAGTCATAATTTCAGAGGGATCGATTGCTGAAAACATCAAAAATGGAACCAGCTACAATCCTAGCCTTCACTAGGGGAGTTATTTGTCAGATTGGGTTCGTCATTCTTCATTTCAAGCCCAATATTGTCTCCCGCCTTGTCGACTGCCTTCAGCATCCTCACCCCCATCCTCCAAATGCAACAACTGTGGATTCAGTTTTTCACAAGGCACAAGATGGATATGCATCCTGCCAAAGATGATTCTTCATAGTTGATCTCTCCGAAATTAATTCTGTAAACAATTCATATGATTTTTTTTTTTTTACTTTAATTTTGTAATCTGCGAGGCTCTGCATTATCTACATTGCAGGAGGCACAAAACGGTAAATGTATGTTTGCATCAGAAGTCAATTGAAAATTATTCGTTGCATTATTGTTACTCAGCATTAAAAATAGTTTATCTCAATATATGTATTAGCAAAATAATAAATTAAACATACGATTAAAATTGACACAAACACCCCAACCAAGTATTTATTTTCTTTTTGATTATTTTGGTACAATGCAAAGAAACATTCTAGTTTCTTTGTTCCGATTGATTCTTGTTAGTCTTAGTCCCACATCGGTAGGATACAAGTATGAGGGGGGGCTCCTTAGGCTATAAAAGGAGAGCCCCTCCTCCCTTCCATAACACACCATTCAAATAGTCTCTTAAGACATTTGTATCTTTTCCTCTCTTGTAATATAAATTATTTTCTCTGTTCACATGGTATCAGAGCCTGGTTCTATCTGAGTATGCTCTGTGGTTGCAGCATAGTCTGAACTTCCACATCAGAAAAGAATACTGTTTGGAGACAGTTCTGTCGAAGTATGCTCTGTGGTTGAGTACTGTTCGGGTACTGTTTAAGTACTGTTCGAGTACTGTTCGGGAGTACTATTCATCGCGATACGGTTAGTAGTTTCCATTCTGTTTCTTGGGTCTTGCTTCTATTTGATGGTGTTTTACCTTTAGTGGCTGCTATTACATTTGGTTAGAGGATCTAGGGGTCCTCGTTTGCTCCGTTTGTGGTATTTTGGAATTTGTAGTGCTTTGGGATTTTATTGGAATTGTTTATTGCCTGCTTATTGGTTAATCTTCCATGGCTGAATCTAAGAATTCTGATATATTGTCTATGTCTGCAAAAAATTACTACTTTACCATTAAACTGGACAAACTATAGTGATTGGAATAAAACTGTTAGGGTTTATATTTTGGGCATTGAGAAGGAAGCCCATTTAACTGATGATCCCCCTTCTAGTGATGAAAAACAACTTTTAGCTTGGAATAGAGCCGATGCTCGACTCTTCTTTCAAATTCGGAATTCTATTGAACCACGGATTCTGTCTTCTGTTAGTCACTGTAACACGGTCAAAGAAATTATGAATTATCTTGCATTCATGTTCTCTGGTAAAGGGAATATTACTCGGACTCACGAAGTATGTAAAGGCTTCTATCGCTCTCAGCAACAAGGTCGTCCCTTGAAGGATTTCTTCTTGGACTTCAAGAGGATGTATGAGGAAATGAAAGTACTCATGTCTCCGCAGGCAGATCTCCCAATCCGTATCAAGAATCTAGAACTTCAGGCTATCATCAGTTTTCTTGAAGCTCTTGACCCTTCTTATGAAACTATTCGCTCACAGATTCTATCTAGTCAGGAGCTTCCATCTCTTGAAGATGTGTTCTCACGGGTTCTTCGGGCTGATAGTTTGGTTCGTCCGTCTGTTGATCCAAATGCAAGTGCTTTGGCTGGGCATGGTCCCTTTGAATACAAGAATTATGGGTCAAAGCAGGGCACTAGTATTCCGTACATGACTTCTGGCAGTATTATCTGCAATTATTGCAAGGAACCTGGTCACATTAAGAAAAATTGTCGAAAATTACAGAATAAACAGCAGCGTGATCAACAGCGTGGTCTTGCTCATATTGCCCAGACACCTAATCAGTCTGATTCTGACCCATCATCTGCAGGGGCCCTAGCTACACGTACTTTGTCCTCTGGTCTTGCTACTACTTCCACGAAGTGGGTCATTGATTCTGGTGCTACCGACCACATGACAGGTAACCATCATTTATTTTCATCGTATACCCCCTATGCCAGCTCATCCTCCATATTCGTCGCCAATGGTTCCTCGGTCCGTGTCCTTGGATCAGGCACTGTTAAACCAACTACATCCATTTCCCTATCTTCTGTTCATAATGTTCCCGACCTAACATTTAATCTTCTGTCTCCCAGTAAACTGACTCGTCATTTGAATTGTTTTATCTCTCTATTCCCTAACCATTGTTTAATTCAGGATCTTTCGACGAAGCAGATTATTGGTAGAGGCTATGAATCTGGTGGGCATTACATCCTTGATAATCAGGTGTCCCGTTCTGTTGCTTGTTCTAGTGGGTCGTCTGCCTTTGAAGTCCATTGTCGTCTAGGCCATGTTCCCCTTTCATCTCTTAAACGGTTGTATCCTCAATTTTCGTCTGTGTCTACTTTAGATTGTGAATCGTGTCAGTTTGCCAAACATCATCGTGTTCATTTGGCACCTAGAGTAATTAAACGGGCTACGTTCCCCTTTGAGTTAGTTCATTCTGATGTTTGGGGTCCTTGTTCAGTTTTGTCTCAGACTGGTTATCGATATTTTATCACTTTTGTTGATGATTATTCCCGAAACACTTGGCTTTACTTAATGAAACAGCGTTTTGAATTGTTTGCTCATTTTCGTAATTTCTGTGCTGAAATTCAAACCCAGTTTAATACTCCTGTGAAAATCCTTCGAAGTGATAATGCAAAAGAATATTTTTCCGCCCCATTCACTGATTATATGCATAGTCATGGCATTCTTCACCAATCCTCATGTGTTGATACCCCTGCTCAAAATGGTGTTGCTGAAAGAAAGAACCGCCATCTCTTAGAAACTGCTCGCGCTCTCATGTTTCACTCTTGTGTCCCTAAATCTTTTTGGGCTGATGCCGTGTCTACGGCCTGTTTCCTTATCAATCGCATGCCTTCGGCTGTCCTTAGTGGTGACGCTCCATATTCTGTTCTGTTTTCTACCACTAGGCTGTATCCTATTGATCCAAAAAATTTTGGCTGTGTCTGCTTTGTTCGAGACGTCCGTCCAAGTGTCAGTAAACTCGATCCCAAGTCCTTGAGGTGTGTCTTTCTTGGTTATTCTCGAGTTCAGAAAGGTTATCGGTGTTACTCTCCTGACCTCAGTCGCTATCTTGTGTCAACCAATGTGACCTTTCATGAGTCTTCTCTTTTCTTCAAGTCTTCGGTATTATCTAAGTCTTCCTCAGTCATTGATGAACCTGATGATGTTCTGGTTTATCGTGTCCCTATCTCACCAGTACAAGCTACTGTTCCGGAACCTGATATCATCGATGAAACTGATGTTGCCCATGTTCTATCTTCGCCAGTAACTGCTTCACCGACGGATTCCATTCCTATCCCTAACCCAATTGTATTTGATTCTGCTGTTGAATCATCTGATGACCTGCCTATTGCCCTCCGAAAAGGTACCCGTCCTCATTGCCCTCCCAAAAGATATGCTGATTGTACTTATCCTATCTCCTCCTTTGTGTCCTACCAGCATTTGTCCCCTATTTCCTCTTCCCTTGTGACCACCCTTGAGTCCATCTTTACCCCTGCCACCCTTCACCAAGCCTTGACTCACTCTGGTTGGCGTACAGCGATGGAAGAAGAAATGATGGCCCTTGAAAAGGCTGGTACCTGGACTCTTGTTGATCTACCTTCTGGGAAGAAGGCCATTGGATGTAAATGGGTGTTTGCTATTAAGACTAAGGCTGATGGTTCCTTGGAACGGTTGAAAGCTCGACTTGTTGCCAAAGGTTATGCTCAAACTTATGGAATTGATTATTCCGAGACTTTTTTCCCTGTGGCTAAGCTCACTTCAGTTCGTCTTCTTGTCTCTCTGGCTGCCACCTATCATTGGGATTTGCATCAGTTGGATGTTAAGAATGCCTTCTTGAATGGTGACCTTCTTGAGGAAGTTTATATGGAGCAACCTCCTGGGTTCGTTGCTCAGGGGGAGCATAGGAAAGTATGCTACCTCCGTAAGTCATTGTATGGTCTGAAGCAAAGCCCCCGTGCCTGGTTTGATAGATTTTGTGGTGTGGTCGAGAAGTTGGTGTTAAGCCAAAGCAAGAGTGATCACTCTGTGTTCTACCAGCAGTCCGATGCAGGCATGATTCTTCTAGTAGTGTATGTTGATGATATTGTGATTACTGGAAGTAACATCTCTGGAATCTCAGAACTTAAAGTCTTCCTTAACTCCCACTTCCAGACAAAAGACTTGGGACCATTAAAGTACTTTCTTGGTATTGAGGTTTTGAGAAGCAAGAAGGGCGTCCTTTTAACTCAGAGGAAGTATGTTCTTGATCTCTTAAAGGAGACTGGAAAGCTTGGAGCTGCGCCGAGTAGCATTCCCATGATTTTGAATCCGTTCCTGGATCTTAATGATAGTATGTTTGATGAACTTCCTGTTGACTTGAAGAAGAGGATTGATCCAGAGAAACTGAAGTCATTTGCATCTCCTGAGAGATATAGAAGACTCATTGGGAAGCTGAATTATCTGACAGTAACTCGTCCTGATATAACCTTCTCGGTCAGTGTACTTAGCCAATTCATGGCATCCCCAACAGTGGCACAGTGGGAAGCCTTAGAGCATATCTTGCACTATTTGAAAGGTTCCCCAGGTCGTGGCATTCTTTATACAGATTATGGGCACACTAAAGTCGAGTGCTTCTGTGATGCGGATCATGCAGGATCTAAAGCCACAAGACGGTCCACTACGGGTTACTGTGTGTTTGTTGGTGGAAACTTGATATCATGGAGAAGTAAGAAGCAAGGTGTTGTGTCAAAATCAAGTGCAGAAGCAGAATATAGAGCCATGTCACAATCAGTATAAGAAATTGTGTGGGTATTTCAACTCATGAGGGAAATTGGCATCGCCACGATATTGCCTGTGAAACTATGGTGTGACAATAAAGCAGCACTTCATATAGCATCAAACGCTGTGTTCCATGAGCGTACGAAGCATATTGAAATCAACTGTCATTTTATTCGTGGCAAGATCAAAGAAAATGTTGTATCTACAGCAATGTTCAAAAATTCGTTTTCAGTATGCGTGCGGTCCAGGACCGCATAACGCATAATCGGATTACGCGCCGATAATGCTGATTACGCGGAATTATGCGGAATATTAATATTTTAATATATATTAATATAATAATTATTAAAAAATGGATATATTAATGCTATAAAACTCTAAAAAATTATAAATAATAACCATAAGCAAATAAAATGAATATAAACTGGCTCTACATAAGAAAATAAAAAGATAAAAAGACTTATCTCTTAACTCCCAATGTAAAAAAAAGAACGACGCATGTATGTATGGATCAAAAACGTCACTCACCTGCAAATCGAAAAGAAAAATTAAATGAGAATCAATTTATATGATATATAAGAAAGTTTTAACACATAAAAATGAAGAATGCATGTACAAATGAACATATGACAACCACACATTGCTAATACATGTTTGTGTCAACTACATAAGTAATTAGTTTTACATATTCAAAAAATAATACAAGTTTTTTTCAAAAACAGTTCATCCCACTCAACAAATTCTCTACTATTCCTCATTATCATCTTCATATTGAACATTATTTTCCAACTCCTCCTCAGAACTATCATCATCGTCATTCGCATCATCACCCTCTTCTTCTAAAACAGCTATAGCTTGATCATGTTCAGGAAGATCTTCAACAACTGCACTGGATGAACTCTCTTGAGCTCTGCTTCCTGCTGCAGCTCTCCTTCTTAGTGTTTTTTTGCTCCTCCTGAGTCTATCTTCATTAGCTCCACTCGCCGCAGCAACAAGATCCCAGGTCAAGCCGGAACCAGGGAAGATCTCCTCTTCGTCATCGTTCTCTATTTCTCTAACAAATTCATCTTTCCAGTGCAAAACTCTGGAATCATCTGGAGCAATCAGCACATCCTTACTATCTCCATCTTTCTTCTTTGCATTCCTTTTCTATGCCATTTTTTTGTTAAACTGAATGAAGACGAGATCATTTAACCTCTTAGCATCCAGCTTGTTTCTCTTCTTTGTATGTATCTATAAATTTATATATGATTTTACACAAGATAAAAGAAAAAGTTAGAGTGTTAACTCTGAAATTAATGTAATTGAAAATTATAAAATATATAATCATTGTAGTATTAATGTAGTAATTTGCATTTACCCCTTCAAATACACTGAAATTTCTCTCGCATCCTGAAGAGCTACTTGTCAAACTTAGGATCTTAATTGCTATTTGTCGAAACTTTGGTGCCTCTCCTCCATAAAAATCCCACCAATGAGCTATTAAAGCAACATATAACAATATGTTAACAATTAAAAAGAATATAATTTAATATTAAATTATTTTAAATTTCATATATAAAGTTTATCTGGATCAAAATTATCCGTGCCATTAAAGCTCATTCGGTAACTTTCCGCTATGCCACTCCCCATAAGTCCCCCCTTATTTTTGTAGACAATTAATTCATGCGAGCCAATCTGATCTTGGATGTCATGCTCAGGATAAAATATGCATATGCAATGCATGACGGCATTTATTACTAGTGTATTATTTTGGACTGTCTTATCCCTATAATAATAATAGGGATTAAGATAATATGCCGTCAAATGCAATATGCTATCAAGTCTGCCCCTGGATTCTTTCTCAATTATATCAATAATTGGTCTAAATGCAGACTCCTTTCGATTGCAAGCAGCTTTGATCTCATCCTTTGCATCTTCCAGCATTCCATATACAAAACCCATTGAAGGTCTACGATCAGCATCAACAATTCTCAACAATTTAAATAAAGGAGTATATACCTTCAGAATCTCTTTAATATCTTTCCAAAAGGAGTCAGAATATATTGTGGTTTTAGTTGACTTGCCCTTCTCTGTCTTGGACCATCTGTTGTTATCCCATTTATCTGAAGAAACCATAGCAGCCAACTGTGATTTTTTGTCTACCAGACAGCTCAAGCTTAGGAAGGTGGTGGCAAATCTGGTGATTCCTGGACGAACAAGCTCTCTCCTGTTTGTAAATGAGCGCATCAAAGCCAGAGTACTGTGATGTGCATAAAGAAAAACTGTCATTGATCTTGCCTTCTCAATCACCGCTTTGTATTTTGGTATCTTACCAATACCCTCCAACATGAGATCTATAGTGTGGGCTGCACAACTGGTCCAAAATATATTATTCCTTCTTTCCTTCAACATATTTTTTGCTGCCATATTGGATGGGTGGTTATCAGTAACCACTTGCAGCACGCGCTTCTCACCCACTTCCTTGATGCAGTTTTCCACCCAATTCAATATGTATTCGCCAGTATGTGCATTGGCTGAGTCCTCAATTGATTTAATGAAGTATGTGCCGCTCTTGCAATGGACACATAAATTCATAATACTTCTATGCTTTCTGTCAGTCCATCCATCAGTCAAAATACTGCAGCTATATTCATCCCACGCTTCCTTTGACTTCTCTAAACTGTCTTCAATTTTTTTGTATGCCTTATCTAAGAGAGGCACTCTCAATTGATATTGACTGGGCCCCTTATACCCTGGACCGTGCTTGCCAACAGCCTCGCAAAACTGATCGAACTCCTCACAGTCGAAAGTGTTAAAAGGAATTCCTTTGGCATATGCCCACATGGCCGCATAATCATGTGCCAGCTCCTTCCACTTCCTTCTCTCTCCTTCATTGATAACTGTTTGCTTCCATTTACCTTCATCCACCAGTCTGTTCAATGGACCACTAACACGGGGCTGTGATCTCCAGTGAGTTCGGGTTCTTCTCTCTCTCTTTCCACTGATATCTGCACCTCTTCCCGGAGCTCATAATCAGCTTTCCGCTTGTCAACTTTTTTCTTCTTGATTTCCTCCAAGTTCTCCCTACATATACGCCTCTCTTCATCTGTGGCAAGCACACATGCTGATACTTCTCCTCCAACTCCTGCAACATGTTGTTTCAATCTATTTATTCCCCCTTTCACAATCTTATTACATTTGATACATTTCACATCATTATAAGATCCTCTCTTTATTAGTCTGCCATAATTCCACCCAATGTCATTTGATCCTGGTGGTTTTAATGGAATCTGGCTATCTTCCTCACTTGATGGATTTGGCCGTCCACAACTACTTGAATTTGAGGTCATTGATGATGACATATAAACTTATCTGACTTAAAGAAATTCCTACATCATCATTAAGAGAAACAGTAAACTCTCACTATCACTGATTGGCATATACAGAATGTCTCTAGCAAGCTGATTAAAGCTCACTGATCAGCGACATTTAAAATTTCAGTCATTCATCAAAAATTAACAAACAAAATTTAAAAAAAAAATTAGCTCACTGATCAGCTACAGTCACTGTCACAGAAATTAAATTTTTTTAATCATCAATTTTTACCATCAAAATTCAAAAGAAATTGGAAACCTCACTGTCACTTATCAGAAATTAACATACAAAATTTAAATAAATTAATTAGCTCACTGATCAGCTACAGGCACTGTAACTGAAATTTACAGTTTTTTTTTATATCATCAATTTTTACCATCATAAGATTAATTAGCTCACTGTTCAGAAAATGAGCTCACTGTTCGGCTGTTTTTTTAATTTTACAGAAATTATCATCAAACACTGTAACAGAAATTATCATCAAATTTACAGTTTTTTTTAATTAACAATCAAAATTTAAAAAAATTAATTAGCTCACTCGGCTAGTCACTGTAACAGAAAAAAAAAAAATTTAATCATCAATTTTTACTATCAAAATAAATTGGTAAGCTCAAATTAACATACAAAATTTTAAAAAAAAGTTAGCTCACTGATCAGAAAATGAAAAAAAATCCCTTACCCTAACCGTATGCCTAACCCTTAGAATAGTTAAAAAAAAAACAAAAAATCTAACAAAAAATTTAACAAATGAAATTAAACAGGAGTAGAAACAGCTAGAGAAGAAAGGAAAAAAAAAATTTACCGCCGGAGAGGAGCTGCGGTCGCCGGAGGGGGGAGGACCACGGGATTGATGATCAGACTCTGGGGACTTGATGGATTGATGATCGGAGGTGGTTAAGGCACTAGGGATTGATGATCGGAGAGTTGATCGACCGATTCCTACAAAGGATCAGCGATCGACCGGACGATTGATCTAACGGGTCGGTGAAGAAAAAAATTTCAGGGTCGACGTTGAAAGGAACGATCGACCAATCGTCTGATCGCGGGAGAGGAAGATCAGAGGAGATTTGGGATCGGAGGGGAGGGAATTTGGGAATTAGGGTTTTTTTGGGGATAGAAATTTCCGCGAACAAAGACTCGGGTCGCGAAGAAAAGGGGAGAGGAGGGTTTTAAGTATTCGGGTGCGGGTCGGGTGAATATCGGGTGCGGGTTTTTTTAAAAAAGTTGCTGAAAACCCGTTAACCCGCCAGGCGATTAGGCGTTCCTATGCGGATTATGCGGCCGCATAATCCGCATAGGAACGCATAATCGCCCTGTCCGCATTGACAGGGCGATTTCAATGTTTTCCATGCGTTTTCCCTCCGCAAACGCATATGCGGCCGCATATGCGGCCGCATAGAGCGTTTTTTTGAACACTGATCTACAGGGCACGTACGATCAAACGATCAGCTAGCAGATCTTCTGACAAAAGCCTTAAATGGGACACGAGTTGAGTATCTTTGTAACAAGTTGGGCATGATTAATATATATGCTCCAACTTGAGGGGGAGTGTTAGTCTTAGTCCCACATCGGTAGGATACAAGTATGAGGGGGGCTCCTTAGGCTATAAAATGAGAGCCCCTCCTCCCTTCCATAACACACCATTCAAATAGTCTCTTAAGACATTTGTATCTTCTCCTCTCTTGTAATATAAATTATTTTCTCTGTTCACAATTCTCATACAAAGAACCAAGATTACATCACTCCTATAATATTCATAGGAGTAGTTTCAAGTGTTTAAGGTGGCCTCGATGGAGGAGCTGGAAACGGAGAAACAAGGCCCTCAGCTTTCTCAATAGCTGCCAACTACAGTTGCAAACAAGCACTCGAATGACAAGTAATGGTAGTACTCATTATAACTGCTGCTGCTCCCACCATGATCACCATCATCAGGAGTGGAGGAAGAAGGCAAAGATTCTTCTTCCTCATACGAGGGATTATCAGTGTCAAGAAGATTACTCATATCGCAATCTAATTGCTCGACCAGCCATTTGGCAGTTTCATCAGAAACCTCTCCATAAGTGAATCCATGAAGCACCAGCTCTTCTTCCAGATTACTCCAAAAGATGGTCTTCTTCTTCTTGTGTGCCGGTTCTACGATCACCATGGATAATTCATCTTCTTGCTCTCCTCTTTCATCACTGTTCTCAGGCTCTTTCCGCTTGCTGGTGAAGTACTGCTTCTTGGTGGTGGTGGTGACGGTCGTTGTAAGCTTTTGATCCATGTCTTTTTTTGGCTTTAGGAAATCAGAGCACAGTGACAGTTTGGAGCAGGATGATGATGATACCATAGAAGAGCATAGGTGTATATTTATAGAAATCAAAGGGATCACAAGACTAATCTATTTTAGGAAACCAAATAATGTTTCTGCAAGTAGAAATAGGAATACAATTGTCAGTCAGAGTAGGAATCAAAATACAATTGTTTGTGAGAGAGAGGTGGGAAAAGCTGGTTTCCATTTTTGGAATCCAACTAATTATATAAAGGACACTGAAACTCTAATCATCAGTCTTCTTTCTTCAACTTGAAGATTTAAAAGGCCAAAAAAAGCTACAAGGAAACACTCTATCCCATAGCCCACGGCTTACATGTAGATTCTACTTCAATTTAGAGTACTTCTACTCTATGATTGACCGATGATATCGGTCACAATCCAATTAATTAAACGTATGAACTCATAGAGGTGAACTGTAACATGCTCGAGTAATTAAATGAAAGAAACAAAGAAAAGCAAGAGGCACAAAGACATGATTTTAGCCTCCCCTTGTGTTTATGGAGATAGCTGTGATATTTTCTGCCCCATCATTGAGCCACAATGTCCACCTTCTTTCATAAATCTAAGCGGATGAAAAAACTGTTTAGTTTCCAGAAAAAAGGAAGGGTCTGATATTCATTATAATAGATGGAATAATGGGATTGTCAGAATAACCGTAATCAGCTTGGCAACTGTCTGTTAGTGTTGGGAGTGTGTCAGCTTCGCTGTCTGCGCTTCAAGCATAGCAGAGAAGTCCTGATTGCTGAGCCCATTAGACTTTTCTATTTTACAGAGCTCATTTGCAGCAGCTGCAACGGGAATAGGCTGAGAGACTAATTCGGCTTAGCCCCAGGGCAAGCCTCAAATCCTGCCATTAGAAAGTAGCCCATTTGAATTTCAAGACCACCGATTTACTTTTGGAGGGTGAAAGAAAGAACGATGCCAACCTTTTGGTGGTGCTTTGGTAACACCCCAATTCCCCTATACAATATTTTATATTTATCTATATAATATTTTAGTGATGTTTTATTTTTTAAGAATATTATCTCAAAAATATTAATTTGATTAGTAATATTATTTTATTATTATTGCTAACCAATCTTTTCTATATCTATCTTACTATCTGATCTTATCTCAAAATACTGATTTATTAAACAATAAAAAATTAGAGATTCCGTTGGACATCAGGCTGCACAGCTACATGGATCTCATTTAAAGCCTCTTCGCTAAATCAAGGAGCGGAAAAATGCATTGGAGTGCGTTGTGATGAAATCAACCAAAAAATTCTCTGTCGAAATTGAGGAGAACAGCCAACCCCTTTCTTATAATCGTTAATTGACTTTGGGTAGGTTACACTTTTTCCTGAAGCATAGATGATATTAGATATTAAAATCTAAATCTTAATCTCTTATAAATTTTGTTTGTCACAAAATGCAGTTTTGCATTCTGGTCTTTATAGATTTTGAAACACATATTTCTCTTGTTGATCCATGTTTTTAACTTAAAGGATGAATCACCTGGTGATTTATTCTTTAGTTCTGAAATGCAGATCTATACTATGTAATCCGCATTTTAAACTTAAAGAATGAATCACCTGGTATTTTATTACTTAGTTCTGAAATGCAGATTTACACTATGTGATCCATGTTCTGTACTTAATCTTTAAATCACTATAATGATCTAAAATCTAAACAGGAAATGCAGGTCTCAACAATGTGATCCGCATTTTACACTTAACTATTAGATCACTTATGATTTCGATTTGAAACACGAGTCTCTACTATGTGATCTACGTTTTGCACAGTCATCAGATCACTTGATCTAAAACTTTAATTTAAAATGTGGGTCCCCACTATATGATCTACATTTTGCACTTGAGAATTTGATCACTTATTGATCTATAATTTTGACTTGAAATGCAGGTTTCCAGTATCTGATATGCGTTTTGCACTTAATCAACAGATCACTTAATGATCTATGATTTGAACTTGAAACGCGAGTCTCTACTATGTGATCCACGTTTTGCACTTAATCATCATATTGCATAGTGATATGTGATTTGAACTTGAAATGCGGATCTTCACTATGTGATCCATATTTTGCACTTAATCATCAAATTACTTAATGATTTATGCCCTGGTCTTGAAAGCGGGTCTCTAGTACGTGAACTGTATTTTGCACTTAATCACCAGATCATTTTGTGATCTATGACATTGCTTTTTTTAACTGATTTATATTCCATGTAATGATATTAATTCACACTCCTTTTTTTTAGTGAAGAACTTTTTGAACCTCACTTCCAAGCAATATTTTTTTGGTCATATGGGTGGATCTGATGGTGCAATTCAATTTAGGCTTAGAGGAAATTTTTTGCTATGTCATCTGGGCAGTAGTCAAGAACATCAGAACAAGATATTTTGCTCAAACTTTGGTACTTTAAGAGATATTTAGCTCAAACTCTAGTATTTTGAAAGAAATTATGACAGATGCAATTCTTGAGGGGAAGGAAAGAGGAAAAATGAAGAAACCCCACTTTTTGTTTGGAGATAAGATTGACATGTCTAAGAACTGTTTATTTGATGAAAAATATAAGTGTTTATGTTAAATGGGGGTTATTCGCCATGTACTATAAATGTTGCTAAATTTTCTCTTGTATTTATAGGATTATATTTAAAAGTTCCTAAAGTTCCTCCGTAGGTGTTTATTTGTGTTTGTTGTGGTTCATTTGGTGGGTGTGTTTTTTCTAGGTGTTTTTTAAGGTGACCAGTTCCACTATCTAAACGGAATGAGTAGATTTTTTGACAATATTTATACCTATCTTTTCAAACACTATTTTTCGTAATTTTTTCAAAATATTTCCATATGTCTGATCTAGAAGTCCTACCGGGGGTGCTTGTTTAGATTTTGGGTATGGTTACTTCGATTGGTTCTTCTTCGGGGATAGAAAAGGGTACTTGAGGAAAGTGTTCTAAGGGTTGGTAAAGACTTTGATATTCTCCACTTGTTAAAAAAGGAGAAAAAATCCTGCGGCTTGAGAGAAAGAAGCGCCGGACGAGTATAAATCCATTTAAAAAAAAACTTGAAAAAACTGAATAAAAAAACTTTAAATTATAAATACTTCTTGAGCGATGAACCACTTGAGATCCTATAAATTACCCCTCATCTCCTCCATTTCTGTGCTTCTCACAAATAAATTCTTTCTATCAAAACTCTTCTCAATTCTCAATTCTCTCAAAAATTTCTAAAATAAAATTCTTTCAAATAAATCCTATCATATTCGATCAAGTTTCAAGTAAGTATCAAGTGATCAAGAAGTCTTAAGCAAGTAAGTCTCAACATCAAGATTCAAGTACACCTTAACTCTAAACTCTCAAGTAAGTTTTTCTTTGTTTTTTTAGCTTCCTCCTTCTATTACTCATCTCTATACTTTATCTTTCAAGTGGCTCACTGCTTAAGAGATATTAATAATTTGAAGTTTTTTTATTCAATTTTTTTCGAGATTTTTTATTCGGGTTTTTAAGGTTTTTTTAAATGAATCCATACTCGTCTGGCGCTTCTTACTCTCAAACCGCGGGTTCTTTTTCTCCTTTTCTAACAAGTGAAGAATATCAAAGTCTTTGTTAACCCTTAGAACAATCTTCTCAAATGCCATTTTTTATGCCTGAACAATAACCAACCAAAACAACCATACCCGAAACCAAACAACCACCCCCGGTAGGACTTCTAGATTGGACATATGGAAATATTTTGAAAAAATTATGAAAAATGGTGTTAGAAAATCTAGGTGTAAATATTATCAAAAAATGTACTCATTCCATTTAGATAGTGGAATGGGTCACCTTAAAAGACACTTAGATAAAACACACCCATCAAATGAACCACAACAAACATAAATAAACACATACGAAGGAACTTTAGGAATTTTTAAATATAATCCTATAAATAAAAGAGAAAATTTAGTAATATTTATAGTACATGATGAACAACCTTTTTCTATATCGAAAAACTAAAAATTAAAATAAATTATAAGAAAATCTTTTATTCCCGAATTTAAAAAAGTCCTATGTTCTACATGTGAATCCGACATAGTTAAAATATATAAAAATAGGAGAAAAACTTTAATTGTTATTTTAACATCATTAATTTTTAGAGTAACAATAACCACAAATTATTGGGAGCCCTAAATAGTTGTCATTATTTATATATAACGACCCACTATATAGATCAAGATTGGTATATACAAAAAAGAATAATTGGCTTTAGGAGATTTAAATTCCCTTATAATGCATATAATTTATCACAATCCCTACTTAATGTTTATTCAGCATTTGGACTAGAAAGAAAATTATTTCCATTTCTTTCGATAATACTTCCGAAAATATAGCCACAATAGAAATTTTAAAAACTATTACTAAACCAATTTTAGATGGAAAATTATTTTACATTTGGTGTATTTATTATGTACTTAATTTATATAGATTAGATGGATTAAGAATAGTAAGTGATTTAATAACTAAATTTAGAAAGACAATGCTATTTATTAAAAATAGTGGACTAAGAAGGCAATCATTTAAATAAATATGTAAGAATTTTAAAATCTCACCTAAAATTTTACCTTTAGATATAAAAAAAGATGAAATTCGACATATAAAATATTAAACATGGAAATTCAATATAAAGATGTAATAAACATGTTTAATGAAATGGAATTACCAATATGTAGTTTAGATATTAATGAATGACATTATTTGAATAGCATTTCTAAATTTTTAATTAAATTTAAAATTACAACTAGAGCACTGTCAGAAACTTATTATCCAACTACATATATTACACTACATTATCTAACGAAAATTAGTTTAATTTTTAATGAATGTAGGAATCACCCAATATTTGAAAATATTGTTCAACCCAATGAAACTAAATTTAATAAATATTTTAGAAATTTTTCATACTTACTATATTTTGCAACTGTTATAGATCAATGTTGTAAGTTAGATAGACTTAAAATTTTAATAGATTTATTTCATAAAAATATGTATTATGAAGAATATGTTAGGGATTTAGTTAATGATATTAAAATTTATTTAGATGTTATGTACCATACATATGAAGATATGTATGGTGATAAAACATAATTTATAAAGGAACCAATTACTAGAAAAATCCGAAATCCAATAATATCATCCGTATTTCACCAAAAAAAGACTAGGCAATCTAGTACATATTTTAATGAAGTACATTATTATTTAGAAAGAGTCAACTATGAATATGATGTGACTCATGAAAATTATGAAGCCTTTGATATTTTGGCCTGGTGAAAATCACAGGAAAAAACATATCTTGTGCATTCCAATATGGTCCATGATTTACTAACTCCTCCGGTGTCATTGTAACATCAGAAACTGCTTTTAATGCAGGTGGTAGAGAGCTCACGGAATAGAGAAGTTTAATGATAGCAGACATATTGGAGATGTGTGTTTTCTTGAAGGATTAGTTCGATGCAGAAGAAAGAGAATAAGAATCGTCCAACGAAATAGAAGTAGAGAACTCACTAGAAGATAAATGAAAATAAACTTTTGTATTTCTTTTCAAATTGTAATTTCTACATATGTAAATTTTTTCATGTAATTTTTTAAAATTTTTTTCATGTAATTTTTTTAACTCGTAAATCTCTTGGAAAAAATATTAAGAACAAATTGAGCATAACGGTCAGAGTTCTCTCCCCTCTCTTCGGGGTTTGTATAATTTCTAAAGAGATTTATAGAGCAACTATGTCAATGTAATAAGATTTAATATAATAAAATTTTATTTTTACTATCGTTTCTTCTTGTTAAAACTAATTAAATTAAACAAACTATTCTTTTAAACTTACTTAATAATGAACTTAATATTTTTTAAAAAATTAAAAAAAACATGCCAGCACTCCTCGACCCGAGCACGACACGTGCCCGGTGGGTCGTGCTGGTAGGCTGAGCTCGGGCCTACACCCAGGTAGACATGTCGTGCCTCCCAAAAATAGGACGTGCCCGGCATGTCACATCCGTGCCAGGCATAGGTTGTGCCCGGGCCAGACCAAGCACGACCCACTTGCCACTCTATATATGACTTTACGCTGGTTTAATCTGGAGTTAGTTTCATGCCCTAAATGATTTTTCAATGGTTTAGCCTCACGTTGTGTGCTGGCATAGCCTCGTGTTCTTTCTTTGGACTGTTTGATTTCATACTCTTATCTCTAGTATGATAGGGTTGGCGAGAGTTTTACTCTTTTCCCGTTGTTTTAGTGGCATTGGACAACAAAAATTCGTACATTTTTTTCTTTTTTTTTATGGCAGTCATTTTGCTGTCATTACATTTGCGAATACATTTTTCTATTCAGGTCTCAACTGAATCACATTTGTATCGATAAGTGTCTGAATTTTATCTTTTATAACATATCAACATTTGGTTGGGTGCATAATATTTTGATGGAAGAAGCAATACTTGGGATCATCTATTTTTTTAGCTTTCTCTGCCTTTTGATTTTTGGAAAATCTGAGCATCCCCTTTTTATTCAATAGGTAGAACAATATGACTGTTAGTTCATCTTTAAAATCATATGTCCGTGCAATATAGAAGAATATCGATTATTCTGTGATTTTCTATTTGCTGCAGGTTTGGTAGTCATTGCCTCCTTTCCTTTTGGGTGTGATGATTGGAACCGTAGCTGATTCATGGCCATCCTCCTCTGGGCATGGTATTCATTAATACATCAGATTATGTCATCTGTCCGCTGCCCTTATTTGAGTAGATCCTTTCAGATTTTGGATCTACTGCTCCCATTTTGACCAATATCTTGGTCCGAACATTGTGTTCGCAAGTCTCCTCCAATGTTTCCTGTGACATGCCATGCAGGCATCACACTGACATTTCGCAGAAACACTCAATGAAACTTTTAATCGTCTCCTCTTCTTTTCGTATGTTTGCTAGAAGAGAGTGAATGGATACTTCGGTATCGTCTTCGAAAAAATGGGTTAGGAACTCTCTTTTCATATCAGACCAGGCATTGAATGTTCCTTAGAGCAGCTGAGTAAACCAAGTGAATGCAGGCCCTCGCAGGGTATTTGCAAAAATCTTGGTTATCACCTGGTCATTGCCCATGAGATGACCCTTCTGGGAAAGAAAATAGTAAATATGTTGGTTTGGAGATCCTTTTTCATCATATGACTATAGCTTGAGAGGCTTATTTTTGCTGGAAACAGTACGGAATCCCACTCATCGCATAGGGTCTTGTAATCCCTATTTCTTGCAACATTTTCCTATGCATCAATACTTCTATTTGACCTTGAAGATTTTCCAATTCTTCATCATGAGGATCAACGAAATATTCCTCCTCACTTCTTTTCCCCTGGTAACTCGGTTGGATTCGGTCTTATCCTTCTTGGACTTATCAGAAGAGGAAAAACCCCCTACTCCGCCTTCTATATTCTTTTGGGTGTTCTAAAAAACCTTCGCAATCATTGCTTTAAAGTCTTCGATGCTTTTTTGCTGCTCTTGGATGAGGCGTTCTTGTGCCTCAATCTTTTGACTCATCTTGACCGACCGTTCAACCATATGGACCATCCTCCTACCGGACCAAGAGAAAGCGTGCGATTGTTTAATGAAGAAAAGCTTATTTAAGAGTTGAGAGTTGAGGCGTGCTTGAATCTTGTTGTTGAGGCTTGCTTGCTTAAGGTTTCTTGATCACTTGATACTTATTTGAAACTTGATCAAATATGGTAGAATTTATTTAGAAGAATTTTATTTTTAGAAATTTTTGAGAGAGTTGAGAATTGAGAAGAGTTTTGAGAAAATGAATTTGTTTATGTGAAGAATAGAAATGGAGGAAATGAGGGGTTATTTATAGAATCTCAAGTGGTTCACCGCTCAAGAGATATTTATAATTTGAAGTTTTTTATTTGGGTTTTTTAAGGTTTTTTAAAATGGATCCATACTCGTTCGGCACTTCTTACTCTCAAGTCGCGGATTCTTTTTCTCCTTTTTTAACAAGTGAATAATATTAAAATATTTACCAACCCTTAGAATACCCTCCTCAAGTACTCTTTTCTATGCCCAAAGAAGAACCAACCGAAGCAAGCATACCCGAAACCCAAACAACCACCCCTAATAGGACTTCTAGATCGGACATATGGAAATATTTTGAAAAAATTATGGAAAATGGTGTTAGAAAAGCTATGTGTAAATATTGTCAAAAAATCTACTCATTCCGTTTAGGTAGTAGAATGGATCACCTTAAAAGATGCCTAGATAAAACATACCTATCAAATGAACCACAACAAATATAAATAAACACCTACGAAGGAACTTTAGGAACTTTTAAATATATTCCTATAAATACAAGAGAAAATTTAGCAATATTTATAGTACATGACGAACAACCTTTTTCTATATCGGAAAACCAAAAATAAAAAAAATTTATAAGAAAATCTTTTATTCCCAAATTTAAAAAAGTCCTATGCTCTACATGTAAATCTGATATAGTTAAAATATATAAAGATGGGAGGGAAACTTTAATTGCTATTTTAATATCTTTAATTTTTAGAGTAGCAATAACCACAATTTGTTGGGAGCCCTAAATAGTTGTCATTATTTATATGTAACGGCCCACTATATAGATCAAGATTGATATATACAAAAAAAATAATTGGTTTTAGGAGATTTAAATTCCCTTATAATGTATATAATTTATCACAAGTCCTACTTAATGTTTTTTCAGCATTTGGACTAGAAAGAAAATTTTTTCCATTTCTTTCGATAATGCTTTCAAAAATATGGTCGCAATAGAAATTTAAAAAAATATTACTAAACCAATTTTAGATGGAAAATTATTTTACATTAGGTGTATTTGTTATATACTTAATTTATGTATCTAAGATGGATTAAGAATACTAAGTGATTCAATAACTAAACTTAGAAAAACAATACTATTTATTAAAAATAGTGGGCCAAGAAGACAATCATTTAAACAAATATATAGAAATTTTAAAATCTCACCTAAAATTTTACCTTCAAGATGGAATTCTACATATAAAATGTTAAATATGGAAATTCAAAATAAAGATGTAATAAACATGTTTAATTAAATGGAATTACTAATATGTAGTTTAGATATTAATGAATGACATTATTTGAATTGCATTTCTAAATTTTTAAGCAAATTTAAAATTACAACTAGAGCACTGTCAAGAACTCATTATCCAACTACATATATTACATTATATTATCTAAGAAAAACTAGTTCAATTTTTAATGAATGTAGGAATTACCCAATACTTGAAGATATTGTTCAACCCAATGAAACTAAATTTAATAAATATTTTAGAAATTTTTTATACTTACTATATTTTGCAACTGTTGTAGATCCACGCTGTAAGTTAGATAGGCTTAAAATATTAATAGATTTATTTTATAAAAATATGTGTTATGAAGATAATATTAGAGATTTAGTTAATGGTATTAAAATTTATTTAGATATTATGTACCATACATATGAAGATATATATGGTGATAAAACATAATCTATAAAGGAACCAACTACTAGAAAAATCCAAAATCCAATAATATCATCTATATTGCACCGAAAAAAAGCTAGGCAATCTAATACATATTTTAATGAGTGACATTATTATTTAGAAAGGGTCAACTATGAATATGATGTGACTCCCGAAAATTATGAAGTTTTGGATATTTTGGCTTGATGGAAATCACAATAAAAAATATATCATGTGCACTCCAACATGGTCTATAATTTACTAACTCCTCCGGTGTCTACCATAGCATTAGAATTTACTTTTAATGTAGGTGGTAGAATGCTCACAGAGTGGAGAAGTTTAATGGTAGCAGACACATTGGAGATATGTGTTTGCTTGAAGGACTGGCTCGATATAGAAAAAAGAGAACAAGGATCGTCCAACGAAATATAAGTAGAAAACTCACTAGAAAATAAATAAAAATAGACTTTTGTTTTTCTTTTCGAATTGTAATTTCTACATATGTAAATTTTTTCATGTAATTTTTTAAAATTTTTTTCATGTAATTTTTTTTAACTCGTAAATCTCTTGGAAAAAATACTAAGAACAAATTGAGCGTGACGGTCAAGATCCACTCCCCTCTCTTCGAGATTTGTATGATTTCTAAAGAGATTTATAGAGCAACTATGTCAATATAATGAGATTTAATATAATAGAATTTTAGTTTTACTATCGTTTCTTCTTATTAAAACTAATTAAATTAAACTAACTATTCTTCTAAACTTACTTAATAATGAACTTAATATTTTAAAAAAATTAAAAAAAACATGCCTGCACACCTCGGCCCGAGCACAGCACGTGCCCAACGGGTCATGCCGGTGGGCTGAGCCCGGGCCTACGCCCGGGCAGACGTGTCGTGCCTAGGGCACGACATGTCCCAAAAATAGGACGTGCCGAGCACGTCACATCCATGATAGGCACGAGTGCCAGGGTCGAGCCAAGCACGACCCACTTGCCACTCCTATGGATGACTTTACGCTAGTTTAATCTCGAGTTAACTTCATGCACTAAATGATTTTTCACCGGTTTAGCCTCACGGTGTGTGCTAGCATAGTCTCGTGTTCTTTCTTTGGGCTGTTTGATTTCATACTCTTATCCCCAGTATGATAGGGTTGGCAAGAGTCTTACTCTCTTCCCGTTGTCTTTTTCCTTAGTGGCATTTTTTTTTCAAAAATTCGTATATTTTTTTGCTTTTTTTTTTTTGCCTTTTTTCTTTTTTCTTTTCTTTTTGAATTTTTTCTTTTTTATTGAATTTTTTGTTTTTTCTTTTTTTAATGGCAGTTATTTTGCTGTCATTACATTTGCGGATACCTTTTTCTGTGCATCAATACTTCTATTTGACCTTGAAGTTTTCCAATTTTTCATCGTGAGGATCAACGAAATATTCCTCCTCACTACCGTTTTCCCCGGTATCTCGGTTGGATTCGGCCTTATCCTTCTTGACCTTATCAGAAGAGGAAGAACCCCCTACTCCGCCTCCTGTGTTCTTATGAGTGTTCTCCAAGACCTTCGCAATCATTGCTTTAAAGTCTTCGATACTTTTTTGCTGCTCTTGGATGAGACGTTCTTGTGCCTCAATCTCTTGATTCATCTAGGTCGACCGTTCAACCATATAGACCATCCTCCTATCGGACCAAGAGGAAGCGTGCGATCAAGATGTGCTATGGCCGAGTGGTTGTTGAACACTTCATATTCCTCGTCAGAACCTCCTGCCAATCTTATGTAACTACAAGGAGCTGTCATGCCTGACCTGAGGCGTGTGTGATGATAGGTTTTCTCTACGTCTGTATGAGAGGCATACTTTTCGATGACTGGTTTTTTGCCCTTATTTACCATATTCGACGTGAAAGCAGGTAAGTCTTGATCTGAGTTAGAGTCTTGTCCTTATAGCATCTTGTTTCTTGATATTGGATTCCGGTGCTGACAATCGGTTAAATGCAGATAGTCTTGAGGCTGGACAGCGACAGTGAGTCAAAACTGCCACGATCAACTCTTCATAACAGCAAGACTGATGGGATCTTGTTACCCTTCTTTTATTTATGAGATATCTCTGTAAATCCGAAGTTTCTTCATGCGGTGCTGATATAACTATCTTTTTCGGGCGAGACCTGCTTCTTGTGTGAGGTCTGTTTGTCCAGACAGGTGGTTTAGTAAAGTCATAAAAGTTATATTTATCAACTTCCAGATTGGTTCGATGTCCAGCATTAGTTTTGAGATGTCTTGCATGAAACCGCTATATAGTCTTGCATTCTTCTATTCTTATGCAAGACTGAGGCTTAACTCTAGCCTCGTGCACTAGAAGATCATCGCATGCTGGACGAGCCTGGCGTACTAGTCTAGTTTCGCACATTAGCTTAGTTGAGCTAGCCCTGTGTACTGCCTTAGATTTAGTTTGGTTTCTAGTTTACTTATGCCAGGCTGGCATATAGTTTTGTTCATGCTAGGCTGAGAAGTATTGGGCTGGCCAAACTGAGGAGTGCAAGGCTGGCCAAACTGAGGAGTGCTGGGCTAGCCAGGCTGAGATGTGCTGGGCTAGCTAGGCTTAGGAGTGTTTGGCTGGCCAAGCTGAGTTGTACTAGGTGAGCCAGGCTGAGATGAGGTAGGCTATCTTTTACGAAGCTGAGAAGTGTTATACTGGCCAGGCTAAGGAGTGTTAGGCTAACCAAACTTACATATGTTGGGCTGCCCAGGCTGATATGTGCTAGGTTATTCTTTGCCATGCTAAGAAGTGCTAGGTTGGCGAGACTAATTTTTGCCAAGCTGGCCAAACTGAGAAGTGTGGGGCTGGCGAAGCTGAGGAATGTAGGGCTAGCCAGGTTGAAATGTGTTGGGTTGGCCAGCCTGAGAAGTGCTAGGTTAACCAGGTTGAGAAGAGCTAGGCTGGCCAGGCTGAGGTGTGTTAGGCTGGCCAGGCTGAGGTGTGTTAGGCTGACCAGGCTGAGATGTATTATGTTGTCCTTTGCCATGCTGAGAAGTGCTAGGCTGGCGAGACTGAGAAGTGCTGGGCTGGGCAGGCTAAGATGTGCTGGACTAGTCAGGCTGAGGAGTGCTAGGTTAGCCAGGCTGAGAAGTGTTAGGCTGGCTAGGCTGAGGCGTGTTGGCTGACTAAGCTGAGATGTGCTAGGCTGTCCTTTGCCAAGCTGAGATATGCTTGGCAGGCCAGGCTAAGAAGTGTTAGGCTAGCCAAGCTGAGGTGTACTGAGCAGGTGAGGCTGATTTTTGCCAAGCTAGTCAGGCTGAAAATTGCTGAACTGGCAAGTGCTGGACTGGAAACGGATTGTCACTATATAGAGGTTCTAACATATTGTGAATTGTTCTTTCAAACTCATTGTTTATAGGTATGTTATAAGTACGAACAATATCAACTAGTTGAACTTCCTCACGACGCTGTGCTGGTATAAAGTGTGGTAACAAAGGAGCAGGAAAAGGTGCATATTATGAATATCGTATTTATATGAATACAGTTTCAGAAGATTCTGAAATAACTAATGAAAATATTCAAGATAGCATGGGAGAGCAATTCATCACAACTGATGAAGATCTCGAAAAGCTAAAAGATGCTATCCCACACTTTTCTACAAAAAGCTTTACAATGATTTTGTTGAACACTTCTGCTTGGCTATTGCGGCCTATGGGGATAATAATACATTCTGTATTCTGAATTTATCAAAGAATTTGGTATAAGCCTTGTTGTGAATTGAAGGTTGTTGTTAATGATGATCCGTCTAGGAACACCAAAGTGGTAAATAATGTGATATTTGATAAAGTTGATAACATCATTCATTTTCACTTCTGCCAAGTTGACGGGCTGAGGAGTGTTAGGCTGGTCAGGCTGATTTTGAGCCTAGCATCCTCCTCGTTTCATGTTAGGCTGATTTTGAGCCTGACATCCTTCTTGACTTGTGTTAGGCTGACTTTGAGCCTGACATGCGAAACGGGTTTTGAGTGCTTTACAGTGTGCTCTCCGATTCCGATTGCGAATTCGGGTCCGTCTTTGTGCAAGAATGGGTTGGCCTTTAGCGTCGAACGCAACAAATTTCTTGAATATTGGAAGGAATACAGCTTGTTTTGATGGATCAGAGTTTGAAAATTCAAGTGGCTATTGATAGATCAATGCCTCCTTGTCATTCAAAACTATCAGGTCATTTTTTTGTTCAGGTGATGTTGAACGTTTTGCGTCGACCTCGACCTCAATCTCCAACTTCTCTATCAATTCTCCATTTTCATTGACGACATATTGGACCACCATCTCCTCTTCAGTATAGAAAATTTCTCCCACTGTGATCATTAGTCTATTTTCGAGAAAAATCAGGGATCTTTCCATTGTCATTGAATCGAGAAAAACTACAAATTATCAATTTTTTTCTTTTTTCTTATTACAATAAAAGAAAAGAATAAAAAAAAGATAGAGAGGACTTATAGATTGCTCTCTTTTTACAGAAAATCGTGGGATTTGAGACAACTATGAGAATCAGTCCTTTCATCGTCGACAATCTGATGCCGATGATTTGGATGCGAGCTTGTTCTTCTTCTCTTCTATTCTTGGAGGAAGCTCAAACTCTTGCGTGCGAGAGAGATCTGACCAAACGTCTTTTTTGAGTCCCTCTTGAGGGGTATATATAGGTCCAAAGTTATTGAGGGAGTTTCCTTATAGATGAATTGAAATCTCTTTGTAATTTTGATGAGATATTCGAATTTTCTTTGAATTAAATTTGCTCCAGATTCATTATATCTGGTCATATTTCAGTACCTAAAAAATCAATTAAAATTAAATTAGAATATGTAGAATCATCAAACTCAAATAGAATTAATTAGAATCATGTACCAAAAAATTAATTAAAATCTGATTAGAATTTGGGTCTGATTAGAATTTATAGAAATTACAAAATAGCATGGGGCGGGGCCCAATTTATTCTGCAACGAGAAAGAGAGAGAGAGAGAGAGAGAGAGAGAGAGAGAGAGAGAATTTTTTTTTGCTTTGCAGTTCACTCTTCTCCTCAGCCTTGCGTGAGCGTTAGGCAGATTAGCCCCCTTTTTTCTTTCTTTTTTTTAATTGAATGTTTTCTTTGGCCTCCTCAGCCTCGTGCAGCCTCGCAGGAGCATGAGGCTCCTATTTTTTTTTTGGCCTCCTCAGCCTCGTGTTCATGCGAGGCTCCTATTTATTTTTTGCCTGGCCGCTTCTTTCCACCTCGTGCCCCCGAGGCTGAGGGTGGAGTAATTAATAATATTTTTTTAATTTTTTTTTATTTATATTATTTTATTATTATATTATTTATTTTTATCCTCCTACACACACACACACACACACACACACACACATATATATATATATATATATATATATATATATATATATATATGGGATTACTGTAGGTGAACTGTCATCTCAGGAAAAGTTACATAAACTAGAGGCAAAACTATAACTAAAACGTAAAAAATTGGGTATGAGTGAACCCTAGGGGATCAAGATTATAATCCAATTTTTTTTTAAAAAAAAGATTATTGAACTTAGTAAAAATGAACTGTAGCTCAGATAACTTGTGTGAGTTGTCAGCTCATTTCTCTGTGTGTGTGTGTGTGTGTGTGTGTGTGTGTGTGTGTGTGTGTGTGTGTGTGTATATATATATATATATATATATATATATATATATATATATATATATATATATATATATATCACATAGATTATTGTGTGTTATTATTATTGTTTTCATTTTAATACTTATTAGGTCGTTCAAATTATTGTGGTTTGGCACCCCCATACGATCATGATTTGTAAATAACCGAGGAAGGAGATCCTTTAGGCTTGGATTTATATGTTGAGAAAGGCGAAGGAGATCATTAGGTGTTTCCAGTTATTAGATTGTGATGAGAGAATTTTTCTTATTTATTTCCTATATATGCCAAGGAAGGAGAGTTTTCTGGCGTTCGTGATAGCTACAACTACTAAAAGTTGTCATGATTGTTGTCACTAAAGAGTTTTAGTGTCGATAGTACTGTTTTTAGTGATGACTTTTCTCGTCACTAAATCCCTGCTTTCTTATAGTGGTAAAATTTGCAATGGAACTTCAATCAATTGTTAGTTAGACTGGACGGAAAGGAAAGCGGAAGGAATTGACTCTTAACTTGACCGTAAAGACATCTTTCTTATAGTGGTAAAATTTGCAATGGAATTTCAATCGATTGTTAGTTAGACTGGATGGAAAGGAAAGAATACAAAGTGGAAGGAATTGACGAAGGAATTGACTCTTAACTTGACCGTAAAGACATCTTTCTTATAGTGGTAAAATTTGCAATGGAACTTCAATCGATTGTTAGTTAGATTGGATGGTAAGTAGAATACAAAGTGGAAGGAATTGACTCTTAACTTAAGCGTAAAGACATTAGAGTCAAGCGAACGATGTATGTCAGATCGTGAAATGACGGAAAAAAGACATCAACGGTCTACAAAATTTGATGATCTAATTAAATTGCAAATAAACACATTATGCGATCACAGTACTAACTGAAAACTCTATTTACATGTAATCACAACTCTTTAGTTGGTGGTTCAGTGAAATCTCGCAGAAACTGCAGTTGCTATGGCTGCCATGAAGCTAGGATCTCTTGTCAAAGAGGAAGCCACTTTCTCTGCGATGAGCTGTTGAAACAGCTCTGAGTCCGTCTCTGGCGTGCAAGGCTTTCCGACAACCTGGCCTGTCCCTGGTAGAGTCAGATAATGAGGGATCATAGGGCCTGAAGTGTTGATTGATACCGATCCTCTGCACAGACTCAAACTAGTAATAGCTTCACCCTGAGAAGCACTTTGTGAATGGTTGTGCTCTCCTTCATATGTTGCTACCAAAATAGAACTATCTTCTGCACTTCTTTGAACCTATAAAATATACAGAGAATAATAAATCGTGATTCTAATAGAGTAACTGATATTTCATATCTATGATAATAATTAGCTGTACACATTTTGTTTACCTTTTTCTTAACTGGGCACGTAGGGGCAAAGGAGCATCTAAAGTAGGCTCTTGGAGATGGATTATCTCTGGTGACCTTCTGACCATATTTCCTCCACTGATACCCATCTTTCAGAATCTAAATTTAGAAAACATGAACATAACATTAAATAAACTTTCGACAGTCAGGAATCAGAGTTAAAACTCCAGCTTGTTAGTTAACGTTTGATGAACAACCCACCAAGCTTTTGTCTGCTGGATCTCGCCGAACATAAACCTTTGAGACGTTGCCCTTCGATTCCTCCCTCACCCTCTTGAATGAATCTTCACTCGATGCGCTATCCAGTATGTTAACAAAACTATCAATCTTCTCATCAGATCCATCATCGTGACAAGTTGGTTCTAGGCTTTGACTCTTCCGCTTCTTTGTTGGTGAGATTGTTCGTTTCTCGGTTGGTGAAGCACTCATAAGATCAAAGAACTTGTTCTTTAGGGCATCATAGCTCGCGCTCATCGCACTGAGGGCCTCACTCAGCTTTCTATTCTCCTCGCTCATCTGGCTTATCCTGGCTTCCAGTAATCCAGCCTGTAATTCGACACATAAAATGATATGAGAACTCCACAGTCAGGCGTGCTTAGGAGAGGGTATATGGCATACTAACAATCGAGCGAACAATTACGAAAACACCCACCTCTCCTTTTATGTGGGGGTTCTTCCCAGTGCTATGAATTGGGCTAGTGTGCAGCTCTTTATGTGCGATCTGCGAATTACAAAACAAAGTTATAAATGATCTTGGATTTAAAGGCTTGCGTAAGCCAAGGGAAATCAAGGTAATAATTTCTACTATACTAACCGGAGCTTCATCTAGAAACTGCACAGGGCAGATGCTTAGTCCGAGGCCACGGGATGAGTAGTCAATCCATGCAGGCTCCATGACAGTTGCAGGCTTCTCACAAATGGATGAAAGAAACGAAATATATATTGCTTCCTTATATAGGAGAAGATGACTATGAAGACTTTTCCGTGGTAGTTGATGAATTGCTGAAGAAGAACCTATAGAGGAGATCAATAGATCATATCCCAGACATCATCCCTACAACGTCATGCCAATTATGTCATCAACTGAATATTGCCTAATATTGAGGGAATAGACTAGAGACTTCGACGAGGAAGAAGAAAATTAAGTTGCAGCGATTTCTCAATGATCGAGTAGTTAGAATTTTATAAGACGCGGTGAGATACTTGAACAGTGAGAACAGAATTAATGAAGGAAAGGATGAGGCATTTACATATGTCGCCCAAGACTTCTAAGGTGGGCGTCAAAGTCTTCAACCAATTTAGTCTTTCTTGACTAAAATTTCCTATCTTGTCGTGGTTAGCCATTCTTTCAAGATTTCTTAGGGTTTACTCCTCGTTAAGCTTTAATAATGCAAATTTCTCTCGGGCCAGTGGCCTCTATTTTCTTTCCTTTGAGATTGACTACAAAGCTTGTCACTCGCAAATTGGAACCTGCTGCCGAAATCTTTGACAGCCAAGTCCTTCCGAATACACGGAGTATAACGAGCCCATGTCTCATCACAGGATTCGTAATTGGGTAGCTTGCTAAAATTGTCGCAGTTACCTATGACTTTGGATAGTGTACCAATTAAACTAGCGATGATAAAAGTCCATAAGCCATTGGAAGAGGGTCCAATGTGAAAGGGCACGGGTCCTGCGAAGAAAAAAAATTGGTGGGCACCAAAAAAAAAAAGACAAAAAAAAAAATCGAAAATTTCAAGATCATCCAAGTCTTCCCGAAGTGGGGCCATGAGAGTACGCTACATTAAAGGGAGGGGGCTCAATGACAGCTCCCAGTGACCGGCCGTAGATTTGGGGAAATTCTAAATACGCACCCTACTTGACTTAGTGAGCACCATTTTTCCCTGTGCTGCTCATACTTTACCGTTGGATGTGGTGCTCATTTAGCAAGTGTGGTGCTCATTTAGAATTTCCCCATGATTTGAGTAGAATACTGAAGAATTTTAACCTTGGGCATTTATCGAGGCACACTCTAAATATCTAAGTGCACACTCCAATAAAATGGGCCTAAAGTACAATTTGTTATTGTTTTATTTGGACAAGTATATTCTCTTTCTCATCATAATTTATGGATACACAAATTTCTTCATGACTCTCAATCCATTAGATAAGTGCTCCGTTTTCCCTCTGTATCCTCTCTCTCTCAAGAGTGCTCTCTCAAAAGTCTCCAACAGACTTAGACCAATGCCCTATTCCTTGCCTCCAACTCTTCTTCCTATATTAGTTCTATTTTTCTTTCTAAAAATCTAAAAACTAGCATTTTCCATCGAAAAATCTGAAGCCGAATCATTCATATTAACATGTAATTCGTCTCAGTGGAGGCTAAAAAAAGAAGGGCATGACAAATTTAGTTTTCATTATTTTTAATAAATTTTTACATGACGAGGAAATAAGTGGGCTTCAACGACGACTTCGTCTGACAAATCACTAGATGGGTTTACAACAAGCCCCATTTATCTTTGGCGCAAAGGTGCTCGATCAGTAAGCCACCGATTTGGCCCCAGTGCACGCCATATGGGCTTTCTCCCATCTTGCGATGCATGCCAACTCTTGTTTGATCAAATCGGCTAGCTCAAACTGACCAGTGCCATTTTTGGTCAAACCATGATGTTGCTTTCGATTATACTTCATATTAAATTATCATCGATCTCATATTTCTTCATTGGGTCGTTGAAACTGTGAATTATTCTCTATTTTGCATCAAAACTACCTATTAACATGTTTATCAATGTTGAAAATTAAACATTTAAATGGATAATTCTCATAGGATATAACATATAAATACAATCACATAATCAAATATAATATGAATATACAAGAAAGACAAATATATATATATATATATATATATATATATATATATATATATATATATATATATATATATATATATATATATACACACACACACAACAACAACAACAACAACAACAACAACTAAGCCTTTTATCCTAAGTATTTAGAGTAGGCTACATGAACCAAAAAACAAATCATGCCGGATCGATCACTTTGATGGTCCTTCTCTCATTTCTATCAAGTAATATCTTCTCATTTAAACATCTAGAGTGCATATCTTTTCATATCACCTTCATCCATATTTTTTTCGATTTTCCTTTCATTTTTTTAACTTGTCCTACATTGATATACTCCTCTCGTCGAACTGGTATATTTGTAGGCCTACGTTATACATGACCAAACCATCGTAAGCGATTTTCTCGCATCTTCTCATCGATGTGAGCTACACCTACCTTAACACGAATATATTCATTTCTCATTTTATCTCTCATAGTATTGCCGTATATCCAGCGGAGCATGCGCATCTCTAATACACTTATCTTCTGTGAATGATGTTTCTTTATAGCCCAACATTATGTATTGTATAATAAAATTGGTATATATAAATAAATAATATATATATATATATATATATATATATATATATATATATATATATATATATATATATATATATATATATATATATATATATATATATATATATATAACAAGACTTTAATATATAGTTTGTAACATGTTGAATCAAATGTAGATTAAGATTTCAACTCCGACATTTAAACTTACAAAGATTCTCACAAATTATATTACAAATTACAAACCTACTACAAATTTCTGGAAACTCATATAAATATACAAGTTGCATTTTGTTTCCATCCAAACATTTCTGGATGCCACCTTTCAGAGAACATTGTTCTAACACCCCATTTATTTCCGTACAATATCGTTGAATTTATCTATACATTTTTTTATATTTATTTATTTTAAACTATATTATCCAAATAGTTAATATGATAGTATTGATAATATTATTATTTAACAAATCTTGTCCTTAACTATATTACAATTTGTTTTTATCTAAAATACTAATTTGCTTGATAATAACAAATTTAATTAGTTTTTAAACTTATCCTATCTAACTTTATCTTAATTTAAATGCATATAAATAAAATTAAACAAACCAAAATACACTCAAAACAAGAAAAGGGAAAAAAAAATAGAGTAGACAAAAATAAAAAATAAAACAATGAAGAGGAAAGAAAAAGAAGAAGGGAAGAAAAGGGGAAAAAAAGCGATTAAAAAAAGAGAATAAGAAGAAAGGGAGAAGAAGAAGACTATGTTGACCAAAGTGGAGATCCGTCTTAATTTTGAGTTTTTTTTTTTTATCAAAATAAGGGTTTTTTGTACTAAATTCACCCAAATCATCTTTGCTTTTAATTATTTTAGCTTTCACATAATTTTTTTCTTTAAATTTCGTAATGATTAGAAATAAATAAGTTTTAGTTGGTAATGATGATAAGATAATCAATTCAAAAATATGTTATGCGAGTCCATCAATGAAGGCCCAAGTTATGTTTGTCCCATATTACTGTGGAGATGCATGTATTTTTGGAATATTCTCTTAATTAGTTTTAATTTAAATATTTCTTATGTTATAGTAAATTTTGTATGAAACAGTTGACTATTGTACTTATGTTATGTATTAATTATTTATTTATGTGTAATTTTTTTTATTTTATGCCATGAGCTGGAAAATTTCCAAGGCTTCTTACTGCTCAAATATTTGGGCATTATTTCTTGAGGTATTATTGTCAATGTTATCTTAGTCATATGTATGATTTATGTTGGCAGTAAAAATTTCTAAGTAAAATGAAGTTTTCTACAACAGAATGCGGAGCTGACTCTGTAGCTCCGCGTTTGGCTATTTTAGCCCCGCGTGTGAGTAAAATGCAGAGCTAATCAATAGCTCCGCGTTCTTGTTTCTTAGCTCCGCGTTTTGATGTGATTAGCTCCGCGTGAGCAGATAACCAGAGTCATAATTTGATTGAGATTAAGATTTGGGCTTATTCAATACTCAAATTAAGTCCAATCAGAACTCTAAATCAAGAGATTTAAATCAAAACTAAGATATTTGATTGGAATCCTTGATAAATACAAATTCTATTTAGAGAGAAACTCTCATATGGACCTAAGGCTATAAATACCTTCTTGAGGCAGCCTTGGGGATCTTTTGGAAGTTTTTGTAAAGTTCGAGTTACGCGTGAGAGCCTTGAACGAATCAAAACCAGAGAAGATCATCCAAAGTCGGCCGGCATCTTCTTCATCAAGAGCAAGAAGACCATCGTCGTCAGATCGTTCAAAGGAACTACTTGATAGATCCAATTCCCATATAGATCCCACGATATTATTGTAAAAGAGAGCTATAGATTATAAATCCTCTCGTTTGTTCTTTTTCTTTTGTTCACTTTCGTTGTAATCTAAGTTGAATTCAATGGAAGGAAAGCAAATTTCTGTTGCGAACAAATTGGCGACCACAGTGGGAGAAATATCTTTCACTAAAGAAGGGATCGTGGCGCAATCTGACGTCGAGAGGATTGGATCCGACGTAAACATGCTAGTCGTGGAGATCGACCAGCAGAAGTACGAGGAGTATCTCTCCTCTGAGTCAAGTAACCTGACCGAAACGCGACGCTATCGTCGCGTGCGCTCCAATACCCGAGAATCGGGTAATCAGGCATCTACAGATAAACGGGGACTCTTGGAGACCGCGGCCATAGAGCCGTCATTTGGGCAGGAAACCTTAGTAGAGGATAGCCTCTCTACTGCCAAAGAAGGCATGGGAACTGGATTGACCAGAACCCAAATCCAAAATAGAAATCGGAGAGCTAGGCGAAAGGCCCTCAAAGCCCGCATTGAACGCGAGGCTAACTTCACAAAACGCGAGACTATAGTCCCTTGCAAACTGGTTCGTGTTAATCGCAAGACCAGCGATAAACGCGAAGCTAAAACTTGCGATAAATGCAAGATTTCTGACACTTGCGTTAATCACGAGGATAAAGTTTCCTTAAAGCCAGAGTGTGATTCTCCACGCGAAGCTACTACTGAGCTAAGCGAGAAACACGAAGCCAGTACAACTTGCGATAAACGTAAGATTTTTGTTACTCGTGTTAATCGCGAGGATAAAATTTCCTTAGAGCCAGCGTGTGATTCTCCACGCGAGACTACTACTGAGCTAAGCGATAAACGCGAAGCCAGTATAACTTGCGATAAACGTAAGATTTTTGTTACTCGCGTTAATCGCGAGGATAAAATTTCCTTAGAGCCAGCGTGTGATTCTCCACGCGAGGCTATTACTGAGCTTATCAGTAAATGCGAAGCCAGTACAACTTGCGATAAACGCAAGATCTTTATCACGCGTTAATCGCGAGGATAAAATTTCCTTAGAGCCAGCGTGTGATTCTCCAAGTGAGGCTACTACTGAGCTTAGCAATAAAAGCAAAGCCAGTAATACTTGCGATAAATGCAAGACTCCTCAGCTCCGCGTAAATCGCGAAGATGATTGGCAAATTTACGTTAATCGCAAAAATCAAGCTAAACGCGATGTTATGACTTGCGATAATAGCAAGAATAAACCAGCGTGCAAGAAATTCCTTCCACGCGGGGCTAATATTCCAGAAGATAAATTTCTGCAAGGACGTCAAGCCAGCGTAAAACGCGAGGCTAGAGTATCCAAACGCGAGGCTATTTCTCAGCCCCGCGTATCAAAACGCGAAGCTACTTCTCAGCTCCGCTTGTAAAAACGCGAAGCTATTGCTCAGCTCCGCGTAAATCAACCTGAATACAAAATCAGGGTTGATAATTGCACTGTTAGACCAGAACTTGACACCAATGGTTCCAGGAAGCTCCAGTGGGCCCCTGGACCCTCTCAATGGATGAGTGGACCCCATAACTCCATGTCTAAAGTCACTGACCTTAGGGAGTATTTAACTAAGAAGAGAAGTATAGAACAAGTTCAGTCTGAACTTATTTGTCACTACCAGCAGCTTATGACAGTAGTATCCGCTGTAGTGGACAGTTGCTGCTGCAGCAAGAACAGGGTATCGGTGTTCGAACGATTAACTGAGTCAGACAAAAATCCTGCTAAGAAAACAAAAGTTACTCCCCGAGAAGAATATGGAGAATTGTAACTTCTAATATGGTTGGCAAGGGTAAGAAAATTATAGAAAGAAATGAACTCAGAATCAAGTGATAAAGAACCTCATCACTTTACTTGACTTAAATCAGGCGCTATCCCGGCCCGAAACTATAAGAAACTCGTGAAAGTTTCTTATGATGACGATAGCGATAATTCGGCCATAGCCTCTCCTCGTTCTTCGACATCGTCTAAATTGCAAAAGTCAGCATCACATATGATGGACAAATCTGACGATATTGACCAAAGATTTGAGACCCAAGAACAAATGATCCGAGAACAACAAAAGACGATCGAGGATCTTAAAATGATGCTATCAAAAGTAGTCGAAAATACTCAAAAATTTGTCGAGGATAATGCCAAAAAAGGAAAAGAAACTCCATTCAATAAAATGAACGAGGAAGATAAAGATGAAAAAGCCCACTCGACATATGAGGACGAGGATAAATATTCTTTTCATGACCTTCATTAGAGAAAATTGAGAAGTTACAAAGCCAACTCGAGGCATTAATGCACAAAAAGGAGTTGAAGGAATCAGGGGTCTCGAGACCGTACCCACCTGAATGGGATTTGGCACCATACCCTGAGAAATACAAACCGCTCAAATTGGAGTCATATGACGGGAAAGAATCCCCAGTCAACATATTTACTACTTCTTGTCCCAAGTAGGGCACTTAATGGGTAATGACCCAGTAATGACCAAGGTATTTGCAAGTTGCGAGGGCCTGCCTTCACTTGGTTTATGCAGTTGCCTCCAGGTACTATTAATACCTGGTTTGATATTGAGAAGCAATTTCTCGCACGATTCTTTGAGGATGATACTGAAATTTCGGTTCATTCCCTCCTTGCAACTAAACAAGGGGAACAAGAGACAGTAAAGGATTTCATAGAAAGGTTCCGGGAGAAGTCTGTGCACTGCAAACACGAAATGGTCCAGGAAACTTTGGTAGAGACATGTCGACATAATCTCAAGACGAACGTGCTCTTCAAAATGGGAGCCGTTGAACTAAGACTTGGAAGGATTTGCTCAAACGAGGTGAGCAAGCCGAAAACTTGATCCGCAGAGTTGAAGAATCTCGTGGACCAAGAAATATTGGAAATAATATGCATACACACAAAACAATAATAAGAATAAAGGTAAAGCGGTAATGACATCAGAGGCCGCTCTACAAAAGACAAATTCTTCGAGCTGAAAGCCCCAAAATTGAAAGGGCACGAGACAAAATAGACCCCAGCAAGAAAGGACATACACCTTTAAAGCGGAACAGATGCCTACACTCTTTCACCTGCTTCATAGAAAGGGAATGTTGAAACTTTCGGAGAATAGGAAATCGAAGGATGCTGGTAAAACCAACTACCCCAACTATTGTCTCTACCACAGGAATGTCGGACACCCTACCAGGGATTGTTACCCTCTAAAGAACAGGTCCAAGCATTGATAGAAGCTGGAGTCCTGACACTAAAAGAGGAGCAAAAGAAGGTCACTGCCAATATGACAACCCTAGTGGTCGGAACCCATGAGTTCCCGCGGGAGTAACCCCAATATCAGATGGAAAGTTGGTCGTGAAAAATCATGACCCACACAAAAAGGCACAGAAAGGACTTATCCCCGTAACAGCTCAAAGAGGGGAAGTCATGTGGGTCCACCCTGATCTACTACAGAATGAACAGTGGACGGCCGCAGGGGGTCAAAGGAAAAAAGCAGACTATTAATACTATTTTCGCAAAGATAAAGGAATAATACATAGTCTCGGGAGCCTTCACAGATTCTGAAGAAGAGCCCGAAGCGATGGCCACTCATCAAGATGGGGTAGGCCCTTCCAATACTCGATCTGGTAAACCATATCTCAAGGATTATACCAGAGTAGACCCGAAGAATATATACGGAAAACTCGCGAAGCCTTCAAAACAAAAGGGGCTTCGTTTCCAGAAAAATCTGGCTAGAGATGAAGAGGCCAAGGAAGCTGCATTAAAATTTGATATAATAGCTCAGCTGGCAAATATTCTAGCACGAGTCATGCTTTATGAGTTGTTGCGATTATCAAAATTAACTCGCGAAGCGTTAAGAGAAGCCTTGGCATACTCTGAGTCATTTTTAGCTTAGATTGTCGAGCCGGCTGATGAAGAACAGGGCTCTTGCCCCTGCTGTCATCAAGTAAGGAGGCAGGTCCTACGAATTGCCTTCTCTCCAGAGGATATGCAGGTAAAGAATATAAAGCATAATAGGTCTTTATATTTCGCCGGATATGTCGGATCCACAAAGGTGGACTGTATTCAAATTGATCCGGAGTCTGCATTAAGCATTATCCCCAGAAGACTGATGCAGCTACTGGGAATTTTTTTCCATCGTCTGACACCAACCAATACTACAATATATGGGTTTAACGCTAATGATAGCTGTCCTCTTGGCAAAATCTGACTTCGATGTCAATCGGAGATCTCAGAACGGAGGTTACATGTTATGTTATAGATGCAGATACGTCTTATAACATTTTGTTGGGACGGCCATGGATACACGCCTATATAATAGTCCCATCGACTCTCCACCAGTGCATGAAGTACTGTGATGAACAAGGAGAAGTTCGGGCATTAGTTGCAGATAGGCAACCATTTAAAGGGCTGAAAAACTACTTCACGGATGCTATGCTCTACAAGCCAGCTCACGAAGTCTCCAACAACAACCTCAACAAGCCTTAAAAGCTTGACGAAAGCGGCAACGAGGCGGATACTGAGTACGAGCCTCCCGAAGAGGACGATGGGGGTGACTATGAGATAAACCCTCATATTGATTTTAAAGTAAACCTAGATAATAATGTAGCCAATGTAGCAGATGATAAGTGGATTATTAATGAAAATATAAAGTTAGTCTACGAGCCTGCTGTAGCTACAGAGTCTGAGCCTTCTTGTACTTCCACCGAAGTGGATGGCCTATCCGAACTTGAAGTTCTGGTGGCATACAATTTGCCAATCAAGTCATCCCTCCTCTCTCGATCAAACATAACTAAGGGACAAGGTCACTTCTTTGAAGTACCTCCCTGACAGATGTCCTAAAAGCCGATCATCTTCCGCAAAGTAATTACGTCACCTAGCCAAAGACAAAGCAGTGAAAGTGATGGACAAATATCACCTCAATTTCACTTATATGAACAGAAATCCCGGCAAATAATGGAAAAGATGGATTATAATTTTACTCAAAAACCGGGATTAAACTTTGGAAAAGGGCGACGAAATCTCATACCTTCGTTTAGACCAAGAGGAAAGAGTCCAGACTATTATCAAAAGACTCGCAGGGGGTTGGACTATGTATCAACTCCTCCCTCATCATCATGCAGATGCGAAGAAAGATCTTCGTCTGATGAGGATCCATATCCGATTGATCATGATTCGGATTTAAGTACTGGAGCCTGGTTTCAATCTCTGACAGCCAATATGGTTTCAGCCGTACCAAAAAGCGACGAGGAACCAATCGATGTTCAAGATGATTCCTGGGCTAGGCACATGGACACTCTCTGGGATGTCCGCTTTGAACAGCGTGACCCACCCACAGAGGATAAGCTAGTACGAATTAACATGGGGACGGAAGAGAATCCGAAGCCCATCTTCATAAGCGACACACTAACTCCCTTAGAAAAAGAGGAACTTATATCTCTTATCAAGGAATACATAGACGTGTTCGCATGGAGCTACGAAGACATGCCCGGGCTTGACCCTCGAATTGCCACGCACCGGTTAAATATTAAAAAAGACGCCACACCAGTTAAACAATAGCAAAGGCGTTTTCGGCCGGAACTGATGGAGGCAATAGTCGCTGAAGTTAATAAGCTCATAAAATCGGGATTTATCCGAGAAGAGCAACATCCCGATTGGGTGGCTAATATAGTGCCAGTTCGTAAGAAGAACAGCAAGAACCGAATATGCATCGACTTTCGCGATCTAAATGCTGCATGCCCTAAGAATGAATTTCCACTCCCGATTACTAATGTGATGATTGATAACACTTGCGGTTACGAGAGGATGTCCTTTATGGATGGCTTCTCAAACTATAATCAGATAAATATGCACCCGGACGATGAAAAGTACACGGCTTTCAGAACACCACTGGGGATATACTGCTATACGGTAATGCCTTTTGGACTAAAGAATGCCGGCGCCACCTACCAACGTGCAATGAGTATAATATTTAAAGAACATCTACAAAAAAAGGTAGATTACGTGGATGACTTGGCGGTCAAAAGCAAAAACAAAGATGACCATCTTCGGGATCTGAGAACAGTGTTCGGTCTTATGCGAGAACATCACTTGAAGATAAATCCCGCTAAGTCTTTCATGGGGGTGTCCAGCGGGAAATTTCTTGAGTTCATAGTTACCACAGAAGGAATTTTCCTTCATCATGAAAAAGTAAAAGCGATCAATGAGATGCCGCCTCCCCGCAATCTTAACAAATTAAGGGGGTTATAAGAAAAACTGGCCTATATTAGGCGCTTTATCTCCAACCTATCAGAATGATGCCAGCTGTTTTCCAAACTCATGAAAAAGGGGGTTTCCTTTGTATGGGATGAGGCATGTCAACAGGTGTTTGACGATCTCAAAGAATACCTTACCAAACCTCCCGTCCTCATGGCACCTATCCCTGGGCAGCCATTTCTTATGTATGTAAGGGCCATGGATAATGCGTTAGGAGCATTACTTACTCAGTATAATGAGTACGGCCATGAACATGCCCTTTATTACTTAAGCTGGACAATGATCGGGGCCAAACATCGGTATACTCTGATTGAAAAGGAGTGTTTAGCCCTAGTGTTCACTGTTCAGAAAATGCGACACTATCTTTCAGGGCAAACAATTCATGTCATATCACGGGTTAATCCCTTAAAAATCCTGATGACAAAATCAAGATCTTTAAATGGCCGATTGGCAAAATGGACGTTATTATTATCGCCGTATGATATACACTTTGTTCCTCACAAAGCATTGAAGGGACAAGTGATCGCCGATTTCCTAGCAAACCATCCAATTTGGTCCAATTCCAAACAGACGTCAGAAGTTAATACAACTACCAAAGAACGATCATGGCAGATGTTCTTTGATGGTGCTGCCAGACGATCTGCTGCTGGAGTGGGGGTTGTACTGATATCCCCACATAAACACAAACTGCCTAACGGTTAATCATTAACAGAGCTATGTACAAATAATGTGGCGGAATACAACGCGCTCATTATTGGCTTAAAGATGGCTCTGCAGCTGGGGGTGAACTATCTAGAGGCTTATGGAGACTCTAAACTCATCGTCAATCAGATGACGGGAAAGTATGAGGTCAGAAATGAAGCAGTCATCCCCTACCATCAACTAGCCATTGAATTGGCAGAATACTTCGAACAATTTTACATTTATCATATACCGCAGAATGAGAATATCTATGCAGACGCTCTCGCCGCATTAGTTGCAACATTGGCAATCCCGCCAGGGGCAACTAAAAGTATACTATTGGTAGCAGAGAACTCCTCCATCCAGATACTGTTTTCCAAACTAAAGAAGCACGCCAAACAGGCTTAACTCTGGAATTCCGTGATTGGCGATTTCCATTTGTGGATTATGCCTTATATAGGATGTTGCCAGAGGATCCAAAGGAAGCTGCCTCGATAAAGAGGAAGGCCCGGAGATTTTACTATGATAAGACACTTCAAACTCTATACAGAAGGTCAAGTGATGGTCTCCTGCTACGCTGCATATCAAAGGCAGAAGCCGATGAAATGCTGAGAGAAACACATGATAGAGTGTGTGGAGCTCATCAGCCCGGTCCAAAACTCAGGGACTGCATAAGAAGACTAGGATACTACTGGCCGAAGATGATTACAGATGCAGTGGCATACACTAAATGGTGTCATAAATGTCAAGTACATGCTAATTTTATTCATCAACCCGAGATTACCTACACAATACCATTGTTAGCTAGTCATTTGAGGCATGGGGAATGGATATTGTAGGGCCAATAACTCTCCCGTCATCTAGGGAACATCGGTTTATCCTCACTATAACCGATTATTTTTCAATGTGGGCCGAAACCGTGCCCATGAGAGAGGTAAAAATGACGGATGTGGTTAAGTTCATTAAGCATCATGTCATTTATCGTTTTAGCGTCCCCCGAAGGATCATTCATGATAATGGACCACAATTCATCAGCCAGGGGTTCTCAAAGTTCTGTGATAAATTCAAAATCAAAGATATTGCTTCAACACCATACAATCCCACGACAAATGGATTAGCCGAAGCTTTCAACAAGACGATCATTAAACTCCTTCGGAAGTTCGTTTCTTCTAACAAATGGGATTGGGATGAAAAGCGAGGAGAGAGTATTCGTGGGCTTATCGCACCACCGTTCGCACCCCAACAAAAGCTACCCTTTTCTCCTTGGTTTATGGAAGTGAGGCTGTTTTGCCTCTTGAAATCCAGATACCATCATTAAGAGTTGCCCTAGGCACAAAGATGACGACAGAAGCGTTGGATGAAAGACGTCTCCGGGCTCAACAACAAATTGAGTTGTATCAAGCCCAAATCTCGCGAACGTTCAATAAGAGCATTAAACTAAGTACCTTTAAGAAAGGAGACTTGGTTCTGGCTATTAAAAGGCCAATGATTCTAACCCACAAGACTAAGGGTAAATTTAAACCTAAGTAGGAAGGACCGTTCATTGTGGAGATGGTGTATTCTAGTGGAGCTTATCGCTTAATGAACCAGAATGACGATAGGATGATGATGCCGATCAACGGCAAATTTTTGAAAAAGATATTATGCCTAAATAAACCAGAATGGTGACAGAGTGACTGTCATATCTGGTTCATATTCCTAGAAGTATAACCATTCACTTGTTCAAGTTACGCAAATGAACACTTGAACTTCTTTATTAAGCTAAGGCATGTGCAATTAGGTGCCTCTGTCTAAGCTAATGATCCTGATTTGATCATCTTGGAGTGGACAGTTCAAGTTACGTAAATGAGCACTTGAAACTAAGGCATGTGCAATTAGGCGTCTCTGTCGAAATATGATAATCATCATAGATTATTTTGGAATGTGCAGTTCAAGTTACGCATCAGAGTCTTGAATTGCCTCCATTAAACTAAGGCATGTGCAATTAGGCGACTCTGTCTAAGTTAATGTCCTGACCAAATCATCCTGGTGTAAGTATTTGAACGTTTTCACCAAACTATCAGTTAGCTCTATTCAATGGGCTATACCGAGATTAATAATTGTAACTCGGTCGGTATTAACAGTCTAAATTACGCAGATGAGGCTTGGATTGTTTTACCAAAACCATGAATAGATTTCATGACAAGTTGTTTGTTGTGCAAGAAAATTCTTGAAGCCAACAGATAAAAGAATCAAAAGAATTATCTTTATTCGTAAAAACCAAAAGAATAAAGTTACAAAAGAATAAAAGAATTCAAAGAATTATTGAGTTCTTTCTGTCATTACAAGTTCTTTATAAAAAAGAATAAAGAATAAAAGAATAAAAGTAAAAAGGAGTTATGGATCGCCCAGAAGCTTCAACTTATTTGTCGTCTCATCAATTACTCGACGACGAGTCTCCTCCACGGAGTGTTGAGCCTGCCAACGCAAATCATCGTTATTTATTGCAAGTTGTTGGGCTAACCGCTGACGAGATTCTTCAATAGTGCGCTCCTTATTATGCCCTCGTGCTCGAGTTGCCCTTGTTGAAGGATCAGCTCTTCCCATTTCTTAACGGATTCCCCTAGCCGAGACTCGCTGGTTTCTAGAATAGCTCGAGATTTAGCGATAGTCTCTCTGGCTCTAAGGATGGCGGCCTGACTCCCCTCAATCTCAAAATCTACAATCTCTAACCCCCTGAGAATTGACTCCTGGCTGGCCTGTAGCTCCGCCAACTCCCGCGACCACCCTTCTTCCTGTCGCCTCAACTCCTCTTGACGAGCTGTTAACTTTTCCTGTAGCCGCGCCAACTCGATCTTGGTGATCGCTTTCATATCCGCTTGGCGAACTGTGTTTAGCGTGGTCACCTGCTCTTTTAAAACTTCAAGGCAGGCCCGGGAAGGAGCTGCTCGGTCACGTCCCCCAATCCTTTCGATGTTATCCAAATAACTGGACAACATTGGACGTCCAAAATTAAGGAAATCTCTTCCGTCCAGGATCATCCCAATACATCTCCTTAGTAACCGCATAAAGTCATTAACACTGTGGTTGAAGAATTCTTCGAGAGGGTCCACAGTGTCTGTATTTAAAGCAGGTAGCGCTAAGGAAGATGTCGCCGGGGGAGGAGTGGCGTCCATTGGAGTCGAGGAAGAAGAAGTCCGTCCCTGTACCAGACTCATTACATACCGAGCCAGTAAAGTCAATAAAGACTTGGCAAAACTGGGAACCCGAGGTGAATTATCACTGGTACAGATCATGTGAGTAGCGCCGCCAGCAGGGGTAGACGGTGGAGTGTTTTCACCCGAAACTCCTCCTGTGGCAGAAGCGGTTTCGAACGAGAACTTCAAATTCTCTTCATCCCCTATTAGCAGATGACTTGGAGCTGGAGGAGTTACCAGTGTCTCAACAGCCACAATGGTAAAATGCGTTAATACCACTGGCTGAGGAGCAGAATGAACACCAACAACAAATGGAAAAGTTTCCTCAAAGCAGGCCATTGGTGTTGAAGATGGCAGACTGGGGGATGGGGTAGCCTCTCTTGCTGCAGCAGCGACGACGACCTCTGTCCTATCATCACTCCCAAGTTCATCGATTGAGGGGACCGAAGTAGGAATAGAGAGAGGAGCTGGCATGAAATAGTCCACACCGAACTCCTCCGCCGAACTACCGAGACCACCAACCGAGCCGTGGTACCAGAGTAGTCGACCAGCTCTTCAGACTCCACCCTGGTAGTTGAGTGCATGGGAGAATGGAGTTGACTACCTACATCTCAGAAAACAAACAAAGAGTGTTATATATAATATAGAAGATAAAGTAAAAAATCTGAGAGAACCATACCAGGGGATACAAGTCCTGTGATTGGACTTGATGGAGGAGCCGTTGTCGTCTCTAGGAGCGCACCCGTTTCACCACTTAAGAGCTACGCCGTAGTGTGCTCACCAGATCCTTGGGTAGGCAGGCGAGTCGGAGTATCAGGGGCACTGGGAGCTTCAGTAGGCCTACCCTCCTCTGCTGAAATTGATGGCAGAGTTGAGGCGAGCAAGTCTGAAGCAAACTTAACCGCCACCTCTTAAGGGATTAATAGGGTTCCCGGGGCCAACCTCTTCTTCTTCTTGGCTGGCCCTTCTCTCGGGGCTCCACGGCGTTTGACGGTCGGACTCCGGGAATAAGTGGCCATGGGTTGGGGAGCTCCTCCAACATTGGCGCTGTCATCATCGCCATTATCATCATCATCATCGCTGACGTCTGATGGGTCGGCCGCCACACCAAGGAATTCATCCATGCCTTTCACTCTTACTCTTTTAGCACCATTGCGGCTAAAGTAAAATGCTTCTATTCTTTGCAACAACTCCGGTTGATGGAGAAGTTGGGCACGTCAGCATTGGCGATGCTGTACCACGTGCAGAAGCTAAGAGTCATGGCCAGTTCTGGCGACTTCTGAGTAAGGACGAATTCAGCCACGGTTCCACCAGTTACAAAGTGGAACCAGCCATGGGTGCCCTCATACAGATTCCCTTCATAGGCCAACTTCTTGTTTGGGTTACCCATATAAAGTTGGGAGTACCCAAACTGACGAGCGAAGCGGCTCGGGGTGTACGGTTCGATATAACATATGGTGTCTTGAGATACACCAAGTGCCTAGGTCGGATATCAAGGAGCCACCATAATGCTCCTGAGGATAAGACGGTAAAATTGTCTACTCCCGAAATATCCTTGAATTTTGACCCGTATTCTCCACTAGGGAAGTCGGGGAAGTACCGGAAGATCTCATAATTTTGGTGATGGCGGAGTGTCTTTCGGATTTGAGACATATAGTGACTCTTCCATGAGGAGTGTTCGTATAGCTCCACAAGGAATGGCTTGTCAGCTGGAGGGCGTTCAGCTGCACTCATCAAAGAAGGACAGTGCATGACAAGCCACGCCATCAAATAAGTATGGAACATCTCCACCCTGGGGTTTGGAGTTTTCACCTTGGCGGTCTCCTCCAATTTTCCTTTACATTTACCTTTCCCTTTCCCCTTATCGGCGGGAATAAAACCATTACAGAGTGCTCGTAGTCCACTCTGTAGGTTGCACACCATGGCTAGAAGGAGTCCAAAGGGTCGGCCGTATGCAAGAAGAACTGCTGGATACACCACGTTCATTGCAATTGCTTCTTTCGGCAACGACGGCACGATACACCTTTTTAACCATAACATCAAGAACCCAGCAATAAGACCTCTATTGGATACTGGGAACTGAGCTTGGTAGTGAAAACTCTTGAAGATGGTGCCAGGATTGAATCCACTTCGTTGGATTCAGCAGTATAAAATATAGTGCGTGTCTTGGTGATGCAGCGATCAATCTCCTTGACGTCAACAGGAGTATAGCCATGAACAGTTGCCGAACTCTCTTTAGAGTTCAAGTTGGCAAAAAGTTAATTGGCCCACTTCTTGTGATCGATACCTCGGTTACGCACACCTACCATATCGGCGCAAATGCGATAATGACACATCATCTCCCAGTAGGTGGCATAGATGCGCTCGTCCCTCACCTTCAGCATATTCAGTTCTTCGGTGGTAGGGATATACTCTTCATATGAGACTTCGCCCATTAACAATCCGGACACTTCAAACATCTCGTGGAGAGCAAGTCCCAGCTCACCCACTGGTGTAAAGAAAGTGTCAGTCTCAGGATTGTATATCTCCAGGAGACTAAACAAGTGATAGGCACTCTGAGGAATCCCGAATTGAATATTTCTGATAGTTTTATATAAGCAAATCTCTCTCAGAACTGGTTCATGGGAATCCAGCATGTATTGGACGAGGCGGGCCCACCACATGTTGCCAGAAGAGTAGACCCAGTCGGGCATCCTGAAATTATTGGCTGGGTATTGGCCTCCTTGCGCCATGAACCCACTTAGGAAAGTTCGTGCGCGAATTGGGACCTCTCCTACTGGGTGCTCCTTAATGATTATTTCCAGAAGCAACCCAGTGATACATCTTGTGGGACCACTTGGTAAGTCCCGTGTGTGCCCAATTTTCCAATAGGGACACAATCGTACTCGTGGCTCAGCCCCCACTCCAATTCACGGTACATGACTAGCCTTTGAAGATAGACTAGAGGATAGCTATGCTCCATGCTGGGCAGAAACATTAGAAAATCACCAGATTGGTAAAGCCACATGCACTTCTCTTCAGAGAGGATCTGGTCTGATTGCCCCATTGAATCTCCAAATAGAAACACGGGCTTCTCCAAAACTTTCTGGTTGGTAGTTTCGAAGGCAGTATCAGTTATAATCTCCCTTGCAGTAACAGAGTGATACCAGATTAACTTCTCCCTGCGCTCCCTCAAGTCTGGCTTGTATGCAGCAAGCACGGTAGTGAAGCGGAATTGAGCCGTCAGATCTGCACCCCCAGCAAATCCGAAGTAGTGCCTATGGGGAGAACGTCCACCGAATACCCCACTGCAAAAGAAGAATCAAGAGTTAGAATTTTTTTTACTAAAACTCAAAAAATCTTCTAAGTATAGAAACGCGGAGCTAAATATAACTCCGTGCGAAGCTAAGGAGATAGCCTCGCGTTTTTACAAAATGCGAAGCTAACAAGTAAATTAAACCATAAGAAAAACGCGAAGTTAATAGCCTCGCGTTTACAAACGCGAAGCTAAAGTTCACAGCCTCGCATTGAAACATGACAGCTAGTAAAAATAGCCCCGCATTTACAAACGCGAGGATAATGCGATAGCTTCACGTAAGAAGAAGACCAGAGGCCTTTCTTCTTCTCTAAGCCGTACGGTCGGAAAACGGCGATCTCGCCGATAAAGAAGCAATTGGCTGGTCAAAACTGAGTCCAAATCACTCCAAAGTTCTTTTAAAAGGTCCAAGAGTTGAGATTTTTACCTCCAATGGGCACGGCATGAACTGGTTTGCTGCTGTGCCCGCTGTCTCGGCCGCTGCTGCTGCTAGCCGGCTGCTGACAAAGAAGTGGGTCGAGAGGAAGTCGCGATCTTCTTGGGTGCCATTGATCTTGGAGAAAATCGACGAAAAATCGAAGGAAAATGGTCGGGAATCGCTCAGGTTGCTAGTCGCCGGTCGTCTGGATCGCCTGAGTTCTTGGAGTTCTTGAATTCTCGAGTGAAGTAAGGAAGTAGAAGAGTTAAGACTCTATTTAAATGAGAAAACCCGCCTCTTGGTATTCGGCACGAGAATCGGAGCAATTACTAAGCAGTTACTCATTAAAACGCGAAGCTATTAGCTCCGCGCAAGTATACAAAATGCGAAGATAACTTGATATTTTAACTCCGCGTTTCCAGTTTGAAGATCCAAAATATTTCAAAATTTGCTAAATTCTAAGCCATTTTGAAAACTTTGGAGGGAGTTCTGTTGGTAGTAAAAATTTCTAAGTAAAATGAAGTTTTCTACAACAGAACGCGGAGCTAACTTTGTAGCTCCGCATTTGGCTATTTTAGCTCCGCGTGTGAGAAAAATGCGGAGCTAATCAATAGCTCCGCGTTCTTCTTTCCTAGCTCCGCATTTTGATGCGATTAGCTCAGCGTGAGCAAATAACCAGAGTCATAAATTGATTGAGATTAAGATTTTGATTTATCCAATACCCAAATTAAGTCCAATCAGAACTCTAAATCAAGATATTTAAATCAAAACTAAGATATTTGATTGGAATCCTTGATGAATACAAATTCTATTTAGATATAAACTCTCATATGAACCTAAGGCTATAAATCCTTCTTGAGGAAGCCTTGGGGGATCTTTTGGAAGTTTTTATGAAGTTCGAATTACGCGTAAGAGCCTTGAACGAATCAAGACCAGAGAAGATAATCCAAAGTCGGCTGACATCTTCTTCATCAAGAGCAAGAGGACCATCGTCATCAGATCATCCAAAGGAACTACTTGATAGATCCCATCGCCACATAGATCCCACGATATTATTGTAAAAGAGAGCGATAGATTATAAATCCTCTTGTTTGTTTTTTTCTTGTTCACTTTCGTTGTAATCTAAATCGAATTCAATGGAAGGAAAGCAAATTTCTGGTGCAAACAATTTACTTTTGTATTAAATTGTGGGAGCGGATGTCTTTGCAGTTAGGTATAAATTGATATACTCCAATGAATTATTTATTATTATTTTATTTACTTTATTTAAGATGCATAAAAATTATTTAAGTAAATCTTACTGTAAAGATTAAATTCAAATTCTCCAACTATGTCAACGCCCGCATTCATACTCATGTATACATTGTCAGTACGCGTTTATAATTTGTTTTGTATACAATAATGTGCGTTGTCTCCCTTACATTTCTCTAGTATTTTCTTCATACTAGTGTCAATTTCTTTGGCACAAGAAATCACTATATCCACCTGTAAAATATAAATTATAAAAAATAAATAAAAATTTATTCTATGTGTTTGAGCATTCAGAAGTTATTCTAGTATTATCTTCTGGTTGCTTTCACGTACTTCCAATTCTGCCAATTTAATTCTAAATATTTTATTTTTAAATTTTTGTGCAAATTTCTGTTTTGACATGTTTGTTGATTAAGATATCACATGTGTACTTTTTTCAACTGTGCATTACATGCTAGTAATATTTTTTTATAGTTAAAGTATGAAGACAAAATAACATGATTAAAGAGAAAACTAGATGGAGAAACTTGAATACATATTTTGAAAGGTTTTTTTTAGGTTGCTTAGCCGAATTTTAGGGACCTAACTGAGGAGGTCCTGAAGTGATTACTAAATCACCATCATATCATGTTATAGGGCTTCAGTCCTAGAAGCGTAAACTCGTCCATCATGTTTTCTTGAGTATCTAGTGATATGGCTCCGGAGCAGTACTAGGAATCATAAGGTCGTTATTCCGGGTATGTATAAGATGCTCTTAAAACATGTGATCTTTTCTCCTGACAGTTCTAAATAAATTCACAATAGACATAAAACGACATATCATATTTTTATATTTTATATGTATTCCTATTTCCATATTTCTATATTTGCTACAATGTCATTCTCAACAAGCATATACTATCTGTTACCATTATCATCTCTAAGACAAGTGTAATAAATTCTATAATAAATTTAAGAAGGCGTACTTTTCATGATGCATTCGTTTCATATTTTACTAATATTTTGTACATTATATATATATATATACACACACACACATACAAACGCACACACACATCACACATAAAGTGTCTATGTTATTATATATGTTTTTATAGCACTTACTAGGTCATTCTAACAATTCTGATTTGGCATGCTCAGACACAAATTTGCCGGTAATTTAGGAGAGAGAACCTTCATATTTGGAAGTGTAGGCCTAGAAAAGTGAAGGATCTCTATAGGTTTCTAATTTTATGATACGATGAGTCTTTTTCTCATTAGAAATACCCCAATAAAGAAGATTTGTTTACTTTTATCTATACTTTATGTTTAGATTGTGTTCTAAATTGCAATAAAATTTTGAGTTATTTCCTATATAATTTTGAGTTGTTTCCGGTATCCAAGATTGCTTTTTAGATGAAGTCAATAAAAATTTTTTATTGGCTCATTTTTTTTTCAAAATATGTGTATCTATTGTGATGTGACAGCAATTCAAATATAATATTTATACCTTTAAGGTTTGACATATTCATATACGATACATCACCGAACGCTACCTGTATCTTATGATGTGGAGCGTTATAGTCGGCATTAGAGCCCAAGTTCGACTTTAGCCTATGTCTAGGTATCTCTATTTAGTATTGTTGTCACATATATACATATTCATATATCTATTTATTTTGTCTCTATCATATCCATTGGTTCCAAAATTTATTTCATTACTACTTTGACTCCCTATCTGAAATCGAATCCCCTGTGTTTTTGTTCTATTAGACTTAACCTATAATTTTTAGCTAACCATTTGATATCAGAGCATATAGTAAAAAATGTGGACCATTCTCCATGATAAACTTTTTCTTCTTAGTACCCATAAAGTTGTTTTGCCCTTGAATTAAATTTCGAAGACGAAATTTCTTTTAAACTGGGTAGATTTTAACACTCCATTTCTCTCCCTACAATATCGTTGTATTTATCTATACATTATTTTTATAATATTTATTTTAAAGTTTATTGTTCAAATAGTTAATGTGATAGTATTGACAATATTATTATTTAACAAATTTTATCTTTAACTATCTTATAATTTGTGTTTATCTAATATATTAGTTAGTTTGATAATAACAAATTTATTTAGTTTGGATTCAATTAGTTTCTAAACTTATCCTATCTAACTTTATCTTAACCTAAATACATATACATAAAATTAAGCAAACCAAACAACACTCTAAAAAACAGAGAGAGAGAGAGAGAGAGAGAGTCCTCCTTTGTTCAGCCGCAAGGTTGAACAGAGAAGGGAAAAAAAACAGTGAAGAAGAAAGAAAAAAATAGAAGAAAAAGGGAAGAAAAGGGGAAAAAAAGGGGAAAAAAAAGAATAAGAAGAAAGGGAGAAGAAGAAGATCATGTTGACCAAAGTGAAGATCTGCTTCATCTTTGAATTTTCTATCAAGGCAAATGCTTTTTGTACTAAATTTACCCATATCTTCTTTGTTTTAAAATTATTTTAGATTTCGTACAAATAATTTTTTCTATTAATTTCGTAATGATTAGAAATAATTATATTTTAGTTGGTAATGGTGATAAAATAATCAATTAAAAAAAAAAATCTCTTTTAAATGTTATGCAAGTCTATGTATGGAGGCCCAAGATATGTTTGTTCCAGAAATACCATGACAATACATGTTTCATTAGAATATTCTCTTAATTAGTTTTAATTTAAGTATTGCTTATGTTACAGTGAATTTTGTGTAAAATAGTTAACTATTGTACCTACAATAAGCTATATATTAATTATTTATTTATTTGTAACTTGGTTTGTTTTATGAACGGGAGCCTTTGCATTTAGAACAAATCAATATACTCCAACGTACTATTTATTATTAATATTTTATTTTCTTTATTTAAGATGCATAAAAATTATTTAAGTAAATCTAACTGTAAAGTTAATTTCAAATCCTCCAACAATCTCAACACCCACACTCATACTCATGTATATATGGTTAGTCACCTTTATGGTTTATTTTGTATGTAATAATGTATTATCTCCCTTGCATTTCTTTAGTATTTTTTTATACCAGTGTTAAATTTTTTTGCATAAGAAATCACTCTGTCCATCTATAGAATATAAATTATAAAAAAAGAAAAAAAATTATATTGTGTTTGAGCATCTAGAAAATATTTTAGTATTATCCTCTGGTTACTTTTATGTACTTTCAATTCTGCATATTTAATTCTTAATATTTCATTTTAAACTTTTATGTAAATTTCTGTTGTTTATTAAGATATCGCATGTGTACTCTTCTCAACTATGCATTACATGTTAGTAATTTTTTTTATACTTAAAGTATGAACACAAAATAACCGGATTAAAGGGAGAATAGGATAGAGGAACTTGAATACATATTTTGGGAGGTTTATTTTTTTAGGTTGCACAGCTAAATTTTAGGGACCTAACCTACGAGGTTCTGGAATGATTTTTAGATCAGCGTCATGTCATGTTATATGGCTTTAGGCTCGGGAGCGTAAGCTTGTGTATCATATTTTCTTGAGTATATAGCGGTACGATTTTAGGACAGTACCAAGAGTCATAATGCCATTATTCCAGGTATATACTAGACGCTCTTAAAACATGTGATCATTCATTCTAACAATTACAAATAACTTCACAATAGACATAGTACAACATATCATATTTTTATATGCATACTTATTTTTATATTTCTATATTTACTAAAATGTCATCCATAACAAGCATATACTATCCACTAATATTATTTCCAAGACAAATGTAATAAAATTAATAATTCATTTTACAAGACGTACTTTCCATGATACTCTCATTTATTTTATATTTTACTAATATTTTGTGTATTATATATATATATATATATATATATATATATATATATATATATATATATATATATATATATATATCACATAGTATACCTGTGTGTTATTATCTATATTTTTGTAGTACTTATTAGGTTATTCTAACGATCCTAATTTGACATGTCCAGACACAAATTTACAAGTAATCAAGGAGGAAAACCTTCAAATTTGGAAGCGTACACCGAGAAAGTGAAGGAACTCAATAGATTTCCAGTTTTAGGATGCGATAAGTATTTTCTCATTTATTTTAAAAGTACCTCAATAAAAAAAGATTTTTTTTTCTTTTATCCATACCTTATATTTAGATTTTTGTTCTAAATTGTAATAAAATTTTGAATTGTCTCCTATATTCGAAATTGCTTTTCATATGAATTCAATAAATCTTTTATTGGTTTATGTTCTTTTTCCAAAATATGTGTATCTGTTGTGATGTTGCAGTAATTCATATCCAATGTATATACTTTTAATGCTTGGTGCATTCGTATATGACATGCCGTCGATGCGGGGCATTACAACTGCTCTCTCTATTTTGCTCAGATTTAGGGATGAGTAATCAACCAATTGAAAGCACAAGTTACGGATCAACTCCATGAATCGTGTGTTTGAATGACACTATTTTAGTGAACATTTCTTGATCTTCTTTGTGTGGTTCAAGAACATGACAGATTCTTCCTCCTGAAATAAAAAAAAAGAAGATAATTTTAGGGCTTCATAGCTCCATAAACTTTTAATTGTGTCAATGAACCAAACGAATTCTTAAATAAAACATAAGCAAAAAACAAAAGTATAATTACCGGCTCGAGCACTCAGGACCTATACATGAGCATTTTCCTACCTGTTTGTGGATGTCAAGTGTTGAGATACGTTGAGATACTTTCCTAAATTAGGATAATTGATAAATTTCTGATTGGTAGTTAACAAATCTCTAATTAGACTAATTGTGGATAGTTGACGAAATATTTTCTTAGATTAAGATAATTGACAAATTCTTGATTAGACTAATTGAGGATTTTAAGTAATTAACATCAATTGTATATTCAGTAATTATTCTCTTTCTTTTTTGTACTTGCCTCCTTCACCTATAGAAAGGATAGCTCGTTGTATAGTTAATTGATATCAAGATGTACAGAAATTTCTTTATTCCTCTATCGCTCTTCTTTTTAAACATATTTTCAGAGTCACTAGCATTATGGTGCCTCTCCTAACTTCTTTTATGAGTGCAAAAATCACCCTAGGCGAGTTTTTCCTTGTCCGCACACATCCCAAAACTTTTTTTATGTCTATTTCAACCATTTAAAGTCGGATCTCGATAATCTTTCACCTTCAGATTGTTACTCTTCCTTCGATCTTCCTTTCGCCGAAATTTCAGCTCCATCGTACTTGTCATATGTCCCCATGCACCGTGTGAAGTCTTTGCGAGTGGTCTCCATGCGCCTCCCTTCTCCAATGCATGAGTTCCACTCGCCCTAGCCCATTCTGCTCCACAATCTGGCCAAACCTGTTACTATTCGACCCAGTCTGTTTGGCCCACCCACAAGAATCGCAAAATCAGTGCTACCTCACAGTTCCACATCAGTGCCACCTCACTGGCTACAATAGTGCCACATCATCTTTGACTGCCACATTGAACATTGATCTCCGGCAATTAACCATTGACTTTGATCGCCAGCCGTTGACCATTGTTGACTTTGACCATTGACCAAGTTTGATTTTTTTCGGGTGTTAACTTTTGGTTGGCTTTTCGGGAGTTGATTTTTTTGGGCTAACCTTTCCACAATATCTTTCCAAAATGATATTGTTCGTGATATTATTCGTCCACTTAATATTGTTTTGGATGTAACCAACTATAGTCTTTGGGCTTCCAATATGAAACTTTTTCTCAAATAAAGAAAATTATAGTATTATGACTATGAGTATTCTTCTAAGCCTGTACGTGATAAGGATGAGTTAGCCGTTGATTACGCTACTCTCTTAGATGACTGTTCGTCGCAAAAGTTCCTTCACTTCCTCCCATTGAATTAACTTAAATTACAATGAAAGTGAACAAGATATAAAAAAAGAACAAACGAGAGGATTTTATATTTCAATCTCTCTCTTTTACAATATTGTGGGATCTGTGGCGATGGGATCTGTCAAGCAGTTCCTTTGGACGATCGGTACGTTGAAATCTTCTCTTTTAAAGATATCGGCCGAATATAGACGATCTTCTCTGGCTTTGATTTGTTCAAGGCTCTCTCGCGTAACTCGAACTTCTCAAGAACTCCAGAAAGAAGATGGTAATTTTCTCTGATCTCCACGAACTCAAGGCTCTGTGCGTAACTTGAATTCTCCAAGATTTCAGAAGATAATCAGCAAAGACTTCAAGGCTCTCTCGCGTACTTGAATTGCCAAAGGATCGATAGGAGGCTTCCGATGCCCAAAAGAAGAAGAAGACCAATAGGTTTCACCAGGAAGGTATTTATAGCTCCAGGTTAATGCAAGAGTTTCTATCTAAATAGAACTCGCATTCATCAAGGATTCCAATCAAATATCTTAGTTTTGATGGAATTCTGATTAGACTTGATTCGGGTATTTAGATAAGCCCAGAATCATAATCTCAATCAATTTGAGATTCTGGTTATCTGCTTACGCATAGCTTTAATCGCATCAAAACGCGGCGCTAAATAACCAAAACGCGGAGCTAACGCGGAGCTATTGATCATCTCCGCATTTTACTCAAACGCGAGGCTAATACAAGCCAGACTGCGGAATCAACGCGGAGCTATTAAATATCTCCGCGTTTTATTCAAACGCAGGGTTAATATAACCAAACGCGGGGCTATTGAATTAGCTCCGCGTTCTGTTGTGGAAAATCCTTTTAACTTAGAAATTTTAACTGCCAACAGAACCCCCTCCAAAGTTTTCAAAATGGCTTAGACTTCAGCAGATTTTGAAATACTTTGGATATCTAAACTGAAACGCGGAGTTAGAATACTAAGTCTATCTCGCGTTACGCTCACTTACGCGGAGCTAATCAGCTTCACTTCGTCTTCAGTGAATTGAGTAATTATGTCATTAATTACCCTGAGTTTCCACGCCAAATACCAAGCGACGGAAATTCTGTTTAAATAGAGCTCCCGGCTCATCTTCTTCTTCATCTCATCCGAAAAATTTCTGAGAACTCGAGTGACTCACGAATGATCTTCAACTGATCTTCGTTCAATTCTCCATAGGATGTCTCTCCAGAGGAGTTTGGCTTTTCGCAAGTTGGCCGGCGTTGATGGCAGCAGCCGTGAAGGTAAACGCAACGGTGAACCAGTCTATGCAGCATCTTCCGAAGGTAAAAACCTCATCTCTTGGTTTTCTAAGAACCATTCTGAGATATTTTATCTTGATTTTAATCTGGACGATTGCTTTGTCTTGTTGGCGAGATCGTCGTTTTATTGTGTCGTCCCTGCGCTTGAAACGCGGGGCTTTACTAGTAGTCTCAATGAATCCGCGAGGCTATCCTTGATTAGCAGTCGCGATGAATTGCGAGACTATCTTTGATTAGCAGTCGCTATGAATTGCGAGGCTATCTTTGATTAGCAGTCGCGATGAATTGCGAGGCTATCCTTGATTAGCAGTCGCTATGAATCCGCGAGGCTATCTTTGATTAGCAGTCGCGATGAATTGCGAGGCTATTCTTGATTAGCAGTCGCTATGAATCCGCGAGGCTATCTTTGATTAGCAGTTGCGATGAATTGCGAGGCTATCCTTGATTAGCAGTCGCTATGAATTTGAAAGAGAAGGAAAGAGCAGAAAGAAATCTTGTCCCCTTTTACGCGAAGTTATCGCATCATCCTCTGCGTTTAATGCGCGAGGCTATTTTTTTCAACTGTGCGCGGAGTTAGCTTAGCTCCGCGTTTTCACTCTTTTGGAAACTCTGTTCCTTTTGCAGTAAGTTCAATCCTTTCTGAAGAGGAATGTATGTGGGTCCATCGATCTTCATCAGCAGAAGTGACTCTAAGGAAGTCAGAAGCATATGCTTTACAACATAGTTGCAAGTTTCAAGCTCTGGCTCCGAGAGATAAACTCCTGAAGGGGCTGTAAATAAGGAGCTGCAGCACTTGCAGTGCAGAATTGCAGCACTTGCAGTGCAGAATTGCAGCACTTGCAGTTCAAAATTGCGCTTCAGTGCAGCACTTTCCTTTCCTCTCGTGCTTCATTTCGGATGACAGATCCGAATTGACATTTGCAGAGGAGATCTTTTGCATGTGAACCAGGGAACTGAGCTTCAACACCCCGTAGAGAAATCTTATTGTTTTTGCATGTGAACCAGGGAACTGAGCTTCAATACCCCGTAGAGAAATCTTACTGTTTGGTTATTTGATGAGTTGATCATGTAAAAGCTTTTGGGAGAGCTATAACTCCTTCTTTGTAATCTTTTGCTTCATGAATAAAGATAAATTATTTTCCTCTCTATCTGTTGGCTTCAATAATTTTGCTTGCTCAACAAACAGATGGTTAATAATTCTGGTAAAATAATCTAAGGCTCTTCTGCATGACTTAGACTGATAATACCCAAACGATCGGATAAGGATCGTTTTAACTTAGATGGAAGCGCTCAATTGCACTCGTCAAAAATCTCTGTCTGGAAGAGCAATTACATATCTCAAATCCGCAGAACACTTCGTCATCATCAAAACTATGAGATCTTCTGCTGCTTCCCAGACTTCCCTGGGGGAGAGTATGGATCTAAATTTAAAGATATTTTGGGAGCAGACCAGTTCACCAACTTATCTTCAGGGGTCTTCTGGTGGTTATTGAATATTTGTCCAGGACACTTGGTGTATAGGCAAGACACTATGTGCTACATAGAGCCGTATATCCCGAGCAGATTTGCTCGTCAATTTGGATATACGCAGCTTTATGTAGGAATCCAAACAAAGAGTTGGCGTACGAGGAAAATCTGTATGCAGGGGCACAGGGCTGGTTCCATTTTGTTGCTGGAGGAACCGTAATCGCCAGAGTTCAGCATGGTGTTAAGTTTCTGTACCTGGTACAGCGTTGCTAATGCTGAAGTGCCTAACTTCTCCATCAACCGCAGCTACTGCAAGGAGATAAAGGCCTTCTATGCTAGCCGCAAAGGAGCCAAAAGAGTGAGGGTGAAAGGAATGGACAAATTCCTTGGTGCGGCGGCCGATCCATCAGACTTGGACAACTCTAATGGTGATGATGATAATGGTAATGATGATGACAACGATGATGGTGGTACCCCTCAAGACTTGGTTCCCCATCTCCGGAGTCCAACCGTTAAACACCGTGGACCTGTAAGAGGCGAACAAGCAAAAAAGAAGCAGAAATTAGCCCCGGGGACCCTCTTAGTCTCTCAAGAGGCGGCAACCAAGTTTGCTTCAGATTTGTTGGCCTCAGCTCTGCTTCTGGCGCTGGTAGAGGAGAGTAGACCTGCTGAAGCTCCAAGTGCTGCTGAGGTCCTGACTCCCCCAACCACAGAATCTATTGATCATTCCGCGATGCAACCCCTGGGTAGCGAAACGGGTGTGCTCCTGGGAACAGTGATGGCTCCCCCTTCAAGTCCGACCACTGGACTTGTTTCTCCTGGTATGATTTTTATATTCTATCTTCTGTCTATTATTCACTGCATTATTATATGTAAAACTATTTGTTTGCTTTCTGAAATGCAGGTGGTCAGCCCCACTCGCCGATGCATTCGACTACCAGGGGAGAGTCTGAGGAGAAGGTGGATTATTCTGGCACAACTGGCTCAGCAGGTGGATTAGGTAGTTCTGCAAATGAGTTTGACGCAGACTACCTTGCGACAACTCCTCCCTCTGTTCCTTCTTCAGTTCCCCCAATTGATGAACTCGGGAGTGATGATAGGGCAGAGGTGGTTGTTGCGGCCGCAGCAAAAGAGGCTACCCCATCTCCAAGTCTGCCATCTCCGACACCCGGGGTCAGCTCTGAAGAAAACTTTCCGGTGGTTATTGGTGTGCTCTCTGCTCCCCAACCAGCAGTATTAACGCCATCTACCATTATGGCTGTTGAGCCAACTCCTCCAGCCCCGAGTCCTCCGCCAGCGGGAGATGAAGAGAATTTGAAGTTCTCATTCGAAGCCACTTCTGCCACGGGAGGAACTTCGGGTGAAGACACACCATCGTCTACCCCTGCTAGTGGCGCTGCCCAAGTGATATGTACTAATGATGCTTCTCCTCGGGTTTCCAGTTCCGCCAAGTCCATATTGATTTTATTGGCCCCGCATATTATAAATCTGATACAGGAATGGACTTCTTCTTCCTCGGCCCCAACGGACGCCACTCCTCCCCCAGCAACATCATCTTTAGCGCTGCCTACCTTAAATACAGACATTGCGGACCCTCTTGAGGAATTCTTCAACCATAGTGTTAATGACTTTATGCGGTTGCTAAGGAGATGTATCAGGATGATCCTTAACGGAAGAGATTTCTTTAATCATGGACGTCCAATATTGTCCAGCTACCTGGATAACATTGAAAGGATTGGGGGACAAGACCGAGCAGCTCCTTACCGAGCCCTCCTCTAAGCTTTAGAAGATTAGGTGAATACGCTAAACACAGTTTGCCGAGCGGATGTGGAAGCGATCACTGAAATCGAGTCGGTGCATCTTCGGACAGAGTTGGTGGCTCGTCAAGAGGAACTGAGGTGCCAAGAGGAAGTCTGGTCTCGGGAGTTGGCAGAACTACGAGCCAGTCAAGAATCAATCTTCAGGAGGTTAGAGATAGTGGACTTCGAGATTGAGGGGAGTCAGGCCGCCATCCTTAGAGCCAGAGAGACCATTGCTAAGGCTCGAGCTATTCTGGAAGCCAGTGAGTCTCGGTTAGGGGAATCCATTAAGAAACGGGAAGAGCTGATTCTTCAAAAGGGACAGCTCGAACAGGAAGGCATAATGAGGAGCCATACTATTAAAGAATCTCATCAGCAGTTGGCCCGGCAACTGACAATAAACGACGATGATTTACGCCGGCAGGCCCAACGCTCCGTGGAGGAAACTCGTCGTCGAGTGATTGACGAGACGACAAATAAATTGAGGCTTCTAGGAGATCCATAACTTTCTTTCATTCTATTCTTTTATTCTTTTTGTAATAAGAACTTGTAATAGAAGAAAGAACTTTACTGTTTCTCTAAATTCTTTTGTAAATTCATTCTTTTTAAATAAAGATAACTCTTTTGATTCTTTTACCTGTTGGCTATAAAATTTGTTTGCACAACAGATAACTTGTCATCAAAATGACTTAGTTGTTTAGGTAAAATAGTCCAAGGCTCATTTGCGTAACTTAGACTGCTAATACCAAGGTAATCGGGTAAGGATCACCAAATTTCGGCAGAGGCGCCTAATTGCACATGTCTAGAGTTTGATTGGAGGCGGTTCAAGGCTCTCATACGTAAGTTGAACTGCACATACCAAGATGATCGGGTCAGGATTATTAGATCTTGGAAGGGGCGCCAATTGCGCATGCCTAGTTTTAAAAAAGAAGTTCAATGCTCATCTGCGTAACTTGAACAAGTGGAGGCGTTTCAAGGCTCACATACGTAACTTGAACTGCACATACCAAGATGATCGGGTTAGGATCATCAGACTTTGGCAGAGGCGTCTAATTGCGCATGCCTAGTTTAAGAAAGAAGTTCAAGTGCTCATCTGCTTAACTTGAACAAGTGGAGGCGGTTCAAATCTCACATGCATAACTTGAGCTGCACATACCAAGATGATCGGGCTAGGATCATCAGACTTTGGCAGAAGCGCCAATTGTGCATGCCTAGTTTTAAGCAAGAAGTTCAAGTGCTCATCTGCATAACTTGAACAAGTGGAGGTGGTTCAAGGCTCTCATGCGTAACTTGAACTGCATATACCAAGATGATCTGGTCAGGATCATCAGATTTTGGTAGAGGTGCCTAATTGCGCATGCCTAGTTTTAAACAAGAAGTTCAAGTGCTCATCTACGTAACTTGAACAAGTGGATGGTTATACTCCTAGAGATCTGAACCTGATGTGACAGTTACTCTGTCATCATTCTGGTTTAGTTTAGGCATAGTATTTCTTCAAAAATTTACCGTTGATCGGCATCATCATTTTATCGCCGTTCTGATTCATTAAGCAATAGGCTCCACTAGAATATACCGTCTCGACAACAAACGGTCCTTCCCACTTGGGTTCAAATTTACCCTTAGTCTTATGGGTTATAATCATTGGCCTTTTAATAGTCAGGACCAAGTCTCCTTATTTAAAGGTCCTTGGTTGAACGTTTGCGAGATTCGGACTTGATACAACTCAATTTGTTATTGAGCCCTGAGACGTTTTTCATTTAACGCCTCCAGTTCTTGCAATCTTTGTCGATGACGCTTTTCCATCATCATCCTTGTGGCTAGGGCCACTCTTAATGATGGTATCTAGATTTCAAGAGGCAAGACAGCCTCACTTCCGTAAACCAAAGAGAATGGGGTAGCTTTTATCGGGGTGCGAATAGTGGTGCGATAAGCCCACAAGCACTCTCCTAGCTTTTCATCCCAGTCTCGTTTGATGAAAGAGACAAACTTTCGAAGGAGTTTAATGATTGTCTTGTTGAAAACTTCGGCTAACCCATTTGCTGCGGGGTTATATGGTGTTAAAGCAACATCTTTGATTCTGAACTTATCATAGAATCTTGAGAATCCCTGGCTGATGAATTGCAGTCCATTATCATGAATGATCCTTCGGGAGATGCCAAAACGGTAAATGACGTGATCACATCTTAATCACATCTGTCGTTTTCACCTCTCTCATAGACACGACTTTGGCCCATCTTGAAAAATAATCGGTTATTGCAAAAATAAACTGATGTCCTTTGGACAATGGAGGAGTTATTGGCCCCACAATATCCATTCCCCATGCCTCAAATGGCCAATTAGCAACGGTATTGTGCAAGTATTCCAGGGGTTGATGAATAAAATTAGCATGGACTTGGCATGCATGGCACTGTTTAGCATATACTATTGCCTCTGTAATCATCTTCGGCCAGTAGTATCCCAGCCTTCTTATGCGGTCCCCGAGTTTTGGACCGGGCTGATGAGCTCCATACACTCCATCATGTGTTTCTTTCAGGACTTTATCTGCTTCTGCTTTTGATATGCAGCATAGCAGCAGACCATCACTTGACTTTCTATATAAAGTTTGAAGTTTACGATCAAAGTAGAACCTCAGAGCCTTCCTCTTTATCGAGGTGGCTTCCTTTCGATCCTATGGCAGTATCCCATATAGAGCGTAATCTATAAATGGAAATTGCCAATCACGGGGTTCCAGAATTACGCCTGTCTGGCACACCTCTTTGGTTTGGAATATCGTATCTGGGTGGAGGAGTTCTCTGCTACCAATAGTGAGACTTTTAGCTTCACCTGGCGGGATTGCCAATGTTGCAGCTAGCACAGCAAGAGCATCTGCATAGACGTTCTCATTCTGAGATATATGATATATATAAAATTGTTCAAAATATCCTGCTAGCTCAATGGCTAGCTGATGATAGGGGATGAGGGCTTCATGTCTGACTTCATACTCGCCCGTCATCTGGTTAACGATGAGCTTGGAGTCTCCATATGCTTCTAAATAGTTCACCCCTAGTTGCAGAGCCATTTTTAAGTCGATAATGAGTGCGTTGTATTCCGCCACATTATTCGTGCACGGTTCTGTTAATGAGTAACCGTTAGGCAATAAATGTTTATGTGGGGATATTAGCCCAACCCCCACTCCAGCAGTAGATCGTCTGGCAGCACCATCAAAGAACATTTGCCATGGTTGTTCTTTGCTAACTGTGTTGACCTCTGTCGTCTGTTTGGAATTAGACCAGATTGGATGATCTGCTAGGAAATCGGCAATCGCCTGTCCCTTCATGGCTTTTTGAGAGACGAAGTGTATAACATATGGCGATAGCAATAATGCCCATTTTGCCAATCGGCCGTTTAAGGATCCTAGTTTTGTCATCAGGATTTTCAAGGGGTTAACCCGTGATATGACATGTATCGTTTTCCCTGAAAGATAATGTCACATTTTCTGAACGGCGAACACTATGGCTAAACATTCTTTTTCGATCGGGGTATACCGACGCTCGGCTCTGATCATTGTCATGCTTAAGTAATAAAGGGCGTGTTCATGGCCGTACTCATTATATTGAGCAAGTAATGCTCCTTAAGTATCATCCATGGCCCTTACATATATAAGAAATGGCTGCCCAGGGATCGGTGCCATAAGAACAGAAGGTTTGGTAAGGTATTCTTTGAGATTGTCAAACGCCTGTTGACATGCCCCATCCCATACAAAAGAAACTCCCTTCTTTATGAGTCTAGAGAATGGCTGGCATCGCCCTGATAAATTGGAGATGAAGCGCCGGATATAGGCTAACTTTCCTTGTAACCCCCTTAATTCCTTAAGATTGCGGGGCGGTGGCATTTCATTAATTGCTTTCACCTTTTCGGGGTCAAGGAAAATTACTTTTGAAGTTATTATGAATCCAAGGAATTTTTCGCTGGACACCCCCATAAAAGACTTGGTGGGATTCATCTTCAGATCGTGTTTTCGCATAAGATCGAAGACTGTTCTTAAGTTATGCAGATGATCTTCTTTGTTTCTGCTTTTGACTGCTAAGTCATCCATATAACACTCTACCGTTTTGCGCAGGTGTTCTTTGAATATGACGCTCATCACTCGTTGGTAGGTGGCACCGGCGTTCTTCAATCCGAAAGGCATCACCGTATAACAGTATACCCCTAGCGGCATTCTAAAAGCCGTGTGCTTTTCATCATCTGGGTGCATTTTAATCTAGTTATATCCTAAGAAGCCATCCATAAAGGACATCCTCTCGTAACAGCAAGTATTATCAATCATCACATCGGTGATGGGGAGTGGAAATTCATCCTTAGGACATGCAGCGTTCAGGTCTTGAAAATCGATGCATATCCGGATTTTGCCATTCTTCTTACAAACCGACACTATGTTAGCCACCCAATCAGGATGTTGCTCTTCATGGATGAATCCCGATTTTATAACTTTGTTGACCTCGACAACTATTGCCTCCATCAATTCCGGTCGAAAATGCCTTTGCTGTTGTTTAACTGGTTTGGCGTCTTCTTTAATATTTAACCGGTGCGTGGCAATTTGAGAGTCAAGCCCGAGCATGTCTTCGTAGTTCCATGCGAACACGTCTATATACTCTTTAATAAGAGATATAAGTTTCTCCTTTTCCAAGGGAGTTAGCGTGTCACTTATGAAGATGGGCTTCGGATTTTCGTCCGTTCCTATATTGACTTGTATTAGCTTATCTTCTGTGGGCGGGTCATGCTGTTCAAAGCGGACATCCTAGAGAGTATCCATATGTTTAGCCCAGGAATCATCTTGAACATTAATTGGTTCCTCGTCGCTTTCTAGTGCGGCTGAAACCATATTGGCTGTCAAAAATTGAAACCAAGTGCCAGTACTTAGATCCGAGTCATGATCAAGTGGAGGTGATTCATCATCGGCCGAAGAACTTTCTTCTTGTCCGGATGGTGATGAGGGAGGAGTAGATACATAGCCCAACCCCGTGCGAGTCTTTTGATAATAATCTGGGCTCTTTCCTCTCGGTCTAAATGAGGGTATAAGATTCCGTCGCCCTTTTTCAAAGTTTAATCCCGGTTTCTGAGTAAAATTATAACCCATTTTCTCCATCATTTGCCGAAATTTCTGTTCATATAAGTGAAATTGAGGTGATGTTTGTTCATCACTTTCACTGCTTTGTCTCTGTCGAGGTGACGTAATTACCCTGCCGAACATGATCGGCTTTTGGGACCCTTGTTGAGGAGGCACTTCGAAGAAGTGACCTTTTCCCTTAATTATTTTTGATTGAGAGAGGAGGGATGACCTGAGTGGCAAATGGTATAACGCCAGAACTTCAAGTTCGGATAGGCCATCCACTTCGATGGAAGTGCAAGATGGTTCAGATTCAGTAGCTACAGCAGGCTCGTAGACTAACTTTATATTTCATTGATAACCCACTCATTCTCTACTACATCAGCTACATTATTATCAAAATTCAAATTAAAATCTATGTGAGGATTGATTTCATAATCACCTCCATCGTTATCTTTGGGAGACTCGTACTCCATGTCGGCTTCATTGCCGCTGTCATCGGGATTTTGAATCCTGCTGCGATCGTCGCACGGGACCTCATGGACTGGTTTATAGAGCCTGACGTCCGTGAAGTAATTCTCTAGTCCCTTGAATGGTTGCTTATCTGCAACTAGTGTCCGGACTTCTCCCCGTTCATCACAGTACTTCATACACTGGTGGAGAGTCGACGGGACTATCATATATGCATGGATCCAAGGTCGTCCCAACAAGATGTTATAAGACGTATCTGCATTTATGACGTAGCATGTAACCTCCATCTTTAAATCTCAAATTTGGCACCGCAATCGGATTTTGCCAAGAGGATAGCTGTTGTTAGCATTGAATCCGTAGATAGTGGTATTTGTAGGCGTCAAACGATGAGGAGATATTCCCAATAGTTGCATTAGCCTTCTGGGAGTAACGCTTAGTGCAGACCCCGGATCGATTTTAATGCATTCCACCTTGGTGGATCCGACATATCTGGTGAAATATAAAATCCTATTATGCTTTATATTCCTTACCTGTATATCTTCCGGAGAGAAGGTAATTTGTGGGACCTGCCTCTTTACTTGATGACAGCTGGGGCAAGAGTCATGTTCCTCATCGGCCAGCTCGATGATCTGAGCTAAGAATGACTCAGAGTCTGCCAGGGCCTCTCTTAATACTTCATGAGTTGATTTTGATAATCTTAACAATTCGTAAAGCGTTACCCATGCTGGGATATTCGCTAACTGAGCTATTATAACATATTTGAAGGTAGTCTCCTTGGCCTCTTCATTTATAACAGGATTCTTCTGGAAACGAAGTCCCTTTTGTTTTGTGAGCTTCGCGAGTTCCACGTATATGTTTTTTGGGTCTACTCTGGTGTAATCCTTGAGGTATGGTTTGCCAGACCGAGTATTGGAAGGGCCCACCCCATCTTGATGAGTGGTCATTGTTTCGGGCTCTTCTTCAGAATCTGTAAAGGCTCCTGAAGCTACATATTCTTCCTTAATCTCCGCAAAAATGGCATTAATAGTCCGTTTTTTTTTAACCCCCTGTGGTAGTCCACTGTTTATCCTGTAGTAAATCAGGGTGGACCCACATAACTTCCCCCTTTTCGGTTGTTACGGGGACAAGTCCTTCTTGAGTCTTATTGTGCGGGTCATGATTTTTCGTAACCAACTTCCCCTTTGGAATCGGGGTTACCCCTGTAGGGAACTCATAGGTTCCAGCCACTATGATTGTCATATTGGCAGTGACTTTCTTTTGTTCCTCTTTAAGCGTCAGAACTCCAACCTCTGTTAGTGCTTGGATTATGTTCTTTAGAGGGTAACAATCCCTAGTAGGGTGCACAACATTCCGGTGGTAGAGGCAATAATTGGGGTCGTTGGTCTTACCAGCGTCCTCCGGTTTCCTATTCTCAGGAAGTTTCAGCATTCCCTTTCTCAGGAGCAGATGGAAGAGGGTAGGCATCTGTTCCACCTTAAAAGTATAGGTCCTCTCCTGTTGAGGCCTATTTTGCCTTGTGCCCTTTTGATTTTGGGGTTTTGGGCTCGGAGGATTTGTCTTTTGTGGAGCTATCTCTGATGCCATTGCCGCTTTACCTTTATTTTTATTGTTATTTTGGGCGTATGGCCTACTACATCCAGTACTTCTTGATCCATGAGGCTCTTCAACTCGACGAATCAAATCTTCGGCTTGCTCTCCTTGCTTGAGCAAATCTCTCCACGTCTTAAACTCCATGGCCCCCATTTTTAGAAGTACGTTAGTCTTAAGATTATGTCGACATGTCTCGACTAGAGTTTCCTGGATCATTCTATGCTTACAATGCACAGATTTCTCCCGGAACCTTTCTATGAAATCTTTTACTGTTTCTTGTTCTCCTTGTTTAGTTGCAAGGAGGGAATGAACCGTAATTTCGGTATTATCCTCAAAGAAACGTGAGAGAAATAGTTTCTCAACGTCAAACTAGGTATTAATAGTACCTGGGGCAACTCATAAACCAAGTAAAGGCAGGCCCTCGCAAGGTACTTGCGAATACATTGGTCATTATTGGGTCATTGCCCATTAAATGTGCTGCTTGGGACAAGAAATAGTAAATATGTTGACTGGGAGACCCTTTCCCGTCATATGGCTCCAGTTTGAGCGGTTTATATTTCTGAGGATATGGTACCATATCCCATTCAGGTGGATATGGTCTTGAGACCCCCGATTCTTTCAACTCCTTTTTGTGCATTAGCGCTTCGAGTTGACTTTGCAATTTCTCAATTTTCTCTTCATGCAGATCCTGAAAAGAATATTTATCCTCGTCCTCATGTGTTGAGTGGGCTTTTTCTTCTATATCTTCCTCGTTCAGTTTGAACAAGGTTTCCTTTTCTTTCTTAGCGTTATCCTCAACAATCTTTTGGGTATTTTCGACCACTTTTGAGAGCATCATTTTAAGATCATCAATTGTCTTTTGTTGCTCCCGAATCATCTTCTCCTGGGCTTCAAATCTTTGATCAATGTCATCTGATTTATCCGCCATGTGTGATGCTAACTTCTGTAGTCGAGATGATGCAGAGGAATGAGGTGAAGCTATAGCCGAATTATCGCTGTCGTCATCATAAGAACCTTTTGCAAGTATCTTATAGTGTCGAGGCAGGACAACTCCTGACTTAAGTCGGGTGTTGTGATGCGGTTCTTCATCACTTGATTCCGAATCACTGTACATCTCAACAGCCTTCTTCCCTTTTCCGACCATATTGGAGGTTACAACTCTCCATTCTTTTTGAAAAGTAGCTTTCGTTTTCTTAGTAGGGTTTTTGTCCGACTCGGTTAATCGATCGAACACCGATACCCTGTTCTTATTACAGCAACAATTATCTACTTCAGCGAATACTGCTGTCATAAGTTGTTGGCAATGACAAGAAGACTCGGATTGAACTTGTTCTATACTTCTCTTCTTGGTTAAGTACTCTCTGAGGTTGGTGACTTTAGTCATGGAGTCGTGGAGTCCACTCATCCGCTGAGAGGGTCGAGGGGCCCACGAAGCTTCTTGAGATTACTGGAGTCCAGTTCTGATCCATTAATATAATGATCAGCCCTGATTTGATGTTCAGGTTGATCTCCACGGAGCTGAAAGACAGCTTCACGTTCTGGAGCACGGGGCTGAAAGTTAGCTTCGCTCTTTGTGTCGCGGGCCTGAAGAGTAGCTCTACGTTTTGCTACGCTAGCCTCGCGTTTTATGCTGGCTTGGCGTTTCTTCAGAAGTTTCTCTTCTGGAATCTTAGCCTCGCGTGGAGAAAAATTTCTCCTCACTGGCTTACTCTTGTGATTAACGCAAGTTAAGATTTCGCGTCTAGCGCGATTTTTACGATTAACGACAATTTGCTAATTGTCTTCGCGATTTACACGGAGCTGAGGCATCTTGCGTTTCTCGCAAGTACTACTGGCTTCATGTTTCTCGCTAAGCTCAGTATTAGCCTCGCGTGGAGAACCACACGCTGGCTGTAAGGAATTTTTGTCCTCGCGTTCTTCGTGGGTATCAGAAATCTTGCGTTTCTCACAAGTTGTACTGGCTTTGCATTTATCGCTAAGCCCAGTAATAGCCTCGCGTGGAGAATAACACGCTGGCTATAAGGAATTTTTATTCTCGTGTTCCTCGTGAGTGTAAGAAATCTTGTGTTTATTGCAAGTACTGCTGGCTTCACGTTTCTCGCTAAGCTCAGTATTAGCCTCACGTGGAGAATCACACACTGGCTGTAAGGAATTTTTATCCTCGCATTCCTCGCGAGTATCAAAAGTCTTGTGTTTCTCGCAAATTGTACTGGCTTTGCGTTTATCGCTAAGTCCAGTAATAGCCTTGCGTGGAGAATCACACGTTGGCTTTAAAGAATTTTTATTCTCGCGTTCCTCGCGAGTGTAAGAAATCTTGCGTTTATTATAAGTACTACTTTATTACAAGTACTGCTGGCTTCGCGTTTCTTGCTAAACTCAGTAGTAGCCTCGCATGGAGAATCACACGCTGGCTTTAAGGAGATTTTATACTCGCGTTTCTCGCGAGTGTCAGAAATTTTGCGACTAACGCAAATCTTGCTGGCTTCGCGTTTTTCACTAAGCCTAGTAATAGCAATGCGTGGAATATCACACGCTGGCTTTTCCTTGTTATCAACGCAAGTTGAGACTTCGTGTTTAACGCGATAATGGCTAGTCTCACAATTAGCATGAGCTAGTTTGCGAGGGACCATAGCCTAGCATTCTATCATGTTAGCTCCGCGTCCAAGGCGGGCTTTTCGCCTTGCTCTCCGATTTCTATTTCGGAGTTGGGTTCTGGTCAATCCAGTTCCCAAGTCTTCTTCGGCAGTAGAGGGACCATCCTCTGCTAGGATTTCCTGTCCGAACACCAGCTCTATCGCCGCGGTCTCCAAGGATCCCCGTTCCTCGGTGGATACGTTTTTTACCCCGTTGCTTGGGTATTGGAGCGCAAGCGATGATAGTGACGTGTCTCGTTCAGGTTACCTGATGATTCAGAGGAGAGTTACTCCTCGTATTTCTGCTGGTCAATTTCAACGACCAGTATGTCTACGTCGGATCCGATCATATCGACGTCCGATTGCGCCACAATCCCTTATTTAGTGAAAGAGACGGATCCCACTGTGGTCGCCAGTTTGTTCGCAGCGGAATTTCTTCGCCTTCCTTCCATTGAATAAACTTGAATTACAACGAAAGAGAACAAGAGAAAAAGAACAAACAAGAGAATTTTATATTTCAATCTCTCTCTTTTACAATGAACGTGGGATCTGTGTGGCAATGGGATCTGTCAAACAGCTTCTTTGAATGATCGGATGTCGAACTCTTCTCTTTTGAAGATGGCGGCTGACTGTAGACGATCTTCTCTGGTCTTTCACGAACTCAGGGCTCTATGCGTAACTTGAATTCTCCAAGATGCCGAAAAAAGAAGAAAGAAGACCCTTAGGGCTTTCCGAAGAGAGTATTTATAGCCTTAGGATCATATGAGAGTTTCTATCTAAATAGAATTTGTACTCATCAAGGATTCCAATCAAATATCTTATTTTTGATTTAAATCTCTTGATTTAGAGTTCTGATCGGACTTAATTTGGGTATTTGGATAAGCCCAAATCATAATCTCAATCAATTTGAGATTCTGATTATCTGCTCACGCGGAGCTAATCGCATCAAAATGCAGAGCTAAGAGACCAGAATGTGGAACTAACGCGGAGCTATTGAATAGCTCCGCGTTTTGTTCAAATGCGAGGCTAAAATAGCCAAACGCGGAGTTGCGGAGTTAGCTCCGCGTTCTATTGCGGAAAACTCTATTTACTTAGAAATTTTCACTACCAATAGGCACTACTCTTCTACTTCTCTATGTTGATGACATGGTCATTGCTAGTGATGATACTGTTGGCACTCATGTGTTTCAGGCTTTTCTGGGCCATCATTTTGAAATGAAATATCTAGGCACCCTTTGTTACTTGCATAGTCTTGAGGTGATGTTTTTTTGGATAGTTATTCTCTTTCTTAGGCCAAATATACTTCAGATCTTATTTCTAGGGCCGTCTTAACCGACAGTAAGACTGCCAGTACGTCTTTGAAATATAATGCTTGGCTCAATCTTACTAATGATATGCTTCGGTCTAATCCTACTCTCTATCGACAATTGGTTGGCAGTCTTATTTATCTCATAGTTTCTTGTCCTAACATTTCTTATGTTGTTCATATGGTCAGTCAGTTCGTGCACGAGCCTCAACCCACCCTACTAAGCTGTTGTTCTTTGGATCCTCCGCTTTGTCAAGGGCACTTTTTCCCATAGTTTACACTATTCATTTCAGTCCTCTCATGAGTTACATACTTATTCTGATGCTGATTGGGATGATGATCATATGGATATCACTCTACCACTGGAATTTGTTTCTTATTTGACTCGTATCTTTTTTCTTGGGCAGTCGATCTGGAGAGGGAGCATCAATGAGTAGAAGGAAGGTGGACAATGTCGATGAGTTGGAAGAGAGGGGCAATGTCCATGATTGGAGAGAAGATGTCAATGAGTCAGGATAGGGCTGGCAACTAGGCTAGGCCAGCACGGCCCATGTCTGGGCATGCATATGGTGTCGGTGGGCTAGGCCAGGAGTAGCCCAGCAATGAAGGGAGAGGTGAGTCGGACCAGCATGGCCCACTTCCCCTTGGGCGATGTCGGGTCCAGCCCAGTGGCCTGCCTTAGCGGACACGGGCCAGACCTGTGTCGAGTTGGGCTAGCCCACATGAATTATTATAATTGTTATTAATTTTTATATTATTAAACAAATGAAAATATTAAAAAATATTTTTAAGGATGGAAATTATGTGAAAATTTTGAATAATATAGAAAAATTTAAAAATATATTGAAAAATTAAAAAAAATCTAGTGGATCCTCTGACATCTCATTGATACGTGCTAAACGAAGACACTATGTATATTATTGTATATTATGTACTAACAATTTTATTTTGCAGATTGTTACATCATGAATATCGAACCGATATAATTTCTGAGGTCTTATCTCTTAAATTTGTTCTTGATTAATTAAATAGATATATCGATTCATTAAGGACGATATGCATTTTAAACGGGGGGGATGGCTTATTAAAATATCTTAATTTTGATATTTATGATGAGTTCAACGATTTTTAAATTTGTTCAAAAAAAATTTAAAAACAAACAAAAAAAATCTTTAATTGATATCAACGTTAGAGTTAGGAACTAATTTTAGTTTAAAATTAATTTTAGAAGTAGGAACTAATAACTAGATATTAGGAATAATTTTAGCTTAGGGACTAACCACTAACTAAAAATAAATAAAACAAAATTTTTTGACTTGACTCAATTCTCAATAAAGGCAAAAGTTTTGTCTAACCGAGAGCGGCCACCATCAATGCGGCTATCGACAACCGTCGACAGAGAGGAGCAGTTATAAATAGATCTTAAGAGTTCTTTTTTCACCACAAAACAAAACCGTAGTTTCTTTCAACAACACTTACGCCCAAAAATTCTTCCTTTCGATAGCGAAGGCTATTCCTGTGCAATTCTCTTCGAATTTTCATCAATTTCCAAGAAGGTAAACTCTCTTCTCTTTGATTTCTATTTGATTTGTTCTTAGTAAAAATAGATTTTTGTCTCAAAAACTTAAATCTATAATTTTTATGGACGAATTTAAGCAAATTAAAGTTTGATTTTCACTTAGTAGATTAGGGATAGTTTAGCAAAGTTAAGAGGGTTTTTGACGAATTTCATGAAATTAATTCTATTTTATGTTGGAATCAAGGGTAGAAAAAAAAATAAAAATCTCATCTTTTTAGCATTATATTTCATGGGTTGCTTGTATAATTGTCATATATCAAATTCTTGCAATAATAATCACATTAAAGTGGAATTTGACAATTTTTGAAGAAGAAATTGGGAAAATATGGAATTATGTGGATGAATTTAATTCTAAAAAAAATAAAATACAATAAGAGAAAAACGAAAAATAATAAATAGAATAATTATGTGATAAATTCATATAGAAATTTTTGAAATAATAATTATTTTTTGTTAATCTTTACAGAATGGCACTTGCTGAGTACCATATATTGTATATTTATAGCCTCCATATTATATATTTTTATATATAAATAATGCTATTTGGGTATTTTTAATTTATTTTTCAGGTAATCTGATTCGTACAAGATGGTATAAAATCAGAGCCAGATTAGGAAACTAATCCCATAAATGAATAAAAAAGATAGCAAAACTATAAGATTAGGATGCTGCAGAGAGTTAAAGTCTAATACAGTAAGAAAAATCAAGAGATCAAGATAAGAGACTCATGCAGGAGAAAAATCAGAGAAAATCATCAGGGTTATGCCGCTATCTGGCGGTAATAGCCGCCAATTGGAGGCAGAGAGTGGGCCCCATTGGGTGAAAACTCTGCAGGGGTTTTGATATAATTTTGTAGGTTTTCACTTATGTTAAAATTAGGATTTGATTTTTTGAAGCAATATATTGACCATATCTTTGTAATTTAGGGGGATATAGAGATTAATCATAGAGAAAGTAGGAGATAATTTATACTTTGATTTTATTAATAAAAATTAGGATTTGCTGAAGGGGTGACAATCACAATACCGACTTCAGATGTAACTTTTCTTGTTCATCAATTTTTCTTAGCTAATATTTTCTAATTGCTTTCTAGTTTAGATTTATATTGCTTTCTAAATTATATTTAATTGTTTTCATGAATAAAAATAGAATTTTGTTAACTAGAACTATGAGTAGCTAATTCAGCTTAGCTCTAGAGTGTAGATGAAACTAAAATCTACCATGTAATTGCTCTCTAGTATTTTCTTCCTAATTAAATAATAAAAACATGATTTTTTTCTATGAAAAGATTAAAATAGAAGAACTCGTAGATTAATACTTTGATAACTTATAGTTGAGTTAAGTTTCTTGATAGCCTATACTTAATTAGGGTTTGGAGTTGTTGATTTTTAACTTGTTCATCGAATTATCTAATGATTTAGTTTGCTTTTATAAAAAGTAGTTTTTTTTTATGAGTTATACATGCACACTATTTGATATCTCATACTTAGAATACTTTAAGTAAAGATTAAAACTAAAATATCAAATTTTTATGATAGAAAGAAGATAATAGAAGTAATTCATGGTTAGAAACTACTGAATTATATATTAGGCTAATTAGATCAACTCAACTTTAAATTAGAATCTTTGGTTAGTCCGTTGGAATAATTGGAATAACGAGAACACAAAAACACCTAAAATTTCTGTGGGAATGACTTGTGTAGTGTTACACCAATACTGTGCACTTGCAATTAAATTATCACATCAAGTTTTTGGTACCGTTGCTGGGGATCGACAGTGTTTTTCTTTCTTTTTCTAACGTTTTACAAGTTAACAGTGTGTGTTGAGTGTGCATGAACTAGAAATTGCAGATATTGAAAAAAAAATATCAGAAGAGCTTCATGGTTGTGCAGGAGAAACTAGAGAGTCAAATTCCCTAGTTCCACCGCCATTTGGTGGCAAGAACCGCCAATTGGCAGCAATACAAGTAGCTCCTGACCCCTATTTCTCTCCAGTTCTGTGTGTTTGGTTCTCTGATTTTGTAATAAAATAAAAAAAAATTATAGAAATAGTAGGAATCACATCTTTTATTTGATCATATCTCTTCCACTGTCATATCTCCACCACACCCCACTTCTTGCATTAGTCTAGGAAATTCAAGCATTCATTCACGGTCGTTGGTTCATGCCACATTGGATCCGTGATTAATTTGGTCGACTAGTGAGATCAGATTTATTCATGGGTGACAAGATGGACCAACCGATCCCGATCTTTCAGGCTCGATGTTACCTGTTGCGCACATCATTATCATCATACATCAAACTTCCACACGCAGTGGGTAATCACTATGAATTGAAGCTGCAGTACATTAGCATGCTTCCAAAATTCACTGGTTCTGATTCAAAGGATGCATATCTCTTTATCAGTGAATTTCAGGAAGTATGCATGATGATTAAACTACAGTACTTATCAAAAAATGCAATTAAACTCCACTTCATCCCATTTGCTCTTAAGGATAATATCAAGAAGTGATTGTACAGTATGCCTACTGAATCAATCACTACTTAGGGTAAATTTGTTATGATGTTTCATAAGAAGTATTATCCCACGCACAAAATGAAAAGAATTAGGAATCAAATTAATCAATTCCGTCAAGTACCGAGAGAATGTTTTTGGAAATACTTAGAACGGTTTAAGAATTAATTAGCTCAGTGCGCCCACCATGCGATAAAAAAGTAGATGTTGTGTCAAATCATGTATGAAGAACTCGATTACACATCCAAAACTCTTCTTGAGTCCATGTGTCAGGAGGAGTTCATGAGAAAAAATGAGAATGAAGTATGGGACTTTCTTGAGGACCTATCATTGAAGACTATACAGTGGGAGAGTCCCGCTGAGAAAGCTAGTGCATCAGCTTCTCCACATAAGAGTGTGATCTATAGCGTCGATAGCTCTATACCTGTCAAAGCTAAGATTGCAGCTCTTATGAGGAGAATTGAGGCATTAGAGACTCCTAGTGCTCTACCAGTGGGTAAAGTGAATCAAAAAGTCCCACATGCTTTAATTGCGGAACTCTAAACCATTTTATGGAGGAGTGTCCACTATTAGTGAATCCTATGGGTCCCACATTTGAGCAGGCTAATGCCTTGTATCAAAGACCCATGAATAATCCATACGCTCCGATATACAATCTTAGCCGGAGGAACCATCTAAATCTTTCTTGCGGTCAAGGGCAATATCAAGGAGCTTCGAATCCCAATATGCAGTCTCCAGCCATTGGTCAGTTTCCAAGATCAAATGTGGATGCTTATCAATACCCAAACACTTTAAATCATGGGAACAACCAAAATAGACCACCTGCACAAAACCACTCACATCCACAACAGAGATCTAATAATGATCAAGAAAAGCGACTTCAGTCACTTGAGAAGAACATTGAAAATCTTCTCAATCCAACCTTGACACGCATATGTCCAGTCTTGACATGCACATGCAAAATCTTATGAAAGTGTCAACTGATTTTATTCAAAGAACAGATCAGCACCTGCTCGTGAACTCTCAATCTATTAAGAATGTAGAGAAGCAGGTTAGATAATTAGCGAGTCAAATGAGTAAACATGGTAAGGGTACTTTTCTAAGTCAACCCCATAACAAACCCTAATGTCAGTTTCTCAAACTCTAATTAGTCGCATGTCAACCAAGTTAATGCCATTCATACACTTCGATCTGACAAGCTGGTTGACAATTATGTAGTCATGCCACCTGATTCTACTCCTATTGCACGGCAGGCTACACTCTCTGATTCCACGATACCATCATCACCTCATGATTCATCATTATCATCATCCCACGATCTACCCACTAGCACAACAGATAAGTCTGAACCCTCTAATTCTAATCCTCCTAAAGACCATACTTATAAACTGAAGGCTCCCTATCTAAATCGATTGAAGAAAAATTCTCTTAAGGTTGAGCACATTCTTGAGTTATTCAAGCAAGTTAAGGTCAATGTTTGTCTTCTTGATGCAATCCAACAAGTGCATGTTCATACAAAATTCTTAGAGGATTTATGCACAAAGAAGAGAATAGCAAATGTTCCAAAGAATGTCTTTCGAGTTGCTAATATCCCTAGCATTTTCTCTCAGTCAGTACCTATGAAGTACAAAGACCCTGAAAGTCCTACTGTCTCCAACACTATAGAGACTACAGTTATTGAAAGGTTTTACTAGATTTGGGAGCGAGTTTCAACTTGCTTCCTTATTCAGTGTACCAGCAGTTACGACTGGGAGAGTTGAGGCCTACAAGAATTATGTTACAGCTAGCTGATAGATCTGTGAAGACGCCTATGGCAGAGATTGAGGACGTCTTGATTAAGATTGGGCAGTTTATTTTTCCAGTCGATTTCATAGTTCTCAAGACTCAACCTATGGTGAATCCACAGTATTGTATCCCAGTTATTTTGAGACGTCCATTCCTAGCCACTTCTAATGCTGTTATTAATTGCTAAAGTAGATCGATGAAACTTCATTTAGAAATATGACATTTGACTTGAATATATTCAATCTAGCGCACCAACCTAGTGATCCACATGACGAGCCCCTAGAAGTGAATATAAACCAAGGGTTGTCAAATGAGCACCAAGATGAGGAATTCTTTGATGAGCTGGATTGTTTAATTGATGAGAGTCTATCCTTGGATATTCTCGATGAGTCATCTAATTATGTGTCTTCCACTTGATTGGAACTTCCACCTAAATCATTGATGACTAAACCGCTAGTTCAGTTACGACCATCTATTGAGTGTCCATCTGAGTTTGAGATGAAAACCCTTCCGAGTCATCTCAAGTACGCTTTCTTGAGAGAATACGATACACTACCAGTCATTATCTCTACAGATTTGACTGAGGCTCAGGAGAAAGTACTCATGTCAGTGTTAAAAACACATAGGGAAGCCATAGGCTGGAGTATGGCTGATATAAAGGGGATAAAGTGCAGCATAGAATTAATTTACTAGATAATGCACGACCTACAAGAGACCCTCACCGTAGATTGAGTCTGGTAATGAAAGAAGTTATGAGAAAGGATTTTCTTAAGTGCCTTGACAATGGGATTATCTATCATATCTCTAATAGTGCATGGGTGAGCCCAGTTCAAGTAGTGCCTAAGAAGTCCGGAATCACTGTAGTCAAGAATGATGCAAATGAGTTTATCCTAATGTGTTTGCAGACGGGATGGCAAGTTTGCATTGACTATAGAAAGCTTAATGCTGCAACTAGGAAGGACCACTTCTCTTTACTATTTATCGATCAGATACTAGAACGGTTGGCCGGACATGAGTTCTATTGTTTCTTATATGGATACTCTGGCTACAGCCAAATTTCCATCGCTCCGAAGGATCAGGAAAAGACCATGTCACATATCCATTTGACACCTTTGCATACAGACGCATGTTCTTTGGGTTATGTAATGCACTTGCCACATTCCAAAGGTGTATGGTGAGTATTTTCTCCGACATGGTTAAACGATTTCTTGAAATCTTCATGGATGATTTATCTATCTTTGGAGATTCATTCCAAGAGTGTATGCATCATTTAGAGTTAGTTCTCACGTATTGTCATGAGAAACATTTGACACTCAATTGGGAAAAATTTCATTTCATAGTAAAAAATGGTATAGTGCTAGGGCCTGTCATCTCGAAGGATGGTATCGAGGTTAATAAAGCCAAGATAGACCTCATCATTAATCTTCCACCTCCGCGATTAGTGAAAGATATACGCTTCTTTCTTGATCATGCTGGGTTCTATAGAAGATTTATCAAAAACTTTAACAAAATTGCTAGACTTTTGACACATCTACTGGTGAAGGAAGTGCCATTCAATTTCACACCTGATTGTTTTAGAGTATTTGAGTAGCTTAAGAAGGCGCTTACCACCACTCCTATCATTCATGCGCCAGACTGGAGTCTGCCATTTGAACTTATGTGTGATGCATCTGATTATGCTATCGGTGTCATTCTTGAACAACGTATTGATAAGCAGCTACACGTGATTTACTATGTAAGTAGAACACTCAATGACGGCCAGTTGAATTACTCTACTACAGAGAAAGAGTTTCTGGCAGTCGTCTTTGCACTTGAAAAGTTCCGCTCCTACTTAATTTGACCACGGATTATAGTTTACACTGATCATGCTGCTTTGAAATATTTGTTGACCAAGAAAGACGCGACAACAAGGCTCATTCGATAGATCTTCTTGTTACTAGAGTTTGATCTTGAGATATTAGACAAGGAAGGTGCTGATAATTTAGTAGCTAATCATTTGTCTCGCCTGCCCAACGCTCCAACTAATTCTTTCCCCATAAACGAATCATTTCCTGATGAGCAATTGTTTGCACTGATGCGTGAACCATGGTTTGCTGACATTGTGAACTATTTTCTAACCAAAAAGATTCCATTCCAATTGTCTAAGCAAGATTATATATGTTCTTATCCCAAGTAAAATTCTTTTACTGGAATGAACTATATTTGTTCAAATGTTGTCCAGATCAGATCATACGTTGATGCATACTCGATGTTGAGATACAAAGTGTCCTCTCTTTTTGTCATGATTTTGCTTGTGAATGGCACTTTAGTCCCAGGAAAATAGCTGAAAAAGGTGTTTCAGAGTGGTTTTTATTGGCCAACTCTTTTCAAAGACACTGTGGAATATTGCAAAACTTGTACACGATGCCAATTCATAGGCAAAATTTCACGGCGCAATATGATGCCTCTGCGACCTATTCTCAAGGTCAAAATATTCAATGTATGGAGTATAGATTTTATGGGACCGTTACCCAACTCATTTGGAAACCAATATATATTGGTCGCTGTTTATTATGTTTCCAAATGGGTAGAGACAATTGCTGCAAAATCGAATAACAACAAAGTCGTTGTCAAGTTCTTGAAAGAGAATATCTTTTCTCGATTTGGCATTCCTCAAACTATCATTAGCGATAACGGTACCCATTTTATTAACCGATCATTTGAGGAGTTTATGCAGAAATATTCCATTATCCACAAGTTAGCTACACTGTATCATTCGCAAACCAGTGGACAAGTGGAAGTTTCCAATCGCCAAATCAAACTGATTTTGGAAAAGACAGTACATCATAACAGAAAAGATTGGTCATGTAAAATAGCGGATGCATTATGGGCCTACTGTACTGCCTACAAGACCAATCTAGGCGTGTCTCTATATCAGTTGATATTTGAAAAAATGTGTCATTTACCGATGGTGCTTGAGCATAAAGCTTTGTGGGCAATCAAATTTCTAAATTTTGAGCTCAAAAAAGCCAGCGAGCAGTGGAGGCTGCAACTTAATGAACTTGATAAAATTAGACGGGATGCATATGATAGTGCTAAGATTTATAAAAAGAAAACTAAAGTGTTTCATGACAAAGCAATCATTCGCAAGTCATTTACAATTGGACAAAAAATTTTCTTATATAATTCGAGGCTATATTTATTCCCGAAAAAATTGAGATCGAGATGGAGTGGACCGTACATAGTACAGACGGTGCACCATCATGGTGCGATCGATCTCGAGGACTCTAAAAATGGTAAATTATTAAAAGTGAGCGGTCAGAGATTAAAACCATTTTTAGAGACTCGAACGAGCGATAATGCGGAAATCGTGACAATTCAGGACCCGATCTATGTATAGAGGCATGTATTTATTTGTATAATAGTGTGTATATTATGTATATTGTGTTACTAACATGATGCAGGGTTGCAAATAAAATTGAAGAAAGGTGAGGGGCTGATTGAAATTTACCATCCCAATAAAATCTCGAGCAGCCCAACCAGCCCTAAAATCATCTAAACCCAAACCCTAACTGCCCCCTTCTCCCCCAAATCCTCCTTTGCTCCTTTGATTTTTTTTTCTTTGCAGGTCAGTCGAGAATCTCTAACTTTTACTCCAACCAGTGGTGACAAGAGAGCAAGGATCACCAAGTGCTCCATCCTCCACAAAGTCGTGCCCCAGACAAGCTTTCTCTGTCGCCATTCAGTGGTAGTTCAGAGGAATTTCCCCCTGAAACTTCAGGGGAGGTGATCTTTCTCTATCCTCTATTTACAGTTTAATTAGAATAATTTTTTTTGATTTCTATTAAAATATAATGGCACGATTTGTTTGCAAAAAAAATTTCAGTGAAATTTTTGTAGCATTTAGTGTATATTTCATAGCTACTATCGAAACTCTGGGATGGAATTATCTGATTTACATGCCTAATTCATTCTATATTTCAGAGTTGTAGAGGAATTTTATGTTAGTTTTGCAAATTTCAATATTTTAAAAAATCGCAAAACTATAAAACTTCACTGGCATAGAGAAATACGTGAAGTGCATGCAGCGACCATCTCTGCATCCACCGGTATCCTCCTTCAGCTTGGGAATCAAACCCCAAGTATGATTGAGGACTATCCTATAAGGATGGGCCCAGACTGCAGACTGACACGAGATGAGGGATCAGTAGCAAGATACTATATCGCAATATACACGCGACTTGCCGCTATATCAATATTAATATTATGTGAATTACACACATGTCGTCATTTTATACACCCACACTAATATTGTTGATTGTATTATCCGTTAAAATAATCACTTTTGTATGCGCACACAATTAGTAGACACTATTATCGATACTAAGATGCAGTCAAGGACTAGTTTATCTCTGTTGTGTCTAATTACATAATTGTGTCGAGGATTTATATCTAGTGCCAAAATTGATGCATATGCACCCTCACGAGTGTTTATAACTGCAAAACACACTTCAGTGATATAACACGCTACTGTTCCAGAGGATTGGAACAGAAACACAGATTAAGAAAATATATATGCCACTGAATTAACACAAGAGGAGGAGAATGATGCATTTTTTGACCAAGAATTGCCAGCTGATCTTACTAAACAAATCAATGTTGTCTGGCAAAGTCTTGAAAAAATTTAGCGTCGACTGAAATAAATTGATCGAGGAGAGTCTTCTACTGTCCGTGCATATTGTACACCTAGTGAGTCTAGTAAGAGGTAAAGAGGAAGACACCAATGATTTATGTATGAGGGCATACACAAGTTTAGGTGTTGGAGAGTGGATTCGGGAGATTTTTATTTTCTAAGATTTTTAGGGTTTTTATTTTAATTTATTTTTAGATTTTTTATTTTATTTTTAGATTTTTGGAGTTTCTTTATTTTACATTTTGGGTAGTTTTTAGGGTAAATAACTAAAAAATTAAAAACTAAAAAAAAACTAAATTTTCATCAATAAATCAACCTAATTATAAATAACGGGATAAATTTAGATTTGAAATTGGATAGAAAAGTAGGTTAGATGATACACTCAGAATTTTATGAAAAATATTAAAATTAAAAAATAAATACTGCTAATAGTAATTTTGAGATAAGTATACATCTATTTTTTTTATTTCACAATAATTTATTAGGTTAAAGATAAAGATGATAACGATTGAGTAAGTTTCTCTTTCTAGATAAAAAAAAGTAAGAATAAAAAATAGGATGCGCCTAGCATTAAGACAATAGCCTCGAGAGTGATAAAAAAAGGGATGCGCCTGGTATTAATGCAATAGCCTCAAGAGTGAAAAAAAGAAAAGAGTATGATCCGAGTAATCGGGTACTTTACGCCTAAGTAAGTATAAATATTTCCATGAAAGGTGAAGTATTTTTTAAAAAATGAAAAAAAGAAAAAAATTGTTATGAGAGAGAAGATTAATCATGAGTTAGAGTGGGAGTCTAAGACCGATGTAGACTATCACACGCGCACGTAGATGTATAGGAGCCAATGAATTATCTGTTAGAGGGTATTGAAAGATAGAATTTGAATTTTTGATTAAAATGATAAATTTATCTGATATGACACTCGATTTAAAAATTGACAATCTAAATGTGTTCTTGAGTTATTATATTAGTGAGGTTAATTTAAGAAAATATTAAAAAAAGATTTTTCTTTTTTTTTGTGTAATTTTTTTAGTTTTCTTGATTTTTGGTTGTCCTTATTTTTCTTTTTTTTATTCCTTAATCTAACTTCTTCACGTATTTTGTGAGTATATTCACTGCAAATCTTCACTAGACACAACTCGTCCACTAGAATAACCTAGGGGTTTAAAAACTTATTAGACACAACTCGTCCACTAGAATAACCTAGCGGTTTAAAAACTTATTGCACGTGCTAAGTGTAATCGCGATTCCTACGAAAATTAGTTAGGATTTTTCTTTTTATTTTTAGGTTTAGGCTTTGTTCGAAGACTAGCAAAAGATAGGTGTGGGGTGTGATGAGTGCCATATATTACATATTTATAGCCTCCATATTATCTATTTTTGTATATAAATAATGCTACTCGGATATTTTTAGTTTGTTTTTCAGATAATCTGATTTCTATAAGAAGATGGTTTAAAATCAGAGTCGGATTAGGAAATCAAGCACATAAATAAATAAAAAAGAGAGCAAAGCTACAAAATTAGGATGCTGTAGAGAGTCAAAATCCAATACAGTCAGCAAAATCAAGAGATCAAGATAAGAGACTCATGAAGGAGAAAAATCAGAGGAAATCATCAAGCTTCTGCCACTATTTGGTGGCAATAGCCGCCAATTGGCGGCGGAGAGTGGGCCTCATTGGGTGAAAATTCTGCAGGAGTTTCGATGTAATTTTATAGTTTTAACTGTTTTAAAATTAGGGTTTGATTTTTCGAAGTATATATATTGGTCGTGTCCTTATAATTTAGGGGATATAGAGATTAATCATAGAGGAAATAGGAGATATTACTCGAATTTTATTAATAAAAATTAGGGTTTGTTGAAGGGGTGATGGCCACAATACCAACTCCAGAGGTACTCTTTATTGCTCATCAATTTTTTTTAGCTAATCTCTTCTAATTGCTTTCTAGTTTAGATTTATATTGCTTCCTAGATTTGATTTATTTGCTTTCATGAATAAAAATAGGATTTTGTTAACTAGAACTATGAGTAGCTAATTTAGTTTAGCTCTAGGATGTAAATGAAACTAGAATCTACCATGTAGTTGCTCTCTAGTATTTTCTACCTAATTAAAATAATAAAGACATAATTTTTCTATGAGAAGATTAAAATATAAGAACTCGTAGATTAATACTTTGATATGTTATACTTGAGTTAAGTTTCTTAATAGCTTATACTTGGTTAGGGTTTGAGGTTGTTAATTTTTATCTTCTTCATTGTATTATCTAATGATTTAGTTTATTTTATGAAAAGTAGTTTTTTTAATGAGTTATACTTGCACACTACTTGATATATCATACTTAGAATACTTTAAGTAAAGATTAAAACTAAAAAATCAAATTTTTATGATAGAAAAAAGATAATAGAAGTAATTCATGGTTGAAAACTAGTGGATTCTATATCCTAGGCTAATTAGATCAACTCAACTTCAAATTAGAATCTTTGGTTAGTCTGCTAGAATAATAGGAATAACGAGAACGCAAAAACACCTATGATCTCTGTGGGAATGACCTGTATAATGCTACACTGATACTGTGCGCTTGCAGTTAAATTATTACATCAGTACCAAAGAAACAGATAATTTCTAAGAGGCCAAGAGTGAAATCTTCTGGACCATCTTCTCCATAGAGAACTAGAGTTGTAAAGGCAAACAATAAAATCTTGGTGAAGTGCAATGATTTGAAGCCTGAATGTGCAGTAGATTATTCAAAAATAAACAAAAATTTAGCCTTAGGGCACAAATGCTAGCCTTACAGTTGGCAGCATACACAAGATATGAACACTCACGGCATGCAATGAGATCGTGCATGAGTTTTATTGTAGCTTGCAACCAACAATGAGATCAATATGGATACTTCATTATAAGGGACACGGAGATACTGTTCACAAGGGAAGAAATCGTAAGGATAATCTCTGTACCCAATGTACCTGAAGAGCATTCTTCTTTTGTAGATATTGTGAATGAGATACCAAGCGCTTCTCACCGGTTTAAAGAGCTCTGTGAGAATTTAAGTGACATTTCTTTCAATGAGAGCTTTTTGAAGGCTGGCTATGTCAAAAGGAGTATGCCTTTATAAGTCTTTATATTAAATATAACATACTACTATCCTCTGCAATAATGGAACTATATTCAAGTGACGTAGTATTGATAAACTTAATTTTAGAAAGGCACACATTCGATATCACATCCATCATGTGCTTCACGGTAATTCAATACATGGATCAAGCCCATGAGCGTATTCAACATCCAAGAACGGTAAAGCTTCACTTAATTTTGGCATCTCTTATTACAAAAATTTGCATGAATTATGGAGTCTATCCATCATGAGGTGATACATTTGAACCTCCTAAGAAACCATTTATGTATACTATTGTGTGAAGAAATATTAGTTCTCGACATACCTAGCAGAAGCAACAGCTACAACAATAGTAACAATAGGCTGTTGCCCAACCTGCCGGCCATGGAGAACAAGATCAGAAACGTGTCAAATAAGAGCAAGGACAATGATATGTTAAAGATATGGCAACCCAACCAGATTAAGTAACACTCCACACTATAAACGAGTTGATCATAAAGATGATGAATGTGTTTACTGCGAGAATGAGTATTCTTGAAAGCCCAAACCAAACATCATCAACAACATCACTATCGGCTTCTCACCAAAGTATGCATACGAATGGCGAGTGAATATGGCCCTATTTCTGTAGATGGGGACGAAGAGACGAGTTAGGGGACCATAAGGTTCCGCCGGTATCAAAGACACAAGTGACAAAAAGGTTTTCATCAGAAATGTCTTTTATATTGACTACACAAGGGAGTGAGTTTTTGAGAACCAACAAGGAAAGGTGTATTCTAACCTTAAGCTCTTATTTCTTAGTGTATTACTTTCATAGTATATTTTTGATGCATTGAAAACATTGCATAATTTAAGTTGGGGGTGGGATAAATACACTGTACTTTACTGTATCATAGTTAAATAACATATTTTTTAAAAAGTTCCAATTTTTCCATTTCTTTGAAGTAAAAAAGTAAGATTAGAAGTATTTTACTTGCATAGATAGATATCTTAATTTTCATGTTTATATGATAATTGTTCTTATGTAAACTAAATTGAGATTTTAAATTCAACAATAAGATATATGGATAGTTAAGGTTAGAATTGAGTATACACTCTACATATTTACATAATAAGCATAAAAATTAATAACAAAGAGAAAACTTAAAAAGGAGACCTACCAAATGTTTATAAAAAGAAAAAAAAAAGAACTGAGCATGGTATTAAGGCAACATACTTTGGAAAAAAAAATATAATTATATATAATAAATCAATGAAAGTAAGTGTTAAGTAGTTGGGCTTGTACACCTTGGTAAGCGTGTGTATTCATATAAACAATATTTATGAACTTTTATTATAGATATGAGCTGACTAACTGAATAAAGAAATGTATGAGCTGACTTAATAAGGCTAATTCACATGTTCACAAGAGTTCATAGAAGAGGATAATTGAAAGTAAAAGTTTATCTACGATACGATTTAAATGATCAAGATAAATATATAAGAGTATTATATTATAAGTGATTTATTAAGATTAATATTTTCATAAATATCTGTGTATGTATATCTAATTGAGCTTGATATGAAAAGAGGTGAAAACAAAAAAAAATGTAACAGTATAGATAGTTAATATGATACAAACATTTTCTTTTTCTTTATTTTATATTTATACTTATTTTTTAATTTATTTCTTGATCTCAAACATTTCTTGATGTTTGTGGGTAACATCACTGGAAACCGTTATGAGACAATACTCGTCTACTAGGGTAACGTAGAGATTTAACGGTTTGTTGCACGTGCTAAGTGCAATCATAATTTCTATGAAAGCGAGTTAGGGTTTATTTTTAGGTCTTTAGTTTATTTTTTTAGTTTATTGATTTGCTATGGACTAGCAGCTTATAGATCTGCTAGGTACTAGAAACACTCAAGTTAGGGTGTGGTTAGGCTTAAAAAGTGTAATTTTTTTAGCTTATTTTGTCTAAGAGTAATCTAATTTTGTTGATTAATACAAAAATTAATAAAAAAATATTTTAATTAATCAAATTCCATACTATGATGTCTTTTTAGTGATTTCTAATACTTTTGCAGCATTTAATATGCAAAGAAAAAAGTGTCAAAACATATCTCAAATATTAGCTTAAAACTGTATATTTTCAGAAATGACTGTCGATAGACACTTGTTTGCCGTCAACAATAAACTATGCCCGAGAGTAGCTGTTGATAGGCCTATCGAGGGGAGTGGTTGTAGATCCTTTATCTGGGGATTTTTAAGGAAAATAAAGAGTTTCCTTGTAAATAGAATTCCTATTAGGATTTGTAAGGCTACAAATAACCAATAAATCTCAAGTTTTGAAATGTTTTAGAGAGAACAATATATATATATATATATATATATATATATATATATATATATATATATATATATATTAAATTTTTAGATTTAATATTTAGTTTTTGTACTCGTTCATAAAAAGCAATAAAAGAATTCATTGTCTCTTTATTCATGGTTATGATTAGTATGAATGTCTAAATTTTTGAGTTGGATCAGATGGAATAACATAGCCTAAGCGATTTACTAGTATGATACTTATATACTTATGGATTTTAATTGTTTTATATGGAATTGATATTTTTCATTCTCTGGTATCTTTGAAATGACTATATATAAATACTTTACAGTTTGATAATATATTCGTTACATAGTTTTTGATATACCATAAACTTTTTAAGCACGGTGTATACTTAGATTTTGAGCGTCTATTTTTATTAATCATATCGCATACTTAGATAAACTCAAAATTCATATAGGACTAACTTAGAAAAATTAGTCAAATTATAAAATTCACAACTTTATATATTTTGTGCCTAATTGAATTATTTTTTGGTTGTAAAAAGACCATGTGATCTATGCAACTCAGGTAAAAAAATATAAATATATCTAGTAAATTATTCTATGAGAGAGTTACATCCATCTGACCAAAAATTTCCATGAAAGTAAATTTTTCATCTTCAACTTTAGTTTAGTTAATAAAAATCTAAACTTTTTAGTTTCATAATTTTTTCTAGTGTCACATAATTAACAATCGATCCTCAAGATAATGATCTTAGATTACTATTCCTATACTGCTTGTCAATCTCTTACACTTAAGAGTGTATGATTTTATCACAGTTAAGTTTTTGGCATTGTTGCTGAGGATCATATTATTGTATTAAACTTTATTATAGATTACAGTTCTTACGTTATTAATTTTTGTGATTCTGAATTTGCATAACCAGTTGGAGGAGAGTTCTAATGGTATACTAATTCGATCGTACTCAAATCCACAACCACTTTCAATCCATCAAACAGTTCCTGATATGAGCACTAATAATAATAATATCTACATGAATAATAACAATAATAATAATAATAACGGATTTGGAGATAAAAATGATAATCATAGTTATCATGGAGGAATTGGGAGGACTTTACGAGATTATTCACTGACTTGATAGGACAATCCAACCTTCATGTATTGCATTTCCATTGAATATGAGATACTTCGAGATTAAATTTGGAGTAGTCCAGCATTTGCTTATATTCTGTTGAATAGATTCAGAGAGCCCATATTTATACTTTCGAGAAATCAAAAGAGTTTGCTATACCATTAATCTTCAAAACATTACTGCTGAGCAAGTTAAACTTAAGTTTTTTCCATTATTTCTAAAGGATAAAACAAAAATATGGCTACAATCCTTACGTCCAAATTCAATAAGAAGATGGGATGAGATACAAAAGTAATTCTTAAAAAAATTCTTTCCGTTACATTAAACAAATTTTATACGAAAGCAAATTCTAAACTTTCGATAAAAGGAAGATGAACCATGTTCGAATATTGGGATAGATTTAAAGATTTGCTTCTCTCATGTCCACAAAAAAAATTTGAAATATGAAGGACTATAAGTACTTTCTATCAAGGGTTAAACATTATAACAGGAAATTCATAGAGACTATGTGCAATGGTGAATTCTTAAATAAGAATGCTGAGGAAGTATGGGATTATCTTGATTCATTTGCCGAAAATTTACAAGCTTGAAAAATCGAGGATATTTCGAATAGATACTAATTAAAGGATAAACCTCATAATAGAGGTGGACTTTTTAAGTTGGGAGAAACCGAAGATATAGTTGCAAGATTGATTACCATTACTAAGAAATTTGAAGATTTGCTTGTATAGAAAATAGAAATAGTTAAGGAAATAGAAGAAGTTTCAAAAGTTTGTGACTTTTCTGAATTGTAAGTTGATGTATTACTTTTCTCGTCCCTTTTTTACTTCCTGTATCTAAACTTTCAAGTCTCTGCACACTCAACACACACTGTTAACTTGTAAAACGTTAGAAAAAGTAAGAAAAATACCGTCGATCCTCAGCAACGGCACCAAAAACTTGATGTTAAATATCTACTGTAAGCACACAGTGTCGGTGTAGCACTGTACAGGTCGTTTCCATAGAAATATAAGGTGTTTTGCTATTCTCACTAATTCTTTAGTCCTAGCGGATTAACTATGGATTCTAAGTTGGATATGAGTTATGCTAATTAGCCTAGGATTAAAAATCCAATAGTTTACAGCCATGTATTACTTTTATTATTTTCTTTCTATCATAAAAATTAATCTTTTAGTTTTAATCTTTATTTAAAGTATTCTAAGCACCTGTTATCAAGTGGCATGCAAGAATAATGCATCAAAGATACAACTTTTCATAAAAATAAACTAAATCATTAGATAATTTTATGACAAAGATGAAAAATAACACCCCCAAATACTAACTAAGTATAGATTATTAAGAAATCTAATTCAAGTATAACCTATCAAAGTATTAATTTACGAGTTGTTATATTTTAATCTTTTCATTGAAAAATCTTATCTTTATTATTTTATTTAGGAAAAAAATACTAGAGAGCAACTATATGGTGGATTCCTAATTTCATCTACATTCCACAGCTAAACTAAATTAGCTATTCATAGTTCTAATTAGCAAAATTCTATATTTATTCATGAAATTCTATATTTATTCATGAAACTAAGAAAATCTAATTTAGAAAGCAAGATAAATCTATCTAAAAAGGAATTAAAATAATTAAACTTACAAGAAAGAATATCTAAACAATGGCATATCTCTGGAGCATGGTATTGCGGTCGTCACCCCTTCAGCAAACCCTAACCCTAATTTTATTAAATAATTACGAGTACAAAATAACATCATTGTGAAATTCTAGATTACAAGGATACGACCAATATATAGGGTTCGGAGAATCAAACCCTAATTTGAGTATAAGTGAGAAACTACAAAATTACATCAAAATCCTAGAAAAATTTCATCAAGAGTGGGCCCTGGGGAGCCGCCAATTGGCGGCTAATGCCACCAAATAGCGGCATTAGTATCCATATGCATGAATCTCTTTTTTTTTTTCTTTGATTTTGATTACTATATTGAACTTTAACTCTGCAGCATCATAATTTTGTAACTTTACTCACTTTTAAATATTCTCTGGGCTTGGTTTCCTAATCCGGCTCTGAATTTATGCCATATCCTTATATGAATATGTTTACCTGAAAAACACACTAAAAATACTTGAGTAGCATTATTTAAATACAAAATAGATAACATGAATGCATAAATATGCAACATATGGCATTCATTACACCCCACACGTATATTTTGCTAGTACTCGAGCAAAACCTAAATCTAAGGCTATGTTTGGATTGAGGGAAAATGAAGGAAAAGAAAAGAAAAGGAAAGGGAAAGTTGTTTTCCACTGTTTGGTTAGAGGGAAAATTAGAGAGAAAATAAGAAGAAAAGAAAGTGAGAGAAAATGTATTACAATTTTTTTTCTTTTTATTTGCTTTCTCAAATCCAAGAGAAAATGAAAGAAAAGAAAAGTTGAGAGAAAAAGGAAAAAAGAGGAGAAAAAATATCGGCCTGATCTCTCTCTCCCTGCCTTCACTCTCTCTCTCCGCCTTCACTCGTTCTCTCTCTCGCTTCGCCTTCTCTCTCTCTCTCTCTCTCTCGCTTTGCCTTCTCTCTCTCTCTCTCTCTGCCTTCACTCGTTCTCTCTCTCGCTTCGCCTTCTCTCTCTCTCTCTCTCTCTCTTGCTCCGCCTTCTCTCTCTCTCTCTCCGCCTTCACTCTCTCTCTCTCTCTCTCTAAATTTCCCAATCTTGGATCCCTCTCGATTGCAAAAGGTATGAAACCATAACCCTAAATCTGTAAATTGCATGCAAAATGTGTCATTTCGTGGATGATCGGAGCTCCGATTGCGATTCATCCACCAAATTTTTTGCAAGAGTTTCGCATTTGTGACCAGATCTCTAGATCTCGATCTTTCTTTTCTTTGAAATATGAAATCTTTCTGATCTTTTATAAAGTTATTTTTCTGTTTGGTTTTAAATTGTATATGGTAGAACTAATCTTTAGTTAATCATTACTCATTTGTAAAACGTCAAAAAGGTGTAAACTTGAGGTTTTCTAGGATTTCTCTTAGCAAATATTTGCCTATAGAACGTGCGATAGAGCCCTCGGAGGGCATCTTATTGCTAGATTTCAACAAATTTCTTTTGATTTTGCTATGTACTTTTTTTCCATTTTATTTATTTATAAATTTTTCCATTACTGACCCATTTTCTCTTTTTTTTAAGCACCCACTTTTTGAGGAAGAAGATTTTGATATGATGCCTAGATCAAAGAGATCGTTTGATTTAGCAATGGATGTAAGTTTTTTATAAGTTTTTTTGAATCCATAATATCCAAATTGAGTATTTTTCAAATTACTTTGGCAGATAGCAAGCAGATAATAAATAGTTTAGGGGTGCTTATAAAATTGTGTTTGTGCTTGCATATGCATCTGTTGCCATGTTTAATTTGTTTGTTATCTATATTATATTCGTCATCTATCAATTTTGTTTAATTGTCTCTGTTGAAGACGAAGAATTACGAGTCCTCTTATGTTATGTCTGCAATTTGACAAAGAAAACATCCAAACACACAATTATCAGCTTAATTAACAAATAATTAGTGGCAGAAGTACAAATCCTACTGTGATGGGCAAAGCACCTACTTCATTCCAAAAAACTATGCTTAGTGCTGTGCACAACTGTCCAAAAGGGATCTTTCTTTTTTCTTTTTTGCAGATTATTTAGAGTTAGATTCTAGCAGACATGGTTAAGTACGTGTGGGTTGAGGAGCTTGAATGAAGTTGGCCAGGTATAACTCACAGAATTAAAATCAAGGAAAGTCACTAAGAGTGATGCTAGTGCCTGGTGGCAACTATATATACATGACTTCATTCAAATTGTGTTTGGATTGAGGGAAAATGAAGGAAAAGAAAAAAAAAAGGAAAGGGAAAGTTGTTTTCCACTGTTTGGTTAGAGGAAAAATTAGAGAGAAAATAAGAAGGAAAGAAAGTGAGAGAAAATGTATTACAATTTTTTCTTTTTATTTTCTTTCTCAAATCCAAGTGAAAATGAAAGAAAAGAAAAGTTGAGAGAAAAAGGAAAAAAAAGGAGAAAAAATATCGGCCTGATATCTCTCTCCCTGCCTTCGCTCTCTGTCTCCGCCTTCACTCGTTCTCTCTCTCGCTTCGCCTTCTCTCTCTCTCTCTCTCTCTCTCTCTCTCTCTCTCTCTTTCTCTCTCGCTTCGCTTTTGCTCTCTCTCTCTCTCCGCCTTCACTCGTTCTCTCTCTCGCTTTGCCTTCTCTCTCTCTCTCTCTCGCTCCGCCTTCTCTCTCTCTCTCTCTCTAAATTTCCCAATCTTGTATCCCTCTCGATTGCAAAAGGTATGAAACCCTAACCCTAAATCTGTAAATTGCATGCAAAATGTGTCATTTCGTGGATGATCTGAGCTTCGATTGCGATTCATCCACCAAAATTTTTGCAAGAGTTTCGCATTTGTGACCAGATCTTGATCTTTCTTTTCTTTGAAAGATGAAATCTTTCTGATCTTTTAATAAAGTTATTTTTCTGTTTGGTTTTAAATTGTATATGGTAGAACTGATATTTAGTTAATCATTAATCATTTGTAAAACGTCAAAAAGGCGTAAACTTGAGGTTTTCTAGGGTTTCTCTTAGCAAATATTTGCCTATAGAATGTGCGATAGAGCCCTCGGAGGGCATCTTATTGCTAGATTTCAACAAATTTCTTTTGATTTTGCTATGTACTTTTTTTCCATTTTATTTATTTATAAATTTTTCCAGCAATTACTAACCCATTTTCTCTTTTTTTTTAAGCACCCACTTTTTGAGAAAGAAAATTTTGATATGATACCTGGATCAAAGAGATCGTTTGATTTAGCAATGGATGTGAGTTTTTTATAAGTTTTTTTGAATCCATAATATCCAAATTGAGTATTTTTCAAATTACTTTGGCAGTTTAGCAAGCAGATAATAAATAGTTTAGGGGTGCTTATAAAATTGTGTTTGTACTTGCATATGCATCTGTTGCCATGTTTAATTTGTTTGTTATCTATGTTATATTGGTCATCTATCATTTTTGTTTAATTGTCTCTATTACTGTTGGTGAGCTTTTGGTTTGGTATAAAATAAATTATAGAGATCGAAGACGAAGAATTATGAGTCCTCTTATGTTATGTCTGCAATTTGACAAAGAAAACATCCAAACACACAATTATTAGCTTAATTAACAAATAATTAGTGGCAGAAGTACAAATCCTACTGTGATGGGCAAAGCACCTACTTCATTCCAAAAAGCTATGATTAGTGCTGTGCACAACTGTCCAAAAGGGATCTTTCTTTTTTGCAGATTATTTAGAGTTAGATTCTAGCAGACATGGTTAAGTACGTGTGGGTTGAGGAGCTTGAATGAAGATGGCCAGGTATAACTCACCCAATTAAAATCAAGGAAAGTCACTGAGAGTGATGCTGGTGCCTGATGGCAACTATATATAGCTGACTTCATTCAAATTTTTAGTAGTGGAAGCAGTAGTAAGAGTAGGTTTTTTTTAAGAAAAGTATCAAGAGTAGGTAATCCTCTGTGTTTTATATAACTTTTTTAAGTCTATGCATACATATTGTAGTACTTGTCCCTAAAATATCTTATAGCTATCCTGATCGAGTTAGATAGTGATCATGAGTAGTGTGTTCTTCTGTTCTATAATATTAGATTATCTTTTAGTTTTACTTCATAATGGCTGTTGTTGACAAGTGAGAAGTATCATAATTTATAGAAATTTGACTTTCTTAGCAAATAATAATTTCTTGAATTATAATATTTTATCTTGATTTGTAGATGAGGGAGAAAGATAGGTGGGAAATGAAAATGATGAAGATAAAATGTGCAGTTGGAAGTATGTTTGTTTACACCTCTATGTAGTTGCTAAAACAACAACATTACGTGAAATTCAATATATAGATAGATCTATCTTGGCACAACGAGATGAAGATAGAAATTTACTCATAGAAAGACTCACACGACAAAGTGATAGTGATTGTCATGAATAATTGCGTATGGGGGTTGACACTTTTGCTAAGTTGTGTCAATTGCTTCGAGAAACTTCACGTCTTCATGACACTAGGCGTTGTTCTGTGGAGGAACAAGTTGCAAAGTTCCTTCAAATTGTTTCCCATAATTGGAAAAATAAATCAGTCAAATTCTACTTTAGGCGTTTCAGTGAGACTGTTAGTCGCCACTTTCACAAGGTTTTAAAAGTTGTAATATCACTTGAAAATCAATTTTTAAAGCAACCTGATGGCTCTGAACTTCCGTCAGAAATATAGAATAATCCAAGATTTATGCCTTATTTTAAGGTAAAATTCTAAAACAAATGGTACAATGCTATATACTAATTGTAGAAGTTGCTAAATGCTAATAAAACTTTGCGATTTTGTTATAGAATTGTGTTGGTGCAATCGATGGGTCTTATTTTCATGTGAAAGTGGCAAAAGAAGATACGAGAAGATATCGAGGTCGGAAAGATTTTCCTACTCAAAATGTGTTAGCGGCATGCACTTTTGATTTAAAGTTTACCTATATTTTTGTTTGTTGGGAGGGATCAGTTTCTGACTCTCGGATGCTAAACAATGTTTTGACAAGACAGGACAAGCTATTTGTTCCTCAAGGTGACAACCACATATACATAACAAGTTCATTAATATTTAAACACCTTAATTATATAGATGTTATACTAATTATCCTATCTTTGTTTGTTTTAGGAAAATATTATCTAGTTGATGCAGAGTTTATGTTGAGGCCAGGATTTCTTACTCCATATCGGAGCACATTATCATCTTAAGGAATATTCAATTTGGCAACCTGAAAATAGTCGTGAGGTGTTCAACCATCGCCACTCCTCATTGCAGAATGCAATTGAGCGTGCTTTTGGAGTGTTGAAGAAACAGTTTCCAATTTTAGGAAGCGGAACAGAGCCATACTATCCAATAGAAACACAAAAGGACATCATATATGCTTGTAGCATCCTTCATAAGTACCTAATGGGTGTTGATCCATATGAAGAACTTATTGCAAAAGTCAATAAAAAAAGTTCAGTATCGAATGAGAGATGATGGGGAAGAAGCTCTGATTTTAAGTGATGACGAAGAGTTTAGACGAGGAGAAATTCTAAGACAAAAAAAACCGATCATATGTGGAGAAATTATTGACTTGTATGATTTTACTTTTCTTTTGTTGAAATTATAGAAATAACTATAAAGTTCAATTAGATTTCAGTTAAGATCTTATCTTTTAAATAATGAAGTCATGCTTTTGTTTTTTTATAGTTTTAACAAATTTACTTGTTGCCCTTTATCTGCTTGGTCTGGCTAGTTCTTATAACTTTTGTCGCTACGATGTATAAGATGGACAATTTATGTAATTCTTGTGAATATTGTTGCAGGGTGCTAAGATGGATACACAATTAGAAACTCAGTAAAGTTTGAAGAAGAACATAGTATGGACAACTGAGATGGATAATTGCTTAACCGAAGTATTAATTGAGCAGATGCAATTGGGACTAAAACTTGATAGGAGTTTCCCAAATATTGTTTACCAAGCTGCATGTGATGAGTTGTTTGTGAAGTGTGGAATTAGAGTTAGTGTAGCTCATTTGAAAAATCATATATAGACACTTAAAAAGGATTTGGGTGCATTTCAAGATATGCTGAATTTTAGCAACAGTTTTGCATTTAATAAAGTCACTAGGAGGATAGATGCAGAACCAAAAGTTTGGAAAGTCTATCTAGCGGTATGTTATCATATCTCTGAGTTCAAGTTATAGTTGTTTGTTTTTTAAATGAGCCTAAATTACATTTAAAAAGGCATTACTATCTCTTAATAGAATGAATTAGATAATATCTTTCTTTTACTCCTTCAGTGACATTGATCTTTGGAACATTTGGAGACATTCCCCTGGATGTTCCTGCTACATGTAACTATCTTTATTTATTTATTTTTAATGTGCTTGATTGGGCATTTGGAGATGTTCTCCTAGATATTCACTTTTTCTAGGCGTTGGTCATGAATTTTTATCTTGTACATTTGATATTTGGACACATAACACATAGAAAATTGACCATCAACTAGCAAGCAAGACCAAGGGATGAACTCTCTATAACTTTCAGTGAATATCAACAGATCTTAGTTGTTTTGTTGGTGAAAATGAGACAGTAAGCATCATATGTATCTGATAATTCTGTAAGCAAATAGAATGTTCTATTGGATTTCTGATTGATTTAGGTGAAAATAATTTTGGCTGGATGTTCAGCATGGAAAGACAAGTATAGTTGGGAGTTAAACTTTTTAGTTGTCTTATGACTCTTATCTTTATTTGTTGTACATGTTATGGACTTGAATTTGGCATGATAATTTTCATATGCCAAGTTTTTATCTTATTTATTATTTGTATACAATAGTCACATGCAGGGGCAGCACAATATCGATACGAAGCCGTGCCAAGTTTTGAGAACTTACAACTAATTTATGGCAAGGATAGAGCTGCAGGCCTTGGTGCTGAAACTGTAAAAGAAACACGCTTTCGCTTAGAAAAAGAGAAAGAAGTATCGGATTCTATCAACACCGAGTAAGAGAGTGATAAGGAGGTCGGTCAAGAAGATGATGTAGAATCCATGGCACCTTCAGGTAACCAAGAACAAGTTCCCAAGGCATGCTCATCTAAACTGACATATAAAAGAAAGCATGGAGTTTCAAAACACAACATAAGTGAAGACTTTCATATGCTGAAAACTGGAATGTACTCAGTTGCTTCCGCATCATGAGTTGTGCACCTTGTGTGTATACGGAAGAAGAAATATTTGAGGAGGTTTCAAAGGTCGAAGCGTTGGATGAAGATTCACAAGTTTTAGCATATGACTATTTTTGTCAGGATGCGGTTCGGGGAAGAACTTTCATTGGTTTGCCCATCAATCAAAGGAAAAGATGGTTGGAATTGAAGATTGGGTGGTAATATTCTTTGCACATCATATTTTTAATTAGTCATTTTTAATCATTAATCTACAATCAAAATAATCAAGTTGCTATATTTGTACTTAGAAGTTGCCTAGCATGAAGAATATCATTTATGTGTAGTATCTTCTCTTGATTGAGCTTATTGTGTTCACTTCAATAGAATTAGTATCAATCATGCTCATTGTGTTTACTTTTGTTGTTACAGGTAATAGAATGGCCATAAAGAGTTGGAGTTGGATCAGAATGTTTTTTAAGTAATGATCTTGATCAAGAGATCATTTCACATTTTGTGATGTATAGACTAGCATCTCTGAAATTATCAAAAAACTGATTATATATCTAAACAAATGAGAAAATTATGATATTCGTGTCATGTACGCTTTTGAATTTGAGCTTGTCATCAAGTTATGTAACTCTATATTTTGTATTTTTGAAGTTTGTAACTTGTTACTTGTATGTGTTTTTTTTTTTAAATTTTATTTTGAACTCTATGACTATGTTATGTATGGATATGGAAGAAAGTGGAACTGTGGAGCTTGTCATCAAGTTATATAACTCTATATTTTGTATTTTGAAGTTTGTAACTTGTTACTTGTATGTGTTTTTTTTTTTGTTTTTTGAACTCTATGGCTGTGTTATGTATGGAAGAAAGTGGAACTGTTGTGTTGCTGGACTGGTAGGTGGTGAGTGCTGACAATGTGGAGTTTGTTATTATTTCTAAAAATGGTGTTTGTTAGTATGTTAACAATGTGATGTTTGTTTAATTGATTTTTATTATTGTTACCTTGCTTTTTATACTTTGTTAGACTGTTAGTTTGTTTTGTTTTAAATAGATGGGCTACTTGTTTATTGGCATTTGATTTGGCAGGTTTGTTGTAAATGGGCCATTGATATTATGTTCTGATACTGTGCCGTTTTTGTTGTTGCTCTGCTGATATGCTACTGATTTATGTTATTGTTATCTCTTTATTCTTATATGTTGCATTGGCTTTCCACATTTTTGCAGAAATTTCTTTGTAATTCTAGTCCCAAGATATTTTTAATTTTTGTGAAGTTTGGACTGTTTGGTTATTATATCTTAATTATTTAAAAATTAAAAATTATATCAATAATATGTAAAATAATATTAAAATTTTCTATAGTTTAATTAGAATTATATTTTCCTTTTAATTTTCTATTAAGCAACCAAATATAAAAAACTGTTTTCTTCTAAAATTTCCTTTTGATTTTCTTTTTCATTTCTTTCTAACCAAACATAAAAAAGAAAACCAATTTCTATATCATTTTCTTTCGTTTTCTCTTTCCCTTTCCTTTTCTTTTCTTTTCCTTCATTTTCTCTCAATCCAAACACAGCCTAAAAGAAAAAAAATTTCTAACTCACTTTCGTAGGAATCGTGATTTCACTTAGCATATGCAACAAATTTTTAAACCCCTAGGTTATCCTAGTGGACGAGTTGTGTCTCATGAGGGTTTGCAATAAATATACCCACAAAATTCGTGAAAAAAATATATTAAGGAATAAAAAAATAAGGATAATTGAAAATTAAGAAAAATAAAAATTTTATACAAAAATAGAAAAAAATCTTTTTTTAATGATTTTTCTTCAATTAATCTCACTAATATACAAACTCAAGAATGTATTCAGATTATCAATTTTCAAGTCAAGCGTCATATCAGATATACTTTATTGGACTTCAAATCCTCTCTTTCAATATCTACTAATAGATAATTTATTGGCTCATATACATTTATGTGCATGTGTGATAGTCTACTTTGGTCTTAAACTCCAATTCTAACTCATGATTCATCTCCTCTCTCGTAACAATTTTTTTAAGAATATTTCACTTTTCGTGTGAATATTCACGCTTACTTAGGCGCAAAGTATCCGATTACTCGGATCATACTCTTTTTTTTTATCTCTGAAGCTATTACCATAATACCAGGCTCACCCCATTTTTTCTCTCTAAAACTATTGCCTTAATACCAGGTTCACCCCCTTTTTTTTCTTTTTTTTTCTGGTTTAGAGAGAGAAGACTTACTCAATCATTATCATCTTTGTCCTTAAACTAATAAACTATTGTGAAGTAAAAATAGATGTATATTTGTCTCAAATTACTATTAGCGGTATTTATTTTTCAGATTTTAATTTTTTTCATAAAATTCTTAGTGTATCATCCAATAGACTCGCCTATCAATTTTAAATCTAAAGCTCATCCATATTGAATATGCTTAATGCCACAGTCATATTTCCAAATGAAACTTCATGAGGCCACTCCTGCAATCAATTAGTGCATTTGATATTATAAAGAATGGTCTATCCGAGATAACAGGAATTTAATTCCGTAGATTGAAAATTGGCTCAGTTTCTAAGACAATGAAAGTTACAGGAAAGATGAATTCACTGACCTTAATAGGCATATCTTCAACCATACCAAGTGGTCTCTTGATCGAACGATCAGCTAGCTGTAATGTGACCTTGGTAGGTTGAAGTTTTCTTAACCCCAGCTGCTAATAAATATGTAAGGAAGCAAGTTGATACTTACCCCTAGATCAAGCAATGTCCTGTTAAATGTAGTGTTCCCAATGGTGTATGAGATTGTAGGGGATCCTGAATCTTTGTATTTGACAGGTAAGGAGTTAGAGAGGATATACAATATATTTACAGTAAGAAAAACTTTCTCAGGAACGTTTTTTCCTCGTTTCTTAGTACACAAATCCTTGAGAAACTTGATATAAGTAGGAACTTGTTATATAATATCAAGGAGTGAAATATTAACCTTCACCTTCTGAAATGTTTCAAGATTTTTTTATAGTTACGGTAAAGGCTTTCTAAACCGATTGGAATATGGTGCTTTCAGCTTAGAAACAACTTCTTCCAAATGAGCATGTGATGGTAATAGAGCGATAGAGATAGATGTGGAGAAAGAGATGGAAAAGATGGTGTAGCCTGTGAAATAATAGGAGTAAGATCAGGGGTATGGTTCATTATTATCCACTTCCTTACCAAATCTGAGCGTGTGAATGTCATTATATTAGTGAATATGGAATGAAACAGAGTGAGATGAGTTAAAGTTGGGGTTCATTATTGATTGGCTCGAAACGGTACCTGGCCCCACTCACTCAGCTGTGTGGCTAACTGTCCAACCTACTACTCTATATTCTTGATTGACTAAGAACTTGCAAGAAATTGTTGGTCGGTATGTTGTATAAAGTTAATAGACACTTTCATTAAATTTTGCATTTGTGTGTCTAAATTGGACGTCGTCTTGAAAATGTTCTCCACATTCCTTTCAAGTGTTATTAGTCGTCTATCATAATTATTGTTAGACCCCTGTTTGTGAATATGATTGATTATGTGCAAGTGGTCTATTATGATTGTTCCCTTGATTTGAAGCATTTTTGTTTTGATAAGCATTCACATTTGGTCTTGAAAACTGATCAGTAGCTAGAGGCTACATATTAGGGTTGGGGGCTCCCTGATATTTAGCTTGATCTCATGAGAGATTTGAATGATTTCTCAAGTCAGGATTGTATGTAGGAGCCTAAGGATTATTCATGGGTCGTTGATACAAGGCGTTAGCCTGCTCAAGTATGAAACCCATGTGATTCATTAATAATGGACACTCCTCCATAACATGATTCAGAGTTCCATAATTAAAGCATGTGAAAATTTAATTTTGATTTACTTGACCCACCGATAGAGTGTTAGGAGTCTCCAATATCTCAATTCTCTTTATAAGAGCTGCAATCTTAGCTTCAGCAGTAATACAGTTGTCGACGCTATGGATCCCATGCTTATGCATAGAAATTGGTGCATTGGGTTTCTCAGCGAGACTCTCCTATTGCATGGTTTGCCACGATAGGTCCTCAAAAAAATCTCATGCTTCATCCTCATTATTTCTCATAAACTCCTTTGACACATACACTCAAGAATAGTTTTGGATGTGTAATTGAGTCCTTCGTACACAATTTGACACAACCACCACTTTTTTATCGCATGGCAGGGACACTGAGCTAATAGATCTTTGAACCGTTCTAAGTATTTCCAGAAGCATTGTCCCAGCACTTGACGGAATTGATTAATTTGTTTCCAATTTTTTGCCATCTTTTGCATGCGATAATACTTCTTATGAAACACCGTGATGAATCAGTAAGCATACTGTATAATCACTTCTTGGTATTATCTTTGAGAGCGAATAGAGTGAAGCAGAGCTTAATTGCATCCTCCGAAAGTGCTGCATTTTATCATCACGCACACTTCCTAAAATTCACTGATAAAGAGATATGCATCCTCATAATCAAAACCAGTGAAATTAGAAAGTATGCTAATGTACTGCGACTTCAATTCATAGTGATTAGTCACTACATGTGGAAGTTTGATGCATGATGGTAGTGATATGCGCAACGGGTAATATCGATCCTAAAGAATCGAGATCGGTTGGTCCATCTTATCTCCCATGAACAAATCTGATCTCCGTGTCGACCAAATTGATCACGGATCTAATGTGGCATAAACCAGTGACTGTGAGTGGATGAGTGAGTTTCCTAAACTAATGCCAGAAGTGGAGTGTGATAAAGATGAAACGGTGGAAGAAATATGATCGAATAAAAATGTGATGTCCTATAATTTTCAATTTTTTTATTTTTAATTTTTGTAATTTTTTTTACAGAACCAAGAACCTAACATACAGAACTGGAGAAAAATAGGGGGAGAGACTCACCAATTTTTGCCACTAAATGGCGGCAATTGCCGCTGTTTAGCGGCAAAATCAGGGTGTTTGGCTCCTTGGTTTTTGTAGTGTACTTTCGAAACTTTTCTCATCTCTTTTTACTTCTTGTATCAGAACTTCCAGGTCCCTGCACACTTAACACACTGTGTTAACCTATAAAACGTTAGAAAAAGTAAGAAAAATACTATCGATCCCCAGCAACGGTGCAAAAAACTTGATGTGAAATATCTACTAAAAGCACACAGTATTAGTGTAGCGCTATACAGGTCGTTCCATAGAAATCTAAGATGTTTTACTATTCTCACTAATTCTTTAGTCCTAACAGATTAACTACAGATTCTAAGTTGGATTTGAGTTATACTAATTAGCCTAGGATATAGAATCCATTAGTTTCCAACCATGTATTACTTTTATTATTTTCTTTCTATCATGAAAAATTGATCTTTTAGTTTTAATCTTTACTTAAAGTGTTCTAAGCATGTGTTATCAAGTGGTGTGCAAGTATAACACATCAATGATACAACTTATCAGAAAAATAAACTAAATCATTAGATAACTTTATGACAAAGATGAAAAGTAACAACTCTAAACCCTAACTAAGTATAGATTATCAAGAAATCTAATTCAAGTATAATCTATTAAAGCATTAATCTATAAGTTGTTATATTTTAATCTTTTCATTGAAATTTTTTATTTTTATTATTTTATTTAGGAAGAAAACACTATAGAGCAACTACACAGTGGTTTCCTAGTTTCATCTACATCCTAGAGCTAAACTAAATGAGTTACTCATAATTCTAATTAGCAAAATCCTATTTTTATTCATGAAAGTAAGAAAATCTAATTTAGAAAGTAAGATAAATATATATATAAAGAAATTAAAATAACTAAACTTACAAAAAGAACTTCTAAACAATGGCATATCTCTGGAGCATGGTATTACAGCCGTCATCCCTTCAACAAACCCTAACCCTAATTTTATTAAATAATTATGAGTACAAAATAACATCATCATGAAATCCTAGATTATAAGGACACAGCCAATATATAGGCTTTGAAGAGTGAAACCTTAGTTTGAGTATAAGTGAGAAACTACAAAATTACATCGAAGCGCCTGCAGAAAATTCACCCAGGGTGGGGGGTAGCCGCCAATTGGCCGCTAATGCTGCTAAATAGCGGCAAAAATATCTCTTCTGGGCTTCAACTTTCTTTTGCATGAATCTCTTATTCATTTTCTTTGATTTTGATGACTGTATTGAATTTTGACTCTCTGTAACATCATACTCTTGTAGTTTTACTCACTTTTAACTCTTTTCTGGACTTGGTTTCCTAATCCGGCTCTGAGTTTATATCATCTCCATATAGGAATAGGTTTACCTGAAAAACACACTAAAAATACCCGAGTAACATTAATTAAATACAAAAATAGATAATATACAGGATATAAATATGCAACATATGACACTCATCATAAGGATACGTGACTTGCAAATGTCCAACATTTTCTGCTTTTAAAGAAATATTAAATGAACAAATTAATGTCTTTAATACTGCTCCTCAACTAGCAAATAATCCATATTCATAAACAAATAATTTTGGTTGAAGGAATTACCCAAATCTTCAATAGAAGAAGAATTCTCAACAGTTCAATAATTTAAAAAACTACTACTAATCCTCTTCAATAATACGTTCAACCTACTAATCAACCATCGGTGTACCAATCACCACCTTAGAAAAATTTTGAAGATAATTTCTTGCAAATACAGCAAAGAATGAATTAAATGATCCAAGCGCTAGTTCTTTTGGTAAAATCGAAAGTATAAATGTTACTACTTCTTCCATTAATAATGATATAACTAAGATAACTATTACAATAAATTTAAGAAGTGGTAAAGTGTTTGATGAGCCCGTTTCGAAAAAAATACTAAGGATAAATTGGGCAATAATTTAGTGCAACAATCTAAACGTGATTATTCTAAAGAACCCACTTCTAATGGTTATAAACCACATATACCATTTCCTCAAAGATTAAAATATAAGCATATTAATGCATCTTATACTGATATTTTAGAGATTTTCAAATAGGGACAGATTAATATACCTCTGCAGGAAGCAATTAAGCAAGTCCCGTCGTATGTAAAATTTTTGAAGGACTTGCGCATCATAAAAAAACGTCACAATATCCAGAAGAAAACATTTCTCATGGAACAGGTAAGTGCGTTATTTCATTTTAAAATGCCTCTCAAATATAAGGATTTTGGATGTGTCACTATTTCCTATGTAATAGGACAACACAATATAGAGAAAGCTTTACTAGATTTGGAGGCTAGTGTAAATATTTTACCATTTTCGATTAACAAGCTCGTAGGCTAAGAGAATTAGACCTACACCCGTCACACTACAACTAGTTGACAGGTTAGAAAGGCTTACTAATGGCGTTGTGAAAAATATTTTAGTGAAAATCGAAAACTTTTATTTCCCTATAGATTTTATAGTTATCGATACTGAACCTGTAAAGAATTCACGTCTTTATATTCCAGTCATCCTCGGACGTCCATTTTTAGGTACGACTAAAGCAGTTATAAATTGTAGAAATAGCGTAGTAAAATTTTCATTAAGAAATATGACTCTTGAACTTAATATTTTTGATGTTTGCAAACAACTAAACATAGATAATGATAAATTGCTAAGCATTAATTAAATTGAACAAATTCGTGATGAAGAAGACATCATGTCATTGTGCATGTCGGATCCTTCAAATATGACATTAATAATGAATGTTGACTTCCTTGAAAATTTCTAATTTGAATATGTCAATGAGATTATTAAATATTTAACTGATACTCAATGTTCTAATATCATGGGATGGATTCCAACAAAAAAAAGTGTATGAGTTAACTCAAATCACAAAAAAATTGATACCATCTAACATCCACTGGCACTTGAGCTAAAACTGTTACCTGAAATCTCAAGTATACATTTTTGGGACCTAATGAAACTTTTTTGGTGGTCGTCTAGGTGCATTTTGACGAGAATCAGGAAGAGCAACGACTATCGACATTGCAAAAATATAAAGGAGCTCTTGGATAGAATATGGCGAACAACAAAGGTATGGACCCCCTTATTTGCACACACCGCATTACTTTAGAAGATACGGCCAAACTTATTAGGCAAATACAATAAATGCTAACCTTATCATGAAGGAAGTGGTTAAACCCTTAATACTGGCATATCTATCCCATCACTGATAGTAAGTGGGTAAATCCAACTAAAGTTATTACGAAAAAGAGTAGAGTAACTGTAATTAAAAATGAGGATTGTGGACGATACCCACTCGTACTGCTATGAGTGGGTGTATGTGCATTTCGGAAGTTAAATCAAGTAACACGAAAAGATCACTTTCCATTACCATTTCTAGATCAAATACTTGAAAGAGTTGTTGAGCATAAAATTTATTATTTTCTTGATGGTTATTCTGGCTATTATCAAATTCAAATTAGTTTTGAGGTGTAGAAAAGACAACTATTACTGTCTATTTGGCACTTTTGTTTTTAGAAGAATGCCATTTAGATTATGTAATGCACCCGCAACATTTCAAAGATATATAATAAGTATTTTCAACAATATGGTGGAAGCTTATCTTGATGTATTTAAGGATAATTTCTCTATATTTGGAAATATTTTCGAATCTTGTTTGATTAATTTAGGATTTATGCTTGAAAGATGTCAATAGAAAAATATACTCCTGAATTAAAAAAAATATCATTTCATGGTTACAAAAGGTATTGTGTTAGGTCACATAGTTTCATCAAAAGAGATGGAAGTAGATAAGGCTAATAATGTTGAATCTATTTCCAAAATACCAATACCTAAAACCATAAAAGGCATAAATGTATTCCTATGACACGCATGTTTCTATAGAAGGTTTATAAAGGATATTAATTCTATACTAGACCCCATTCTCATCTTCTTGTGCAAGATGTGCAGTTTAAATAGACGTAGGCATACCAGACAGTTTTCGAAACTCTTAAGGAGATGCTCATCACCGCGCTAATAATGCAAACTCCAGATTGGACACTTCCATTCGAAATCATGTTCGATACAAGAGATTATGCAATTGGAGCTGTAGTAGAATAATAAAGAGATAAGAAGCCCTACGTGTTTACTATGCTAGCAAAACTTTCAAAGATACTTAGACAAATTATATTACCACAGAGAAAGAGTTTCTAACTGTAGGTTTTGCTCTTAATAAATTTTATTCATATATTTTGGGCTCATATGTAGTTGTTTTTACAGATCATTCGGCACTCAAATATCTTTTATCAAAGAAACATGCAAAGCCACGTTTGTTTCGATAGATCTTGTTGCTCCAAGAATTTTATCTTGAAATTAAAGACTAAAAGGGAATAGAGAACGTGGTTGCAGACCACCTCTGTAGACTAACTTTTGAAAATGATAAGTTACCAATTAGAGACTCGTTTCTTGATGAGTAGCTATTTTCTATCACAATAACTCCTTGTTATGCTGACATTATTAATTTTCTTGTTGCAAGAGAAATGTCGAATAATTGGAGTACACAAGACAAACAAAGATTTTTATATGACGTACACCGTTTGTTTATCAACGACCCTTATTTATTTAAATATTGCTAAAATAAAATCATTAGGCATCGTGTTCCCGATGATGAGATTCAAAGCATCGTTGCTTTCTATCATACAGAAGGTCACTTTTCGTCTAAAAAGACAATAGCCAAAATACTCTAATGTGGTTTTTATTGGCCTATCATATTTAGATACGCATATGAATTTTGTAAAATATGCAAGTCTTATAAAAAAACTCGGAGCGTCGACCAATAGAAATGATGTCTTTAACACCCATACTTATAATTGAGATATTCGATTGTTCGGGCATTGACTTCATAGGACCGTTCCCAATTTCTAACAGATATATTTATATCCTCGTATTAGTTGATTATATCTCTAGATGGGTAGAAGCTGCACATGTAGAAATAATGATCAACAAACTATTATTAAATTTTTAAAGGAACACAAATTATCCAGATTTGAAGTTTCTAAAGTGATAATAAGTGAGGGAACTCACATTTCTGTAACAAAGCCTTTGAAAATTTAATGAAGAAATATCATATCATGCATAAGATTTCTACACCATACCACCTATCGTAAATTGGACAGGTTGAACTAGCTAATAGGAAAATCAAACAAATACTTTAGAAAATTGTTAGTCCGTACCACAAAGATTGGTCGTTTCGACTGATCGATACTTTATGGGCTTACCGTATAGCATACAAAACACCCTTAGGCATGGCTTCATATAAGTTAGTCTATAAAAACATTCTCATTTGCCTATAGAGATATAGCATAAATCATATTGGGTAATTAAATCAGTAAATTTTGATCTCAATTTTGCTGGCCCATTATGAAAGCCACAAATAAAGGACTTGGAAGAGATAAGACGTGATGCATATGATAATTCATGCATTTCAAAGAAAAAAAATGAAAATATGGCACGATCATCATATCACATGTCGTTTTTTTTATCCTTCTGACAAAATTCTTCTATATAATTCATGCCTTCATTTATTTTCGGAAAAATTGCATTCACGATAGACATGACCGTTCATAGTTAAAACTTTGTATCCACAAGGTGCAATTGATATTACAAATACAAAGAATTGTTATACGTTCAAAGTAAATGAGAAAATATAGAAACACTACATAGAATTTCTAAAGCACTTGGAGGAATCTCATGATTTAATGAATCTTTCGACATCTCATTGATACATGCTAAATAAAGACACTATGTATATGACTGTATGTTATGTACTAACAATTTTATTTTGCTGATTGTTACATCATGAATATCGAACCGAGATAATTTTTGAGCTCTTCTCTCTTAAATTTCTACTTGTTCATGATTAATTAAATAGATATATTGATTCATTGAGGATAATGTGCATTTTAAGTTGGAGAGATGGTTTATTAAGATAACTTAGTTTTGATACTTATGATTATTTCAACGATTTTCAATTTTTTTCAAAAAAATTCAAAAACAAACAAAAAAATCTTTAATTGATATCAACTTTAGAGTTAGGAACTAACTTTAGTTTAAAATTAATTTTATAAGTAGGAACTAATAACTAAATATCAGGAATAATTTTAGTTAAGGGACAAACAACAACTAAATAAAAAACATTAAACAAAATTTTTGACTTGATGCAGTTCTCAATAGAGAACCGCCGTCAAAGTTGTGTACGTGTTGGCAGTGAAAATTTCTAAATTAAAAAAGATTTTCCACAACAGAACACGGAGCTAACTCCGCAGCCCCGCGTCTGGCTACTTTCGCCTCGCGTTAAAACGCGGAGATGTTCAATAGCTCCGCGTTTTGGTTATTTAGCTCCGAGTTTTGATGCAATTAACTCCTCGTGAGCAGATAATCAGAATCTCAAATTGATTGAGATTATGATTTGGGCTTATCCAAATACCTAAATTGAGTCCAATCAGAATTCTAAATCAAGAGATTTAAATCAAAACTAACATATTTGATTAGAATCCTTGATGAGAGCAAATTCTATTTAGATAGAAACTCTCAAATCATCCTAAGGCTATAAATACCCTCTTGAGGAAGCCCTAGGGATATTTTCGGATCATCTTTTAGCATCTTGGAGAATTCGAGTTACGCACAGAGCCTTGGATTCGTGAAAGAGCAGAGAAGAAAAGATCATCTACAGTCGGTCGTTACCTTCGAAGAGAAGAGTTTGACGTCAGATCGTCCAAAGGAGCTGCTTGACAAATTCCATCGCCACAGATCCCACACAAATCATTGTAAAAGAGAGATATTGAATTATAAAATCCTCTCGTTTGTTCTTCTTTTCATCTTCTTCACTTTCATTGTAATCTAAGTTGTATTCAATGGAAGGAAGCAAAACTTTTGCGGCGAACAAACTGACGACCACAGTGGGAGCCATCTCTTTCATCGAAGAAGAGATTGTGGCGCAATCCGACGTCAATAAGATCAGATCCGATGTAGAAGTGTTGGTTGTTGAAATCGACCAGCAGAAGTATGAGGAGTACCTCTCCTCCGACTCAGGTGACATGTCTGAGACACGCCGCTATCGTCGCGTGCTGCGCTCCAACACCCGAGCAACGAGTAAAAAGAAATCCACCAATAAACGGGGATCCTTGGAGACCGCAGCTATGGAGCCGCTATTTGGTCAGGAAATCCTAGCGAAGGATGGCCTCTTTACTGCCGGAGAAAACTCGGGAACTGGATTGACCAGAACCCAACTCCGAAATAGAAATCGGAGAGCTAGGTGGAAGGCCCTCAGAGCATGCTTTGATCGCGAGGCTAACTTCACAGAACGCAAGGCTATGGTTCCTCGCAAACTGGCTCGCATTAATCGCAAGACTAGTTTTGATCGCATAAAATGCGAAGTTGCAATTTGTGTTGATTGCAAGGTTGAGCCAACGTGTGATTTTCCACGCGAGGCTATGACTCGGCTGAGCGATAAACGCAAAGCCAATAGTACTTGCGATAATTGCAAATATTCCAACGCTCACGAGAAACGCGAGTATAAAATAATCTTGAAGCCAGCGTGTGATTCTCCACGCGAGGCTATTACTGGACTAAGTGATAAACATGAAACCAGTATGACTTGCGATAAACGCAAGACCTCTGACACTCGCGAAAAATCCGAGGATAAAGACTCCTTATAGCCAGCGTGTGAATTTCTATGCGAGGCTAGTAATACTTGCGATAAACGCAAAATTCATGACACTCACGAGGAACGCGAAGATGACTGGCAAATTGTTGTCAGTCGTAAAAATCGCGCTAGACGCGAAGTTATGAGTTGTGATAACCACAAGAGTAAGCCAGCGTATAGGAATTTTATTCCATGCGGGGCTAAGATTACAGAAGAGAAACTTCTGAAGACACGCTAAGCCAGCGTAAAACGCGAGGCTAACGTAGCTAAACGCGGAGCTACTCTTCAGGCCTGCGATACTAAACGCGGAGCTACTCTTCAGGCTCGCGATACAAAATGCGGAGCTAATTTTCAGCCCCGCGTTCCAAAACGCGGAGCTATTTCTAAGCCTCGCGTAGATCAACCCGACTGCAGAATCAGGGCTGATCCTCGCGTCAATAGACCAGAACTGGACTCCAGTGATCCTAAGAAGCTCCAGTGGGTTCCTAGACCTTCTCAAAAGCTGGATAGGTCTCACGACTCCATGGCTAAGGTTACTGATCTTAGGGAGTATTTATCCAAGAAAAGAGGCATAGAAAAAGTTCAAGCTGAACCTGTCTGTCACTGCCAGCAGCTTATGACAGCGGTATCTGCTGTAATTGACAACTGTGGCTGCAGCAAGAGTATGGTATCGGTGTTCGATAGATTAACCAAGTAGGACAAGAACCCTATTAAGAGGACAAAAACTGCTTCCCTAAAAGAATGGAGAGTTGTAACCTCCAATATGGTGGCAAAAGGGAAGAAGGTTATAGAGACGGATAATGATTCAGAATCGAGCGATGAAGAACCTCATCATATCACTCGACTTAAATCAGGGACTGTCCCGCCTCGAAATTATATAAGACTTATAAGAGGTTCTTATGATGATGACAGTCATAACTCAGCTATAGCTTCACCTCCATCCTCTACGTCATCTCAGCTACAAAAATTAGCATCGCACATGGCAGATAAATCTAAAGACATCAATCAGAGATTTGAAACTTAAGAAAGAATGATTCGAGAGCAACAAAAGACGATTGAAGATCTTAAGGTGATGCTCTCAAAATTTGTTGAGGATAATGCCAAAAAGGGCAAAGAAGCTCTGAACGAAGAAGAAAAAGAGGAGAAAGCCCACTCGATGCACGAGGACGAGGATAGATTCTCTTTTCATGATCCACATGGAGAGAAAATAGAAAAATTGCATAATCAACTCGAAGCACTGATGCATAAAAAAGAGTTGAAAGAGTCAGGGGTCTCAAAACCATATCCGCCTGAATGGGATGTAATACCATACCCTCAAAAGTATAAGCCGCTCAAATTAGAACCATATGATGGGAAGGGATCGCCCAGTCAGCACATTTATTACTTCTTGTCCCAAGCAGGACATTTGATGGGTAATGACCCGATTATGACCAAAGTATTCGCAAGTACTTTGCGAGGGCATGCTTTTACTTGGTTCATGCAGCTACCCCTAGGTACTATTAATGCCTGGTTTGATATTGAGAAATTATTTCTCTCACATTTCTTTGAGGATGATACCGAGATTACGGTTCATTCCCTCCTTGCAACTAAACAAGGGGAACAAGAGACGGTAAAAGATTTCATAGAAAGGTTCCGGGAGAAGTTCGTGCATTGCAAACATGGAATGATCTAGGAAACTCTAGTCGAGACATGTCGACATAATCTAAAAACTAACGTGCTCCTAAAAATCGGGGCCGTAGAGTCTAGGACATTGAGGGATTTGCTCAAACAGGAAGAGCAGACCGAGGACTTGATTCGTCGAGTTGAAGAGTCTCGTGGATCAAGGAATACTGGAAGTAATAGGCCATATACCCAGAATAATAGTAATAAAAATAAAGGGAAAGTGGTGATGGAATCAGAAGCTGCTCCGCAGAAGACAAATCCTCCACCAAATCCGAAGCCCCAAAATCAGCAGGGCACAAGGAAAAATAGGCCTCAATAGGAGAAGACCTATACTTTTAAGGCTAAACAGACGCCTATTCTCTTTCATCTACTCCAGAGGAAGGGAATACTGAAACTTCTGGAGAATAGGAAATCAGAGGACACTAGCAAGACCAACGATCCCAACTATTGTCTCTACCACCGGAATATTGGGCACCCTACTAGGGATTGTTATCCTCTAAAGAACAGAATCCAAGCACTAATAGAAACTGGAGTTCTAACGCTTAAAGAGGAGCAAAAGAAGGTCACTGCTAACATGGCAACTATAGTGGTTGGAGCCCATGAGTTCTCCGTGGGTGTGACCCCAATTCCAAAGGATAAGATGGTTACAAAGAACCTTGACCCTCACAATAAGGCCCAAGAAGGACTTCTCCCTATAACGACTCAAAAAGGGGAAGTCATGTGGGTCCAACCTGATTTGCTACAGGATGAATAATGGACAAACACAGGGGTCAAAAGAAGAAGCAGACTAGCAATGCTATCTCCACAGAAATAAAAGATGAATATATTATAGGGGTACCTACAGACTCTGAAGAGGAGCCCGAAACCATGGCCACTCATCAAGATGGGGCGGGCCCTTCCGGCACTCGGTCTGGAAAAACATATCTTAAGGACTGTACTAGGGTAGATCCGAAAGATATATATACGGAACTCGCCAAGCCTACAAACTAGAAAGGTCTTCGCTTCCAGAAAAACCCTGGAAAAGATGAAGGAGTCAAGGATACTCCCTTCAAATTCGATATTATAGCTCAGCTAGCAAATATTCCAGCTCGAGTCACGTTGTACGAGTTGCTACAATTATCGAAGTCAACTCGTGAGGCTTTAAGAGAGGCCTTGGCAGACTCTGAGTCATTCCTAGCTCAGATTGTTGAGCCGGCCGATGAAGAACAGGACTCTTGCCCCCGCTGTCACCAAGTGAGGAGGCAGGTATCCAACAAATTATCTTCTCTCCAGAAGATATGCAGGTGAGGAATATAAAGCATAACAGGCTTTTATATTTTACCGGATATGTCGGATCCATAAAGATGGACCGAATTCAAATTGATCCGTCTTCTGCACTAAGTGTCATGCCCAGAAGGTTGATGCAGCTATTAGGGATATCCCTCCATCGTCTGATACCAACCAATACAACAATATATGGGTTTAATGCCAATAATAGCCGTCCCCTCGGAAAAATCCGACTCCGATGTCAAATCGGGGATTTGAGGACGGAGGCTACATGCTACGTTATTGATGCAGATACCTCCTACAATATTTTATTAGGACGACCTTGGATCCATACTTACATGATAGTCCCGTCGACTCTCCACCAACGCATGAAGTATTGCGACGAAGAAGGAGAAATCCGGATACTAAATGCAGACAAGCAACCATTTAAAGGGCTGGAGAATTACTTCACAGATGCTGCACTTTACAAACCAGCCCACGAAGTCTCCAATGAAGATCTTAGTAAGCCTCAAAAGCCTGACGAAAGCAGCAACGAGGCAGACTCTGAGTATGATCTTCTTGAAGAAAATGATGGGGGTGATTATGAAATCAACCCTCACTTAGATTTTAGTCTGAGTCTTGATAATATAGCTGATATAATAGAGAGTGAATGGGTTATTAATGAAAATATAAAGTTAGTCTACGAGCATGCTGTAGCTACTGAGTCTGAACCCTCTTGTACTTCCACTGAAGTGAATAGCCTGTCCGAACTTGAAGTTCTGGTGGCATACCATTTGCCCCTTAGGTCATCCCTCCTCTCTCGATCAACAATAACCAAGGGACAAGATCACTTCTTCGAAGTGCCTCCTCGACAAAGGTCTCAAAAGCCGATCATGTTCGGCAAAGTAATTACGTCGCCTTGACAAAAACAAAGCAGTGAAAGTGATGAACAAATGTCACCTTAATTTCACTTGTATGAACAGAAATCCCGACAAATGATGGAGAAGATGGGTTATAATTTTACCTAGAAACCGGGATTAAACTTTGAAAAAGGGCAACAGAATCTTATACCCTCATTTAGACCGAGAGGAAAGAGCCCAGATTATTATCAAAAGACTCGCAGGGAGTTGGGCTATGTGTCTACTCCACCATCCAGACAAGAAGAAAGTTCTTCAGCCAATGAGGACTCACCTCCGCTTGATCATGATTCGGATCAAAGTACCAGCGCCTGGTTTCAATCCTTGACAGCCAATATGGTTTCAGCCGCACCAGAAAGCGACGAGGAACTAATTAATGTAAAAGACGATTCCTGGGCTAAGTATATGGATACTCTCTGGGATGTCCACTTTGAACAGTGTGACCCACCAACAAAAGACAAATTGGTGCAAATTAATATGGGAATGGAAGAAAACCCGAAACCCATCTTCATAAGCGACACGCTAACTCTCTTGGAAAAGGAGGAACTTATATCTCTTATTAAAGAATATATAGATGTGTTCGCATGGAGCTATGAAGACATGCCCGGACTTGACCCTCAAATTGCCACACGCCGATTAAATATTAAAGAAGACACCAAACCAGTTAAACAACAGCAAAGGCGTTCTAAACCGGAATTGATGGAGGCAATAGTTGCTGAGGTCAACAAACTTATAAAATCGAGATTCATCCGTGTAGAGCAACATCCTGATTGGGTGGCTAATATAGTGCCAATTCGTAAAAAGAACGGCAAAATCTGGATATGCATCGATTTTAGAGATCTAAATGTTGCATATCCTAAGGATGAATTTTAGCTCTCCATTATCGATGTGATGATTGATAACACTTGCGGTTATGATAGGATGTCCTTTATGGATAGCTTCTCAGGATATAACTAGATTAAAATGCACCAAGATGATAAAAAGCACACAACTTTCAGAACGCCGCTGGGGGTATACTGTTATACAGAGATGCCATTTGGATTAAAAAACACCAGTGCCACCTACAAACGAGCGATGAGCATCATATTTAAAGAACACCTGCGCAAAACGATAGAGTGTTATGTGGATGACTTAGCAGTCAAAAGCAGAAATAAGGAAGATCATCTTCATGACCTAAAAAAGGTTTTCGAACTCATGCGAAAATACCATCTGAAGATGAATCCCACTAAGTCATTTATGGGGGTGTCCAGTGGGAAATTTCTTGGATTCATAATAACATCAAAAGGAATTTTTCTTGATCCAGAAAAAGTGAAAGCAATTAGTGAAATGCCACCGCGCCGCAATCTTAAGGAATTAAGGGGGTTACAAGGAAAGTTAGCCTATATCCGGCGCTTCATCTCCAATTTGTCAGGGCAATACCAGCCATTTTCTCGACTCATGAAGAAAGGGGTTTCTTTCGTATGGGATGAGGCATGTCAACAGGCGTTCGACGACCTCAAAGAATATCTCACTAAACCTCCTGTTCTTATGGCACCGACCCCTGGGCAGCCATTTCTTATATATGTAAGGGCCATGGATGATGCTTTAGGAGCATTACTTGCTCAATATAATGAGCACGGCCATGAGCACGCCCTTTATTACTTAAGCAGGATAATGATCGGAGCCGAGTGACGGTATACCCCGATTGAAAAAGAATGTTTAGCCCTAGTGTTCGTTGTTCAGAAAATGCGACACTATTTTTCAGGGCAAACAATTCATGTCATATCAAGGGTTAATCCTTTGAAAATTTTGATGACAAAACTAGGATCCTTAAATAGACGATTGGCGAAATGGGCATTATTGCTATTACCCTATGATATACATTTTGTCCCTCAAAAAGCCATGAAGGGATAGGCGGTCGCCGATTGCCTTGCAGACCATCCAATTTGGTCCAAATCCAAATAAACGTCAGATGTCAACACAGTTAGTAAGAAACAAGCATGGCAGATGTTCTTTGATGGTGCTGCCAGAAGATCTACTGCTGGAGTGGGGGTTGTGCTTATATCCCCATATAAACATATATTACCTAATAGTTACTCATTAACAGAACAATGCATAAATAATGTGACGGAATATAATGCGCTCATTATCGGTTTAAAAATGGCTCTGCAACTGGGGTGAATTATTTAGAGGCATATGGAGACTCTAAGCTCGTCGTCAATCAAATGACAGGAGAGTATGAAGTCAGACATGAAGCCCTCATCCCCTACCATCAGCTAGCCATTGAACTAGCTGGATATTTTGAACGGTTTTATATCTATCATATATCTCGGAATGAGAACGTCTATGCATATGCTCTTGTTGCATTAGCCGCAACATTGGCAATCTCGCCAGGTGAGGCTAAAAGCATCACTATTGGTAGCAGAGGACTACTCCACCCAGATACGGTGTTCCAAACCAAAGAGGTGTGCTAGACAGGCTTGACTCTGGAGCCCCGTGATTGGCGATTTCCGTTTGTAGATTATGCTTTATATGGGATATTACTAGAAGATCCAAAGGAAGCCACATCGATAAAGAGGAAGGCCCAGAGATTTTATTATGACCATAAACTTCAGATTTTATATAGAAAGTCAAGAGATGGTCTGCTGCTACGCTGCATATCAAAAGCAGAAGCAAATGAAGTGCTGAGCGAAACACATGATGGAGTATATGGAGCTCATCAGCCCGGTCCAAAACTCGGAGACCGTATAAGAAGGCTGGGATACTACTGGCCGAACATAATTACGGAAGCAATGGCATACGCTAAACGGTGCCATGCATGCCAAATACATACAAATTTTATTCATCAACCCCGAGAATACTTGCACAATAGTGTTTCTAGTTGGCCATTTGAGGCATGGGGAATGGACATTATGGGGCCAATAACTCCCCCGTCGTCCAGAGGACATCGGTTTATTCTTGCAATAACCGATTATTTTTCAAGATGGGCCGAAGCTGTGCCCATGAGAGAACTAAAAACGACAGATGCAATTAAGTTCATCAAGTATCATGTCATTTACCGCTTTGGCATCTCCCGAAGGATCATTCATGATAATAGACCGCAATTCATCAGCCAGGGATTCTCAAGATTTTGTGATAAATTCAGAATCAAAGATATTTTTTCAACGCCATATAACCCCGCGGCAAATGGGTTGGCCGAAGCCTTTAACAAGGCAATCATTAAACTCCTTCGGAAGTTTGTCTCTTCCAACAAACGAGACTGGGATAAAAAGTTAGGAGAGTGTTTGTGGGCTTATCGCACCACCGTTCGCACTCCGACCAAACCTACCCCCTTCTTCTTGGTTTACGGAAGTGAGATCGTCTTGCCTCTTGAAATCCATATACCATCATTGAGAGTGGCCATAGCCACAAAGATGACGACAGAAGAGCGCCATCAACACAGATTGCAAGAATTAGAGGCATTAAATGAAAAGCGTCTCAAGGCTCAGCAACAAATTGAGTTGTATCAAACCCGGATCTCACAAACGTTCAATAAGAACATTAAACCAAGGACCTTTAAACAAGAAGACTTGGTTCTGGCTGTTAAAAGGCCGATGGTGCTAACCCACAAAATTAAGGGTAAATTCAAACCCAAGTGGGAAGGACCGTTTGTTGTGGAGACCGTATACTCTAGTAGAGCCTATTACTTAATGAATCAGAATGGCGATAGAATGATGATGCCGATCAACGGCAAATTTCTGAAGAAATACTATGCTTAAACTAAACCAGAATGAAGACACAGTAATTGTTGCATCTGGTTCAGATCCCAAAGAGTATGATCATCCACTTGTTCAAGTTACGCAGATGAACACTTGAACTTCTTCTTCTTAGACATTCGCAATTGAGCGCTTCTGACCTAAAATCTGGTGTGCCCAATTCAAGTTACGCAGTTGAGCCTTGAACCATCTCCACTTGTTCAAGTTACGCAGATGAACACTTGAACTTCTTCTTCTTAGGCATGCACAATTGAGCGCCTCTGACCTAAATCTGGTGTGCCCAGTTCAAGTTACGCAGTTGAGCTTTGAACCGCCCCCACTTGTTCAAGTTACTCAGATGCGCACTTGGACTCCTTCTTAGACATGTGCAATTGGACGCCTCTGCCAAAATTTGATGAATCCTAACCCGATCATCGTGGTGTACCCAATTCAAGTTACGCAGTTGAGCCTTGAACCGCTTCCACTTGTTCAAGTTACGCAGATGAGCACTTGGACTCCTTCTTAGGCATGCTCAATTGGGCGCCTCTGTCGAAATTTGATGAATTCTAACCCAATCATTGTGGTGTGCCCAGTTCAAGTATGCAGTTGAGCCTTAAACTGCCTCCACTTGTTCAGGTTACGCAGATGAGCACTTAGACTCCTTCTTAGGCATGCGCAATTGGGCGTCTCTGCCGAAATTTGATGAATCCTAACCCGATCATCGTGGTGTGCCCAGTTCAAGTTACGCAGTTGAGCCTTGAACCGCCTCCACTTGTTCAAGTTACGCAGATGAGCACTTAGACTTCTTCTTAGGCATGTGCAATTGGGTGCCTCTGCCAAAATTTGATTAATCCTAGCCCAATCATCGTGGTGTGCCCAGTTCAAGTTATGCAGTTGAGCCTTGAACCGCCTCCACTTGTTCAAGTTACGCAGATGAGCACTTGGACTCCTTCTCAGACATGTGCAATTGGGTGCCTCCTGCCGAAATTTGGTGATCCTTACCTGATTACCTCGGTATTATCAGTCTAAGTTACGCAGATGAGCCTTAGACTATTTTACCTAAAACAACGAGATCATTTTTAATGACAAGTTATCTGTTGTGCAAACAAATTTTATAGCCAACAGGTAAAAAAATCAAAGGATTATTTTTATTCATTCATAAGGATGAAGTTACAAAGATTCAGCAGAGTTCCCTCTTTTATTACAAGTTCTTATTACAAAAATAATAAAGAATAAAAGAATAGAATTAAAGAAAGTTACGAATTTCCTAGGAGCTTCAACTTGTTCGTTGTCTCGTCAATCACTCGACGACGGGTTTCCTCCACATAGTGTTGAGCCTGCCGGCGTAAATCCTCGTCGTTTATCGCCAATTGCTGGGCCAACTACTAGCGAGATTCTTCAATAGTGTGGATTCTTATTGCGCCTTCTTGCTCGAGTTGCCTTTGTTGAAGGAGTAACTCTTCCCGTTTTTTAACGGATTCTCCTAGTTTAGACCCACTGGCTTCTAATATGGCGCGAGCCTTAGCAATGGTCTCTCTGGCTCTAAGGATGGAGACCTGACTCCCCTCGATTTCAAAATCCACCATCTCTAACCCCCTAAGGATTGATTGTTGACTGGCTTGTAGTTCTGCCAACTCCTGAGACCAGACTTTCTCTTGGTACTTTAACTCCTCTTGATGAGCCACTAATTCCACCCGGGGACGCGCCGCTTCAATTTCGGTGATCGCTCCCACATCCGCTTGGCGAATTGTGTTTAGCGTATTCACCTGCTCTTCTAGGGCTTCAAGGCGGACTCGATAGGGAGCTGCTCGGTCTTGTCCCCCGATCCTTTCAATATTATCTAGATAACTGGACAATATTGGACGTCCAAGATTAAAGAAATCTATTCCATCAAGAATCATCCCTATACACCTCCTTAGTAGCCGTATGAAGTCATTAACACTGTGGTTGAAGAATTCTTCAAGAGGGTCCACAGTGTCTGCATTTAAGGCAGGAAGTGCTAAGGAAGATGTTGCTGGCAGAGGAGTGGTGTCCGCTGGAGTTGAAGATGAAGAAGCCTGTCCCTGTACCAGGTTCATAATATGCGGGGCCAGTAAAACCAATGCAGACCTGGCAGAATTGGGAACCCGAACGGAAGCATCGCCGGTGTAGATCACTTGAGCAGTATCACTAACAGGAGTAGATGATAAAGTGTTTTTACCAGAAGCTCCTCCTGTGGTAGAAGTGACTTCAAATGAAAACTTCAAATTTTCCTCGTCCCCCATTGGTGGAAGACTTGGAGCTAGGGGAGTCACAGATGTCTCAACAACCATTATTGTTGATGATGTCAAAATTGCTGGCTGAGAAACAGAAGGTGCACCAGAAACTACTGGAAAAATCTCTGTGGAGCAGACCGATGGTGTTAGAGACGGCAGACTTAGAGACGGTGTAGCCTCTTTTGCGGCAGCCGCAATAACAACTTCCGTTCTATCATCACTCCCTAGTTCATCAAGGGGAGGAATTGATGAAGGAACTGGGCATGTGGCCGGTGTGAAAAATCCAGCATCAAATTCACTTGCAGAGCTACCCAAACCACCCACCGAACCAGTCATGCCAGAATAGTCCACTCTCTCCTCAGACTCCCCCTTAGTAGTCGAATGCATTGGCGAGAGGGGGTGGCCGCCTGTACCTCAGAAAAGCAAAAACAAAGAGTGTTGCATACAAATACAGAAAAATAAATATAAGACAGAGTATAAAAACTTAGAGAACCATACCAGGGGATACAAGTCCTGTGGTTGGACTAAACGGAGGAACTGTGGTCGTCTCTAGAAGCGCACCTGTTTCCCCACTTAAGAGCTGCGCCGTGGCGTGCTCACCGAACTCTTGAATAGGCAAATGAGGTGGGGCATCAGAGGCACCGGGAGCTTCAGCAGCCCTACCCTCCTCCGCCGAGGTTGTTGGCAAGGTGGAACCCAATAAGTCTGAAGCAAACTTGATAGCTGCCCCTTGGGAAATTACTAGCGACCTTTGGGCCAATTTCTTCTTCTTCTTAGCTGGTCCTTCGCTAGGGGCTCTGCGGAGTTTGATGGTTATACTCTGAGAACGAATAACCATGGGTTGGGGAGCTTCCCCAACATCTCCTCCAACATCAGCACCATCATCGTCATCAGAATCGCTAACATTTGATGAGTCAGTCGCCGTGCCAAGGAATTCATCCATTCCTTTCACTCTTACTCTTGTTGCACCCCTACGGCTAGAGTAAAACACTTCTATTTCTTTACAACAACTCCGGTTAATGGAGAAGTTGGGCACATCAGCATTTGCTATACTGTACCATGTGCAGAAGCTAAGAGTCATGGCCAGCTCGGGTAACTTCTGTGGCAAGACGAATTCAGCTTCGGTTCCACCGGTTACAAAATGGAACCAGCCGTGGGCACCCTCGTATAGATTCCCCTTATGGACAAAATTCTTGTTTGGGTTACCCACATACAGTTGGGAATATCCAAACTGGCGAGCGAAGCGGCTCGGAATGTACGGTTCAATGTAACACTTGGCGTCTTGACGATACACCAGGTGCCCGGGCCGAATATGAAGGAGCCACCAGAATACTCCGGAAGATAGGATGGTGAAGTTATCTGCTCCCGCAATGTCTTGGAATTTTGACCCGTATTCTCCACCAGGGAAGTCGGGGAAGCACCGGAAGATCTCATAATTTTGGTGATGGCGAAGAGTCTTCCAGATTTGAGACATATAGTGACTCTTCCATGTGGAGCGCTCGTATAATTCCACAAAGAGAGGCTTGTCACTAGAGCGATGTTCAGCCGCACTCATCAGAGAGGGGCAGTGCATGATGAGCTACGCTATCAGATAGGTGTAGGGCATCTCCACCCTAGGATTTGGAGTCTTCACCTTGGGAATCTCTTTTGACTTGCCATTTCCTTTCCCCTTACCCTTATCAGCAGGGATAAAGTCATTACAGAGTGCTCGCAGTCCATGCTGTAGGTTGCACACCATGGCAGGAAGAAGTCCGAAGGGTCGGCCGTATGCAAGAAGATCTACTGGATACACCACGCTCATTGCAATGGCCTCTTTCGGCAATGACGGCACGACACATCTCTTCAACCATAGCATCAAAAACCCAGCAATAAGACCTCTATTGGATACTGGGAACCGAGCTTGATAGTGGCAACTCTTGAAGAAAATGCCAGGACCAAATCTACTCTTGTTGGATTCAGTAGTATAATACATTAGGCGAGTCTTGGCGATGCGGCGATCAATCTTCGAGACGTCAACAGAAGCATAGCCATGGACAGTTGTTGAACTATCCTTAGAGTGCAAATTGGCAAAAAGATACTCAGCCCATTTCTTGTGGTCGATACCCTGATTCGCACACCTGCCATATCAGCGCAGATGTGGTAGTGGCACATCATCTCCCAGTAAGTAGCGTAGATGTGCTTATCCCTCGCCATCAGCATGTTCAACTCTTCGGTGGTGGGGATATACTCTTCATAGGGGACTTCGCCCATTAACAGCCGGACACCTCAAACATCTCATGAAAAGCGAACCCAAGCTCTCCCACTGGTGTAAAGAAAGTGCTAGTCTCAGGATTGTACATCTCCAGCAGGCAGAATAAATGGTATGCACTTTGAGGCAAGACAAACTGGACGTTTCTAATGGCTTTGTACAAGCTAATTTCCTTTAGCGTCTGCTCATAGATGTCCAGTATGTGTTTGACAAGTCTGAACCACGACATGTTATCCGAAGAGTGGACCCATCCAAGCATTCTAAAATCTTTAGCAGGGTACTGACCACCCTTAGTCAAAAATTCGCTAAGGAATGTCTTAGCACGAATCGGGACTTCACCGACAAGGTGTTCTTTGGTGACTCTGCCTGGGAGGAGCCCCGTAATACATCTAGGGGGACCGTCTTGAGAAGCCCCATTTGCGCGGAATTTGTCGGTCGCAACACTATCATATTCACGAGTGAGCTCAAACTCCAACTCGCTGTGGGAAGATAGCCTTTGGAGATATACCAAAGGGTAGATATGTTCCATGTCAGGAAGAAATATGAGCAGATCCCCGGCCTGGTACAGCCATTTACCCTCTTCTTCAAAATGGATCTTATCCGAGTGCTCTGTAGCATCTCCAAAAAGGAATCCCAACTTCTCCAATGCCTCCCGGTTTGTGGCTTCAGAAGGAGCATCTATAATGATCTCCCGTGCAGTAGCAGGGTTGTATCTGATTAGCTTCTCTCTGCACTCTCTCAAACCCGGCTTGTACGCAGCAAAAACAGTAGTGAAGCGAAACTGGGTGACTGAATCAGCACCCCCCCATGGCCGAAGTGATGTCCTTGGGAGATTGGATCTACTGAGTAGCCAACTGCAAGAAGAGAGTCAAATAATCAGGGAAAGATTCTTACAAAATCATAAAGTTGTCTAAGTGTGAAAACGCGGAGCTAAGGATAACTCCGCGCAAAGTTAAATAGCCTCGCATTTTGGCAAAACGCAAGGATGATAAAATAACTTCGCATTTACAAATGCGAAGCTAAAATTCTAACCTCGCGTCCGAACGCGATAGTCAGCAAAAATAACTTCGTGTTTACAAACACGGAGATAATGCGATAGCTTCGCGTGAAGGAAGATCAAAGATCTTTTCCTTCTTCTCCAAGCCAGTTGGCCGGAGTATGGCGATCTCGCCGATAAAAGAGATGATTGGCCGGTTAAAACCAAACCAAATCACTCTCTAAATGTTCTACGAAGCACCAAAAGTTAGGGTTTTTACCTCCAATAGGCGCAGCAGGAACTTGTCCGCCGCTGCGCCCGCTACCTCGACCGCTGCTGCCGCTGCTAGCGCTAGCCGCCGATGGAGAAGTGGCATGCGAAGTCGTGGTTTTCTTGGGTGCCATTGGGTTCGAGATCGTGGAAGAAATCGACGAAAAGGGGGCAAGAAATTGGCCGGAAGCAAGGGTTCTTGGATCGTCGGAGCTCTAGTCGCCTGAGTTCTGAAAATCTCTTCGAATGAAGAAGGGGAGAGAAAGAGTTAAGACTCCATTTAAATCAAGAAAACCGCCTCTTGGTATCCGGCGCGAAAATCGGAGCGACTGATTGATCAGTTACTCCCTAAAACGCGAAGCTATTTAGCTTCGCATGATCATCTAAAACGCGAAGTTATTAACTCCGCACAACTATGCAAAACGCGAAGCTAGCTCGGTATTTTAGCTATGCGTTTCAATGAAGCTTGGACTTGGCAAGTGTTATTTGGCGCCTCTGCCAAAGTCTGATAAATCTTCACTTGATTATCTTGGTGTGTGCAGTTCGAGTTATGCATCAGAACCTTGAATTGCCCCTTCAAACTAAGACATGTGCAATTAGACGCCTCTGTCTAAATTAAATGATCCTTATCCAATCAATTTAGGTACTAACAAATCTAAGTTACGCAAATTAGCCTTAGATTGTTTTACCAAAAACTATGAATCATCTATTTGTTGAGCAAGCAAAATTTTTGAAGCCAACAGATAAAGAGAAAAGGAGTTATCTTTATTCATAAAGTAAAAGGATTACAAAAGAAAAGGGATTTATAGCTCTCCCGAAAGCTTCTACAAATTCATCGATTCATCAATAACCAGACAACTAGTCTCTTCCATGGAGTGTTGAAATTCCCTGGTTCATATGCAAAAGATCTCCTCTGCAAATTTCAACTATGATCTATTTAAAATTCTTAGTGGATCATCTGAAGATACTGCTATAAGAATCCTAATGAAGATGCACAAGTTGGATTCGACATGCTACAAGCCCTTATATGATCATCTCTATCGCTTTGGGAAGCGACAGAGATTGTCATCTAACAGAAATGGTCCTCAAGAAAACTTAATGGGCTGCTGCAGAGTTCTTGTAACTCCTTCAAAAGTTTATCTTTTCGATCCAGAGCTTGAAACCTGCAACTACGTTGTAAAGCATATGCTTCTGGCTTCCTTAGAGTTACTTTCGCTGATGAAAAATGGTAGAGCCACATGCACTCCTCTTCAAAAAGGATCTGGTCCAAATACTCCACTGCAAAAGAAGAATCAAAAGAGTTAGAGAAAACTCGAAAAATCTTCTAAATATAAAAACGCGGAGCTAAGGATAACTCCGCGTGCAGTTGAAGAAATAGCCTCGCGTTCAAACACGACTGCTAGTCAAAATAGCCTTGCGGTTGAGACGCGACTGCTAGTCAAAATAGCCTCGCGCTCAAACGCGACTGCTAGTCAAAATAGCCCCGTATTTTCAAACATGAGGATGACGCGATAACTTCGCATAAGAAGAAGATCAGAGTTCCTCTCCGTCTTCTCTTTCCTTCCCAAAGCCTTACGGTCGGAGAACGGCGATCTCGCCAGTTCAAAAAATGTTTGGTCGGTTCGAACCAAGCCAAAACACTCCAAAATTAATCTGAGGAGTCTAAAAGTTAAGAATTTCTACCTAGTGCAGCATGTACTGGCTAGCCGTTGTGGCCACTGCCTTGGCTGGCGCCTCCGCAACTAGCGCTGGCCGCCGATGGTGAGGAGGCGCACGACGCCGTACTCTTCTTAGATGACATCCTAGTCGAAGGAAGTTCGGTGGAAGATCATTCCTTCAAATTGACTCGCCTGATCTCTGAGCTCTTCGGATGAAATGAAGAAGAAGAAGAGATTGAAGCTCTATTTAAATCTCCGCCCCTTGGTATTCGGCGCGAAAGTCAGAGCAGGATTAATTATTGAGCAATTTACTAAGTAATTACTGCATAATTAGTGAGCAGTTAATTGCCAAAAAGCGAAGCTATTAGCTCCGCGCAAGTAAACAAAACGCGAGATAAACTTGGTATCTTAACTCAGCGTTTTTTGTTTAAAGATCCAAAGTATTTCAAAATTTGCTAAATTCTAAACCATTTTGAAAACTTTGGAGGGGTTCTGTTGGCAGTGAAAATTTCTAAATTAAAAAGGATTTTCCACAACAGAACACGGAGCTAACTCCACATCTGGCTACTTTAGCCTCGCGTTTGAGTAAAATACGGAGATGTTCAATAGCTCCGCGTTCTGGTTATTTAGCTCCGCATTTTGATGCAATTAACTCCGCGTGAGCAGATAACCAAAATCTCAAATTGATTGAGATTATGATTTGGGCTTATCCAAGTACCCAAATTGAGTCCAATCAGAATTTTAAATCAAGATATTTAAATCAAAACTAAGATATTTGATTAGAATCCTTGATGAGAGCAAATTCTATTTAGATAGAAACTCTCAAATCATCCTAAGGCTATAAATACCCTATTGAGGAAGCCCTAGGGATCTTTTCGGATCATCTTTTAGCATCTTGGAGAATTCAAGTTACGCACAGAGCCTTGGATTTGTGAAAGAGCAGAGAAGAAAAGATCATTTACAGTCGGCCGTCACCTTCGAGAGAGAAGAGTTTGACGTCAGATCGTCCAAAAGAGCTGCTTGACAGATTCCATCGCCACAGATCCCACACAAATCATTGTAAAAGAGAGAGATTGAATTATAAAATCCTCTTGTTTGTTCTTCTTTTCATCTTGTTCGCTTTCATTGTAATCTAAGTTGTATTTAATGGAAGGAAGGAAAACTTTTGTGGCGAATAGTACGAAACTGCTGTCAACAATGGCTCCTGTAAAGGCAAAAGTTTTACCTGACCGAGAGCGGCTATCGAAGTTGTCGTCGGTGCGGCTATCGACAGTCGTCACCAGAGAGGAGTAGTTATAAATAAATCTTAGAGTTCTTTTTTCTCAAAAAAACAAAACCCTTACTTCTTTCAACTACACTTATGCCCAAAAATTCTTCCTTTCGATAGCGAAGGTTATTCCCGCGCAATTCTCTTCGAATTTTCATCAATTCTCAAGAGGGTAAACTCTCTTCCTTTTTATTTCTATTTAATTTGTTCTCAGTAAAAGTAGATTTTTGTCTCAAAAACCTAGATCTACAATTTTTATGGACAAATTTGAGCAAATTAAAGTTAAATTTTCACTTCTTAGTAGATTAGGGATAGTTTAGCAAAGTTATGAGGGAATTAATGCTATTTTATGTTGAAATCAAGAGTAGAAACAATAAAAATCTCATCTTTTTAGCATTATATTTCAGGGGCTATTTGTATAATTGTCATATTTCAAATTCTTGCAATAATAATCACATTAAAGTGGAATTTGATCATTTTTGAAGAAGAAATTAGAAAAATATGAAATTATGTGAATGAATTTAATTCTAAAAAAAATAAAATATAAATAAGAGAAAAAAAGAAAAGGAAAAAGAAAAATAATAAATTGAATAATTATGTGATAAATTCATATATAAATTTTTGAAATAATAATTATTTTTTGTTAATCTTTGCAGAATGGCACCAAAGAAACAAACAGTTTCTAAGAGGCCAAGAGTGGAATCCTCTGACCCGTTTTCTCCATAGAAAAATAGAGTTGTAAAGGCAAACAAGAAAATTTTGGAATAGTACTATGATTTGAAGCCCAAACATGTAGTAGATTATTCAAAAATAAATGAAAATTTAACTTTAGAGCACAAATACTAGCTTTAAAGTTGGAAGCATACACAAGATATGATCACGCACGACATGCAATGGGATCATGCATGAGTTTTATACTAACTTGCAACCAACAATAAGCCCAACATGGATACTTCATTGTAAGGGGCAGGAAAATACCGTTCACAAGGGAAGAAATTGTAAGGATAATCCCTGTACCCAATGTACCTGAAGAGCACCTTTCTTTTATAGATATCATGAATGAGATACCAAGCGGCTCTCACCGGTTCAAAGAGCTCTATGAGAATTTAAGCGACGTTGCATTCAATGAGAGCTTTTTGAAGGTTGGCTATGTTAAAAAGGAGTATGCCTTGATAAGTCTTTATATTAAATATAACATACTACCATTCTCTGCAATAATAGAACTATATTCAAGGGACGTAATATTAATAAACATGATTTTAGAAAGGCACGCATTCGATATCGCATCCATCATATACTTCACAGTAGTTCAATACATATGTCAAGCCCATGAGTGTATTTAACATTCAAGAACGGTAAAGCCTCACTTAATTTTGCCATCTCTTATTACAAAAATTTGTATGATTTATAGAGTCCATCCATCACGAGGTGATACATTTGAACCTTCTAAGCAACCTATGTGAAGAAACATGAGTGCCCGACATGCCTAGCTTGAACAATAGCTGCAACAAGAGCAACAATAGGCTACTGCCCAACCTACCGATCATAGAGAACAAGATTAGAAATGTGTCGAATAGGAGTAAGAACAATGAGATGTAGTAGATACGGCAGCCCAACCAGATTAAGTAACAATCCACACTATAAACGAGTTGATCAAAAAGATGATGAATGCCTTTACTGCGGGAATGAGCATTCTTGAAAAATGGCAAGCCCAAACCTAGTATCATCAATAATGTCATTATTGGCTTCTCACCAAAGTATGTAGATGAATGGCTGATAAATATGACCCTATTTCTGTAGATGGGGACGAAGAGACGAGCTATGGGACCATAAGGTTCTGCCAGTATCAAAAACACAAGTAACACAATGGTCTTCATCAGAAATATCATTTATATCGACTACACAAGGGAGTGAGTTTTTGAGAACCAACAAAACCAAATGTATTCTAATCTTAAGCTCTTACTTCGTAGTGTATTAATTTCATAATTATATTTTTGATGCACTGAGAACATTGCATAATTTAAGTTGGGGGTGAGATAAATATACTATACTTTACTGTATCATAGTTAACTAACATATTATTAAAAATATTCAATTTTTTTTATTTCTATGAAGCACAAAGTAAGATTAGAAGTATTTTTCATTGCATTGATAGATATCTTAATTTTCAAGTTTATATGATAATAGTTCTTATATAAACTTAATTGAGATTTTAAATCCGAGAATAAGATATATGAATACTTAAGATTAGAATGGAGTATGCACTCTACATACTTACACAATGAGTCATGAAAAATTGATAACAAAGAAAAAACTTAAAAGGGAGACCTACCAAATGTGTATAAAAAAAGAAAAAAAGAAAAAAAAAGTAAGCATGGTATTAAGGCAATATACTTCGGAAAAAATATAAATATATATAATAAATCAGAGAAAGTAAGTATTAAGTAGTTGGGTTCGTGCGCCTTGGTAAGTATGTGTATTCACATGAGTAATACTTATGGACTTTTATTATAGATATGAGCTAACTAGCTAGACATTTGTGACTCTGTAAGCATGAATATTTATATGAAAAACAAGTGTTTATGATATATATATATATATATATATATATATATATATATATATATATATATTGTGAAAGGATCCTATAAGTTTGATTGGAGTTAGAAACTTAATAAGGCTAAATCGCACGCTCTCAAGAGTACATAGGAAAGGATAATTGAAAGTAAAAATATATTAACTATATGATTTAAATGATCAAGATAAATATATAAGAGTATTATATTATAAGTGATTTATTAAGATTGACATTTTCGTTAATATCTACGTATGTATATATTATTGAGCTTGATTTGAAAAGAAGTGAAAACAAAAAAAAATGTAATTGTATAGATAGTTAATAGGATACAAACATTTTCTTTTTCTTTATTTTACATTTATCCTTATTTTTTTAAAATTTATTTCTTGATCTCAAATATTTTTTGATATTTGTGGGTAACATTACTGGAAACCATCACAAGACAACACTCGTCTACTAGGATAATGTAGGGATTTAATGGCTTGTTGCACGTCCTAAGTACAATCGTAATTCCTATGAAAGTGAGTTAGAATTTATTTTTTTAAAACTCCGCCAGTGTTATGCTTAAATATTTATCCTTTCACTGTTTATCCTAAGTCAGGATAAAAGAGGAGGGTTGTGGTACGGCGGTGACAGCCAGTATAAAATATTGTCACATATTATGACAAGAGGTAAAATATGAATTTCATTGGGGCGTTTTCTATTGAACGACGTGCTACATTGGAGCCCGGGTGTAGTAAAAAATGTGTGAGGGTTGCTAGATCATCGCCCAGAAGCGATGCACCACGCCAGTGCCCAGATGTGGTATTAAATGAAAAAGGATTCCCACATCTTAATGAGAGGGTATGGGTAAAAAAGTTAGCTCATAAACATAAATATAGGATTCGGTTGCTATCGTGAAATATAAATTCTGTTACAGGTAGATTAGCAGAGTTAATTGATAGTATGATTGGAAGGAAAGTTAATATTTTATGCGTGCAGGAAACTAAGTGGGTAGGTGAGAAAGATAAAGTCATAGAGGTTTAGAGTTATAAATTTTAGTATACGAGTAGAGATAAAAATCGTAATGGGGTAGGTGCGATCATAAATAAACAATTATTTGGGAATGTAGTGGAGGTTAGGAAGAAGGGTAATAAAATTTTATTAGTTAAATTTTTTTAGATGGAGACATTTTTAATATTATTAGTGTTTATGCACCACAAGTAGGATTTGATGAATCCAGCAAAGATCAATTTTGGGAGGATCTAAATGTGATAGTACAAAAAATACCCACTAGACAAAAACTATTTATTGGTGGTGATCTCAATGGGCATATAAGAATTAGTCATAATGGGTTTGACAGTGTACATGGAGGATTTGATTTTGAAGAAAGAAATGAAGCAGGTAATTCAATTATAAATTTTTCTTTATCTTATGATTTGATTTTAGTGAATACTTGGTTTAAAAAGAGAGTTTCTCACTTGATTATTTTTAAAAGTGAATCGAATGCAAGTCAAATAGAATTTTTTAACTAGGAAGGTAGATAGAGTCAGTTGTATCAATTGTGAGGTAGTGCCAGGTGAGAGTGTAGTTACCTAACATACTTCCGAGCCAGAAAAGAGTTTAAAGAGAGCAAAACTACAAGATTAAAATACTTCTGAGAGTCAAAAATCAAATACAGTCAAGAAAACCAAGAGTACGAGATATGAGACTCATGCTGAAAAAATTTCAAGCCAATATCTCAAAAAAAAGTGCAGCCAATTAGCGGTAATTACCGCCAAATGGCGGCCCAAAGTGGGCCCCACAAGCTGATTTTTCTTCAATGGTTTCGTTGTAATTTTGCTTAGAATTAGGGTTTGATTTTCGAAGCCTATATATTGGTCGTATCTTTGTATTCTAAGAGAATCCTGAAAGTTTTGTACTCATTTTAAATTAATAAAATTAGAATTTTACTGAAGGGGTGACGAGCATAATACCGTGTTCCAGAGATAAGCCATTGTTTTTAATTCTTTATTTGCTTTTTAGATAGAGTTAATTGCTTTCTAGTATAGATTTATTCACTTTCTAGATTAGATTTTATTGAGATCATGAATAAAAATTCGATTTTGCTTATTAGAAATATGGATAGCTAATTTTCTTTAGCCGTAGGATATAGATAAAGTTAGTTTAATAGATCTAATATGAATTTATCTCATCTTCTTCTTACAAATAAATAAAGTTATGATTTTTCTATAAATAAATAAAAGATAGAGTTCACAAATCATAATTCTTTAATAGATTATGCTTAATTAATATTTTGATAATCTATGCTTAGATGAAGTTTGGTATTCTTATTTTTTGTTTATTTTTAGAATTATCAATAAAGATTTTTCTTAAAAATAAATTGAACTGGATAAACTTGTAAATCTAATTTCTTTGATAAATTATACTTAAGTTCGGTCTTTTGATAGCCTATACTTATATTAGGGTTTGAAGTTTATTTATTTTCTTTTATTTATAAGCTTTTCTACTCAATATGATTTATTTTTAAGAAAGGTATTATCTTTGATAGTCTATACTTACACATCACTTGATAGGTCATACTTAGGGGCACTTGATTAAAATTAAATTAAAAAGATCATCTTTTTAATAAGTTACTTAACCATGCATAATTAAAAAGATAGAAAGAAAGAGATAATTCACTATTAGGCTATTATTCTAACGGATTCGAAATCGTAGGCTAATCATTAGAACTTATAACCAATCTTCTCTCAATTTAGAAACTCTTAGTTAATCCACTAGAACTAAAAAATAGTAAGAATCTCAAAACACTTGAGATCTCTATGTGACAATCTGTATAGCGTTATAACTGACACTGTACATTGCAGTAATTTATCACATCAAGTTTTTGGTGTCGTTGTCGGGGATCAAAAGTATTTTTCTTGCTTTTACTAAAGTTTTACGGGTTAACAGTGTGTGTTGAGTGTGTAGGGAATAGAAATTGTAGATACATAAAGACAAAAGGGATCACAAGAGCCTCTAGACTAAGCAGCAAAAATCAGAGAGTCAAGCTCCCTGATTTAGCCGCTATTTGGTGGCTAAACCCGCCATTTAGCGGCCTATCAGGTAAACTCTGAGTCTATTTTTCTCTAGTTCTGTATTTTGGTTCCCTGATTCTAAAAAAATAAAAACAACAATCAATCTTTTTTTTATTTAATTTCCATCTCTCTCCCTCTTCACCTTTTTCAAAAAAAACAAAAAAATAAAAAAATAAAAAATTGTTTCAAAATCAAACTGGTTGGTATCATTGTCATGATCCATATCATAATTATTATCAGTGTCCATAAATAGAAAGTTCGTTAGGACTAGGTCATAATCAATTTCACAACACATATAATGATCTTACGAACGCTTCTTATACACAAAATTACAATTATGAATGGATGAATAATTCTAATTTTGCATATAATCAAGAGCCGTATCAAGAGAGTCCTCCATCTAATCCTTTCTTTATGAGCTATTCATCTTTATTCAATCATGAACAAGATATTCAATTGAATATGTTAGATAAAAAATTAAAAAGATTAGAAATAAGGTATGCATGTCATGAGAATTTACCTACAACCACTTCATATTTATCATCAAATATGTACACAGATCTATAATATCCACCATCAAATTTCACTCATGATCTCGAGATGCAATCATTTGAGAAAAATAAGAAAAAATACAATCATGAGTCTGAGGAATATGAGTCTGAGGAACGAAGACATAGAATAGAGGAAAATATAAAAGTTTTGCTAAAATTATCATCTCAAAAATCATCATCTCAAATTGAATCTTGTATGGAAGATCTTCTCAAATCGATTTCTCAAACTAAACTTTTTGGAGATCAACCATCTAATAGTTTGAACATATCTTACTCCAACGAGCAACCACTTCAGTCATCTTTTAAAATAGATATGAATCAAAATGAGTTATATAATTTTTTGCATGATGAGTCTATAATTCAATATTGTGATCAACCTATTTTAGACCATTTTGACAATAATTATGAAGAAATTAGCGATAAAGAAAATATTTTGCTTGATGATTTACCTCATGGTGAGCTTACTAGTGACACATTATCATTTGATTCTTTTGATGAAAATTGTGAAGAAATTTGTGAGGAAGAATTTTTATCCCTTCATAATAACTTGACTAATGATAAGTCCACTAGTATGCCATTTTCTTTTAAGAATTTTGATGACAGGATTGACGAAAATTTGCATGACAAGCCCATAATAATTGAAGAATGGAAGGAATATCAAAAAGAAGAGGTCATGATACCTAATGATTTGGAAGGACGAACCAAAATCGAGCTCATGATTCCGCTACATCAAAGTGAGCATGTTATTTCACATGTTGATAAAACCGAAATACTTACTGCCATGAAAGATGCTCGTGGGCCGAATATGGACGGTAAAGGTACACTTTCTAACCTCAAAACTTTACTATTAAATAAAAGAAAGAAGGTAGAAATAAATTGAGAAAAATCAAAAATAAGATGGAGAGATTAAATATAAAACTGACAAAAAAGGCTAAGTTCATCCATATTAAAATATAAAAGGAAACATTATGAGAGTGAAAAGTGATCAAGAGGTTGTAACCGTTTGAATTTTCTAATAAATATATAATATTGTATAATAATTTTCTTATTTATTTTACCACCCTTGGTTTGTGTATGAGGTCATATACAAGTTTAGGTGTGGCGTAGTGAGTTAGGATATTTTTTTTTTGAGTTTTTCTAAGATTATTGCTTTTTTTTAGAGTTTTTATTTTATTTTTGAGTTTCTTTATTTTACAATTTAGGTAGTTTTTAGGGTAACTAATTAAAAAAAATTAAAAAAAATGAAATAAATTAATTAATTAATTAATAATAAATTTATGTATTTTTATCAATAGATCAACCTAATTACAGATAAAGGAACAAATTTATATTTGAAATTGGATAGGAGAGTAGATTGGATGATACACTTTGAATTTTATAAAAAGATCAAAATCCAAAAAATAAATACTGCTAACAGTAGTTTTGAGGCAAGTATATATTTATTTTTCACTTCACAATAGTTTATTAGGTTAAGGACAAAAATAATAACGATTGAGTAAGTCTTCTCTCTCTAAACAAAAAAAGTGAGAATAAAATAATTGGGTGTACCTGGTATTAAGACAATAGTCTCGAAAGTGATAAAATAATGGGGTGCGCCTAGTATTAAGGCAATAGTCTCAAGAGTGAAAAAAAGTATATGATCCAAGTAATCGGGTACTTTGCACATAAGTAAGCGTGAATATTCGCATGAAAGTTGAAATATTCTAAAAAAAGAAAAAGAAAAGAATATGAACCGGGTAATCGGGTACCTCGTGCCTAAGCAAGCGTGAATATTCGCATAAAAGATGAAATATCCTTTAAAAAAAGAAAAGAAAAAAAAGACAAAAATTTTTATGAGAGAGGAGATGAATCATGAGTTAGAGTTTGAGTCCAAAATCGAAGTAGACTATCACACGTGCAAGTAGATATATAGGAGCCAATGGATTATCTGTTAGTAGGTATTGAAAGATAGGATTTAAAATTAAAATAATAAGTGTATTTGATATAGTCTCGATTTGAAAATTAATAATCTAAATGCATTCTTGAGTTTGTATATTAGTGAGATTAATTGATAAAAATATTATTTAAAAAAATTCTTTCATTTGTATAAATTTTTTATTTTTTTTATTTTTGGTTATCCTTATTTTTCTTTTTTTTACTTCTTAATCTATTTTTTTCATGAATTTTGTGGGTATATTCATTGCAAATCCTTACGAGACAACACTCGTCCACTAGGGTAATCTAGGAGTTTAAAGACTTATTGCACGTGCTAAGTGCAATCGCGATTCCGGCGAAAGTGAGTTAGGATTTTTGTTTTTCTTCTTAGATTTAGATTTTGCTCGAGGACTAGCAAAATATACGTGTGGAGGTGTGATGAGTGCCATATATTGCATATTTATAACCTTCATATTATCTATTTTTGTATATAAATAATACTACTCGGGGATTTTTAGTGTGTTTTTCAAGAATTTTATTTGTACAAGGAGATAATATGAAATCAGAGCCGGATTAGGAAATTATGTCCAGAAAAGAGTTTAAAGAGAGGAAAACTACAAGATTAAAATACTTCCGAGAGTCAAAAGTCAAATATAGTCAAGAAAACCAAGAGTACGAGACGTGAGACTCATGCAAAAGAAATTTCAAGTCAATATCTCAAAAAAAAAGTGCAGCCAATTAGCAGTAATTGCCACCAAATAGCGGCCCAAAGTGGGCCTCAGCAGCTGATTTTTCTTCGCTGGTTTTGTTGTAATTTTATAGTTTTTCAGTTCTGTTAGAATTAGGGTTTGATTTCCGAGACCTATATATATTGGTCGTATCCTTGTACTCTAAGATAATCCTGTAAGTTTGGTACTCATTTTAAATTAATAAAATTAGGATTTTGCTGAGGGGTAATGGCCACAATACCGTACTTCAGAGGTAAGCCATTGTTTTTAATTCTTTATTTGCTTTTTAGATAGAGTTAATTGCTTTCTAGTATAGATTTATTCGCTTTCTAGATTTGATTTTATTGTGTTCATGAATAAAAATTCGATTTTGCTTATTAGAAATATGGATAGCTAATTTTCTTTAGCCATAGGATGTAGATAAAATTAGTTTAATAGATCTAACATGGATTTATCTCATCTTATTCTTATAAATAAATAAAGTTATGATTTTTCTATAAATAAATAAAAGATAGAGTTCACAAATCATAATTTTTTGATAGATTATACTTAATTAATATTTTGATAATCTATACTTAGATGAAGTTTGGAGTTTTTATTTTTTGTTTATTTTTAGAATTATCAATAAAAATTTTCCTATAAATAAATTGAATTGGATAAACTTATAAATTTAATTTCTTTGATAGGTTACACTTCAGTTCGGTCTTTTAATAGTCTATACTTAGATTAGGGTTTAAAGTTTATTTATTTTTTTGTTTATAAGAATTTCTACTCGATATGATTTGTTTTTAAGAAAGGTATTATGTTTGATGGTCTATACTTGCACATCACTTGATAGGTCATACTTAGGGGCACTTGATTAAAATTAAAATAAAAAGATTACTTTTTTAATATGTTACTTAACCGTGCATAATTAAAAAAATAGGAAGAAAGAGATAAATCACTGTTAGGCTATTATTCTAATGGATTCAAAATCCTAGGCTAATATTTAGAACTTAGAACCAATCTTTCCTCAATTTAGGAACTCTTAGTTTATCTACTAGAACTAAAAAAATAATAAGAATCGCAAAACACCTAAGATTTCTGTGAGACGACCTGTATAGCGCTATAACTGACACTGTACGCTTGCAGTAATTTATCACATCAGGTAACTAAAAATATATTTGGTGAGTCGAGGGGCGGTACTCGACCATATAGGTATATATCATGGTAGAATGAAGAAATAGAAAATGCTATTAAGATCAAGCGAGACCTTTGTGGAGATTTGAAGAAGAATAATAATAATGATGGAACAAGTTTTGAGAAGTATAAACTAGCGAAGAAGGAGGCCAAGAAAACTGTTCGGAATGCAAAAACTAAATTATATAAACAAGTGTATGAGAAGTTGGATAATAAAGAGGTAGAAAATGATATATGTATAATTGCTTGAATAAGATAGAGAAAGTCTAAAGACTTATATACTGTAAAGTATATTAAAAAAGAGGATCATTAAAAATGAGGATCAGATGGTTCTAATTCGAGACGAAGAGATTAAAGAAAAATAGAAAGATTATTTTGATAGATTATATAATAGTAGTTTTACTCAAGATTTGAGATATCTTACTATTCAATGTGCTGGATATGAATCATAGCTTTTTGCAAAAAATTAAAGAATCTGAAGTAAAATAGTTTTTTAAGAGGATGAAATCACAAAAAACTGTTGATTTAGATGAGATTTCTATAGAGATATGGAGATATTTAGGAGGAATTAGTGTGAGGTGACTGATAGATCATTTTAAGAAGATTTGACAAACTAAAAATTCCAAATAAATGGAGGAAGAGTACTCTAATATCTCTGTATAAGAATAAGGGTAATATTCAGAGTTGTTTTAACTATCGGGGAATAAAACTCATATGTCACACTATGAAGCTTAAGGAAAAGGTAATTGAATATACATTGTGGCAAACTGTTAAATTATTGGAGAATCAGTTTGGATTTATGCCGGGACGATCGATGACAGAAGTTATTCATTTATTTCGTCAACTTACAAAGCAATTCCGAGAGAGAAATAAAGATTTGAATATGATATTTAATGACTTAGAGAAAGTTTATGATAAGGTACCATGAGCGGTATTTATCGACTTAGAGAAAGTTTATGATAAGGTACCATGAGCGGTATTTTGGTAGACATTAATGAAGAAAAGAGTTCACATCAAGTATATTGATATAATTAAGAATATGTATGATAGAGTAGTAGCCAATGTCAGAATATGTGGTGGTTTAACATGTGATTTTTCTATCACAATTGAATTGCATCAAGTATCTGCATTGAGCCCGCTCGTATTTGTTATAGTGATGGATGAGCTTACTAGAACTATTTAGGATGAGCTTACTAGAGCTATTCAGGATGAGATACCTTGCTATATACTATTTGTTAATAATATTGTCTTAGTTAATGAGATAAGTGCAGGAGTGAATGTCAAGTTAGAGTTATGGAGGCACATATTAGAATCTGGAGATTTTAACTTGAGTAGGTCTAAAACAGAGTATATGAAGTGTAAATTTAGTAAACGACAGACTATAAACTATAATGTTGTAATATTGGATAGGCAAAAAATACAAATAAGCTCTCAGTTTAAGTATGTGGGTTCTATTATTTAGAATGATAGAGAGATCGATAATGATATTAATTATAAAATACAAGCTAACTGGTTAAAATTGAGAAGTGCAACGGGAGTTTCATGCGACCGTAACATTCCATTAAAATTGAAGGAAAAATTTTATAGGACTGCTATTAGGCCAGTTTTATTATATGACACGGAATGTTAGGTTATAAAGAAACGTCATTCATAGAAGATAAATATAACAGAGATGCACATGCTCCGCTGGATATGCAGCAACACTAGGAAAGATAAAATAAGAAATGAAGATATTCGTGCTAAGGTACGTGTAGCTCCCATCGATGAGAAGATGCGAGAAACGATGGTTTGATCATGTACAATGTAGGCCTACAAATGCATCAGTTCGGCGAGGGGAGTTTATCAATGTAGAACAAGCTAAAGGAACGAAGAGAAGACCGAAGAAAATATGGATGAATGTAATACGAAAAAAATATAGATTCTAGAGGTTTAAATGAGGAGATATTACTTGATAGAAATGAACGGAGAAAGACTATCAAAGTGATCAATCCGGCATGATTTTTTTTTTTTGTTCATGTAGCCTACCCCAAATATTTGGAATAAAATGCTTAGTTGTTGTTGTTGTTAGTTTATTTTTTTAGTTTATTGATTTGCTAGGGACTAGCAACTTAAAGATTTGCTAGGGAATAGCAACACTCAAGTTAGGGGTGTGGTTACGCTTGAAAAGTATAATATTTTAAGCTTATTTTGTGCAAGCGTAATCCAATTTTATTGATTAATACAAAAAATTAATAAAAAATTATTTTTATTAATCAAATTCCACACTATGATATTTTTCTAATGTTATCTAATATTTTTGTAACGTTTTATAAACAAGAAAATCGAAGTATCAAAGCGTATCTCAAATATCAGCTCAGAACTGTGTATTTTTAGGAATGACTATAAACCATGCTCGAAAGTAGCTATCGATAGGCCTGTTGAAGGGAGTGGTTGCAGATCCTTTTTCTTGGGATTTTTAGGAAGAATAAAGAGTTTGCTTGTAAATAGAATTCTTTTTAGGATTTGTAAGGCTATAAATAACTAATGAATCTCAAGTTTTGAAACAATATTTTATAGAGAACAATATAGAGTTTATATAGTTTTAGATTTAAAATTTAGTTTTTGTACTCATTCATAGAAATCAATAAAATAATTCTTTTTTTCATTATTCATAGTTATGATGAGTATGAATGTTTAGATTCTTGAGTTGGATCAGATAAAATAACAAATTCTAAGTGATTTACTGATATGATTCTTATATGCTTATGAATTTTAATTGTTTTATATGGAATTAATATTTTTAATCCTCTGCTATCTTTGAAATGACTAAATATGATTTTGTATGTTTAATGATTTATAGTTTGACGATATATTCGTTGTTTAGTTTTTAATATACCGTATACTCTTTAGGTATGACGTATACTTAGATTTTGACGTCTATTTTTATTAATCAATATAAACTCAAAATTTATATAAAACTAACTGGGAGAAATTAGTCAAATTATCAAGTTCACAACTTTATATATTTTGTACTTAATTGAATTATTTTTCGGTTGTAGAAAGACTAAGTGATCTATGAAACTGAGATAAAAAAGTATAAATATATCTAGTAAATTATCGTAGGAGGAGTTGCATCCATCTGACCAACAATTTCTATAAAAGTAAATTTTTCATCTTTAAATTTAGTTTAGTTAATAAAAATCCAATCTTTTTTACTTTCGTATTTTATTCTAGTATTACACAATTAGCAAACGATCCTCGAGAGAACGATTTTAGTTTACTATCATTTTACTACTTATCGATCATTTACATTTGGGTGTTGCAGTCACTAACGCTGTGTTGCGGAGCCGGTGCTGAGAAAAAAGAGGGTTGCTGGTAGCTGTCGTTTGAGGGTCGGGCGGCAATGTTGTTGCACGAGGCGGACCCGGCGACATCAGCTGAGGGTGGCGAGGCAGTGTCACTAGTTGAGAGCGGCGAGGCTGGAGCCTCAACAATGCTGTCGCAGTTGGGGGATGGAGTTTGGGGGTTTGTTGTCACTGTTGTTGTAGAGGGGGAGAGAAGAAGAAGGGGGATGGAGTTTGGGGGTTTGTTGTCACTGTTGTTGTAGAGGGGGAGAGAAGGAGAAGGGAGAGGAGGCACTGTAGTTGGTTTTCTTTTTCTTTTGGTTTTTTTTTCCTTTTTCCTTGTTTTTCTTTTTCTCCGCTAGCAGATGAACTGAGAACATATCGTTTTTTTTTTTATTTTTTCTCTTTTTTTCACTTTTTTATTTTTTTTCCTCTCACAAAATAAATAAAGATAAAAAAAAAATCAAAAAGAAGATGAAGATAAAAGGAAAGATGTAAATGGAAATTTAGGTTTTGATGTCAATTTGACACAAAATGAAAGCGGATTAGGATTAGAGATTTTAGGATTTTTGGACAGATTTGGAGAAGAACAAAAAGATTGGAAGTCCACCTAGGCAAATTCATGGCCACTCTCAACAATTAATCCGTGAGGAGATATTTTTTTTGGAACACAGTGAATAAATACAGTTTCTCAAAATTTAATTTTTATTCAATATTTAATATCTCTAAAGTACTTCAAAATATTTCATACAGAACTTATTTATAAGAAAAATCCAAAAAACTAATTCTAATAAAATCCAAATAAAATCTTATCAAATCTAAATCAAACTAAATCAAATCCTATCGTATCTCAAAAACAAATAAAATCATCTGATATCAAATCTGATCTCCATCAACTATCCTCATACAATATCGTCTTATTCAATATTTAGTTTCACCTAGTCCACATATCGTTAATACATAATATGCATATTCTGCTGAGATACCAAGGCACTACAAGTTACCATGTACATATCCAATACTATTGTCAAGAGTGTAACATTAATCAGTAATGGCTCATGTGCATGCACGTTACTACGAGTTTCCTCAATTATGTTTTGTCACCACATCTCAGTGTCACGGCCATCATATACTATGTACTGGTTATCATGCTATATCGTCATAATGCCATGTCATACATACTAGGAGATCAGTATAGGATTAATATGTCAAAACTCAATTTTTGCTGCAGGATTTCATGTTTTGAGTTGCACAATTTATGTTGCAACTTCCTACCATGGGTTATGTTATTCTAGGACCTATTCGGATTAATCAAGTATCCTAATGTAGTTCCTTAGATACTATTTCTACCTCAACAATCTTATATGCATGAGGTGTAAGGAAGGAGAATTCCCAATGAAATACCTGGTTGTTCCGATCAAATCTGGAAAACTTTCAAAACAGGACTGACACCCCCCTCTGGATTGCTTCGAGAAGAAACTAGATGGTTGGAGAGGGAAATTATTATCTTTAGGAAGAAGGGTTATCCTGTTCAACGCAGTTCTTTTATCCCTTCGCTTTACTATATGTCCTTCTTTCTACTTCCATGCTGGGTTCGAAACAAAATAAAGCATATCAGAAAGAGATTTTTATGGAATGGAATGGCCGAATCCAACAAATATCATCTTGTTTCTTGGAAGCAGGTTTACAGACCTAAGACTGCGGGAGGACTTGGAGTCCTAGATTTAAGAATGTTCAATTAGTTCCTAATGGCTAAGTGGTGGTGGCACTTACTCACTCGTCTCGAAGGAAGCTTCCAGAAACTCATGCATGCCAAATATTGTTCCCGAAATGGAATATGGTATGCGACTAATAGAAATTCCCTAAATTCTTCCTGCTTCTGGAAAGGGGTGGTCAAGAACAAACACATAGTCTGAACTAGTCTGCAATATAAACTAGGTAATGGTCGAAAGATTGCATTCTGGCATGATCGATGGTGTACACAACTCCCCCTCAAAATTCTGTTTCCTGCAGTATTTGAGTTATCCCTAAATAAAGATGCAGTTATTGTCTCCCAAAGGGGAAGTGCGAGATGGCAACTAAATATAACACACCCCATGTCAATCTTGGAGGAAACACAGGTCCGTGAACTAAGGTCTACCCTGATTGAAATACCACCGCCCGGGACAACCAATGATCCACCTATATAGAGATGGAATAAAAATGGAGAATTCTTAGTGAAATTCACATATCATCATTTTATGGATAGTAGAGTCAATACTAAAGACACAAGTTGGATTTGAAATACAAAATGTTCACTGAAAGTTAGAATATTCCTCTAACTAGCCCATAGGAATGCACTACTCACATGGCCAGCATTACAAAGATGTGGCTGGGCAGGTCCAAATTTCTGTGTCCTATGTAGTAAAACTGGAGAATCCACCAAATATTTATTGCTAAACTGTCACTTCACTAATCATTTTTGGATCCGTTGTGCAAGAATTCTTGGGATCAACCAAAAAATAGAGGAGGAAAATTGCATAAGAGGTAGATTATGTTTAACAAGCCATACATCAAATCAAGCTAGAATATTAACTGCAGTTTTGTGTTGGAATGTTTGGATGGAAAGAAATAGTAGAATTTTTAATTCTACTGCTCACTCCCTACATACTTGCACCCGTCTAATCATGCATGATTTTTCTCTTTGGACAGATATACCTTCCGATGAGGAGCGCATATATATATCAGAGGGGTCCTCTGAGGATGACCTGGGCTCACCTCACCACACTTGATCCGCACTCTTCAACTTACAAAGAAACCACTTTACAAAAAGAACTATTGATTGGACCTGTTGTTGCTTCTATGTATCTTTTCTGTTTGTTTCTTGCATCTATTGTATTAAGAATCACTCATTAGAAGTGATCGAACTATGTTATTCTTTGTATGGTTCTATTATCTTCTTACTAATGGAACACGGAGGACTTCCACCCGCCGTTTTATTTCAAAAAAAAACAATTTTGTATGCATCAAAGCCTAGACGACCTTAGAATATCCTTTCGATCATCCTGCCAGTGTAAATACATTATATATTGAAATTAGGCTCAGGAGCATACCATCTTACAAGCTATTATGCATCATCCACTAATATGACCAGGCCCTGCATACTAAACAAAGTTACTAGACAAAATCTTGATGTCAATGGGGTTGTGCAATCTGCCAGCTAGAGATTTCTTCTGCTATCTGGCGGTGGAACCATCACTGATGATTCACGCTTCATTTTAGAAGCTAAGCTCTCACCAACTATCACTGCATACATCGGTTTGCCATTCTAGGCTATGCGCATATTCTCGTTATCGATCCAACATGCTCCTCACAATCGAGTTTAAAATCAGAGTAGAAATATTAATGATCTTATTTTCAAAATTCAAAACACTAACTTTACAATAATCCAGCAGGCATAGAAATCATCTAATAGTAATTATAGGTTCTACTCCTAGAGACCAATCCTTGGAAGTAGTCGCCATTGGACCGCTACTTGGAGGCTAGGGCCACTGTCTGCGGTCCTTTGGCTGTTGTTTGCCCCAATCCTTTTCAAGGGTGGTTAGAAGATACATTTATATCAAGATTCGAGTACTGTAATCCCAGCACAACCGCTAGAATTAAATTTGAGTACAAAAACTATTCATTCTTAAGACTTCGTTATCAAAAATTTTGCCTCTATGAATCATCCGAGGGACTCATCAATATAGAGTTAATATTATAATAACTAGACTATAAGAAATTAATTTTACCACTGAAAATAAGGACGGCCCTTCGAGGTCTCTCGGGACCAAAATTGTCGTCGGGTAGCGGTTATGGCTGCTGCTATCTGCTACCCGACGACAATTTTGGTCCCGAGAGACCAAAATTGTCCTGCTGCTCAGCTGCTAGAGGGTGGAGAGATTTCTTGATGAGAAATGAGAAGGATAAATGATGGAAAAAGAAAATTAGGGCTTAAATGCAATTAATTTCGCATGTTATGAGCCATTTCCACCTCTCTTGATGACAGTTGTGTTAGCAAAAGATAGCAAAATAATACTAATGTAACAACAAGAAGAATTAAATAGTTAACCGAAGAGAAAAATAGTAGAAACAGAACACGCAGATTTAACGTGGTTCGGCAATATGCCTACGTCCACGGGAAAACGATCGAAAAACTTCCACTATATCAAAAAATGATTACAACTTTCTAGTTCTCAACCACAAGAGAATTGACAAAGAAATCACACAAGATTTTGAGATCAAACCCTAATTTTTTGTTGCAGTGATTTTCTTCTTTGCTTCGGCCACCGCCACCAGCTTCTATTCACGAGCCGTAACAAATTATTTGCTTCCGCTGCAAATAAAATTTCTTCTCTTGCAGCTCCACAAGAAAAACCAGCCGCCTTCTTTTATACTTCGGCCGAAAACCGCAAAGAAAGCTCACCTTTAAATTCTTTCCTTTTAGCCGAATAATAGCAGCAGCCCAAGGTTCTTATATATGTGGCCAAGAATTTCAGCCGTTTGTTTGCTTTGGCCAAAAGAAAACAAAGCAGCAGTTATATTTCAAAGATAATAGAAAATCTTGGCCAATCACAAATTAAATCTCCACCACTTGATTTAATCAGCAGCCACAAAACCCTTACAAAACATAACAAGTTATTTGGGCCGGTTTTGGACCCATTTCGGCGAACCGAAATCCGCTGCGGCAATGGGGCTCTATTAGTAACAATCTCCCACTTGGAGACCTATTGCAATGATTGTAATCTCTGTACATGATAATTCTAGTGTCCAAAACTTTTACTCGATCATTTAAAGTCCCAATTTCTGCATTCAACACAAATGCACCAAACTTGATCAATAGCTCAAATTTTTCCCATCAATCGGTTTTGTCAATATATCTGTAAGATTCCTACTGCTCTCAATCTTCTCTAATTTCAATTGACCATTCTCTAATAAGGATCTAATAAAGTGATATCTCAAGTGAATATGTTTAGTCCATGAATGATACGCCGAGTTCTTAGCAAGATGAATTGTATTTTGATTGTCACTGAATAACCTGCAATCTACTCCATCAAACTCAACTCACTCATCAATCGCTGCAACCAAATAAACTCCTTACTGGATTTTGCAGCTGCAACTTACTCAGTTTCTGTCGAAAATAAAGCAACAATTGATTGTAATCTTAAAACCCAGCTTACTGTTGTCCCTCCTACAGTAAAGACGTAACTAGTGGTGCTCCTACCATTGTCTTTATCACCCGCATGGTCCAAATCCATAAAACCTTGCACATCAATATTATCACCTCCAAAACACAAATAATAATTTGAAGTACCTTTCAAATACCTGAAAATCCACTTTATCGCTTACCAATGTTTATTTCCAGGGTTCTTTATGAATCTACTCACTACTTCCACTGCATGTGCGATATCTGGTCTTGTACTCACCATTGCATACATGAGACTCCCAACGGCCGATGAATACGGCACATTCTCCATGTATCTCGTCTTCTCATCTGTCTTAGCACCTTACTCTTTTGACAGTTTGAACCAATAACCAAGAACTGTAATTATCGGTTTTGCATTCTCCATGTTGAATCTCTCCAACACCTTCTTAATGTATCTCTGCTGAGATAACCACAATTTCTTACTTTTCTTATCTCAAGTAATTTGCATTCCAAGAAGTTGTTTAGCCTCACCCATTTCCTTCATAAAGAATCTTCCTGTCAACTTTCTCTTCAGATCATTGATTTTCTTCATGCATATACCTGCCACAAGTATATCATCTACATACAAACTAAGTATAATAAAGTTACCATCCTTAAACTTTTAAAAATATACACAATGATTTGAATTGCATCTGGCAAAATCCAAATCCAACATAAACTTGTCAAACTTCAAGTACCATTACCTCGACGCTTGTTTCAACCCATACAAGCTCCTTTTCAGTCGACATACCCAATTCTCTCTCCTTTAACTTCATATCCCTCCGGCTGTTCCATGTATATTTTTTCCTCCAAATTACCATGAAGAAAAGCAATCTTCACATCGAGCTGCTCTAAATACAATCCTTTCACAGCCACAATACTTAGTATTGCTCTGATAGAAGTCATCTTGACAACAGGTACAAATATTTCATTGAAATCAATACATTTTCTCTAACCGTATCACTTCACCACAAGTCTAATCTTGAACCTTTGTGTCCCTCCTGCCTCATGTTTTACCTTATATACCCACTTGTTATGCAATACTTTCATCTTTTCCGGTCGCTTCACCAATTTTCATGTGTGATTCTCCTCCAAAAAAGACATCTCATCACGCATTGCTTGCTCCCATTTAAGACGAAATTTATCCTGCATAGCCACTTGGTAACTCTCTGGTTCATCTGCATCAGTATACAAAACATGATATAAAGGAAGACAAAGTTTTTGAGTTGGCTTCCTTATCCTCGTGCTCCTCCTCAAAGTGGGAACACTCTTTGATGAAGTACTGAAACAATCTACTTCAGTCAGTGGCTTTCTCTCCTGTTCGGTCTGATCTGAATCTTGTGTATTCTCAGGTGTAGCCATTTCTTCCCCTTCAGATGTAGGTATTTCTTCCTTTCTTTTATCCATAGGATCTATCCCATCCTGTGGCTCATCCAGCTCCAAGTGCTCTTTCTCCACTACTTTCTCACTCTTACTTTCCATTCGGTGTTTATACATACAGCCCTCATTAAATACTACATCTCTGCTACGAATTACCTTGTTATGCTCATAATCCTATAAGCGATAACCATATTTGTCGCCACCATATCCAATGAATGCACACTTCTGAGATTTAGAATCAAGCTTCTTTCTCATCTCATGATCCACATGTGCATATGCTATACAACCGAATACTTTTAAGAATGAATAATTTACAGTCTTACCAGACCACACCTCCTCTGGAATTCCTCCATCTAAATCACTGGCTAGACTCCTGCTGATCAGATAGACTATTGTATCTACAGCGGCTCCCCAAAGTTGCAAAGGCAAACCTGTATGTAGTCTCATACTCCGAACTCGCTCCAAAATGGTTCTATTCATCCTCTCAGCCATGCTATTTTGCTGCGGTGTACTCGGTACAGTTTTTACTCTCCTGATCCCCTGAGTAGAGCAATAGTCATCGAACTCTCTATTGCAAAATTCCCCACCATTGTCTGACAACAGATATTTCACCTTCAAACCTGTTTCATTCTCAACAAGAGCTTTCCATACCTTGAAAATTTTGAAAACATCAAATTTCTGTTTAAGTGCAAACATCCATGTTTTCCTGCTTGCATCATCTATAAAAGTAACAAAATAAGAATTACCTCTAAGAGATTTCGTCGAAGAAGGCCCCGTATTCTGTATATACCAACTTCAATCTCTCGGTTTTATTCTCCTTGCCATCCTTCATTAAACTAACTCTTTTCTGCTTTCCAAATACACAGTTCTCACAGAAATCAAAATTAGTATCTTTCATATCTGTCAACATACCTCTGTATTGCAATACCCTCATGTTACTTTCGCTCAAGTGACCGAGCCTCTGATGCCATAAGGTAGCCTTCTCATTTTTCACGGTGGCAAAAAAAACAACGTGATCCACCGAGCTTGAGAGTAAATATAGAGTTTCCATTCTCTCACCTTTGACCACTACCATTGTTCCTTTGCTGATCTTCCATTGTTTCCTCTCAAATGAGATTTGATAACCTTCGCTATCCAACTTGCTAACAGATATCAAATTCTTTTTCAAATCTGGTATGTACCTGACCTCTTGTAAAAGTAACTTTCCACTATTGTACAATTTCAACTGAATTGTCCCCTTACCGACAATCTTGCATTCATGTCTATTACCAACAGTCACATGCCCAAAATTATCTTGGACATAATTATCAAACCATTTTCTGCGAGCAGTGCAATGGAACGAAGCCCCTGAATCCACAAGCTACAGATCTGATCTCAATTCTATATGAGCAGACAATCACAAGTCATCATACTCTTCACTTGATTCACAACATTCGCTCCTTCTTTGTCTTTGTTTGGACAATCCTTTTTTATATAACCCTCTGTCTTATATTTCCAACACACTAACTTTTTCTTGAACTTCCCCTTAGATTTTGATCTCCCTCTTTACTTCGACTTCCTATTTAAACTTCTACCACTTTCCTTTTTTCTGTCATTATCAACTGACAAAGCAGTACTTGTAGAAACTGTGCTCTCACCCATGCTCTTTTTCATCAATTCATCTTTCATGATTGTACTCACAACATCATCAAATTTAAGAGCAGTATTGGAAGTATTACTGATATCCATAACAACATTACTCCAACTATCCAGTAACGAACATATAAACATCAAAACTTTAATGTCATTAGCAAAGACAAAATATATGGATTCAAGTTGTACCCATAATGTGTTAAATTCGTTCAAATGATTAACAACTGAATTATCTGAAGGCATTCTCAAGTTGAACAATTTTTTCATTAGAAACAGTCTATTTGAAGCAAACGGCTTCTCATAAAATTTAGCCAACGCTGACATCAAACCTGAAGTGGTTTTCTCCTTGGAGACATTGAACACAACCTGTTTTGTCAGGCACAATCGAATCTGCACCAAATCCCTCCTGTCCAACAATTCTCACTCCTTATCTGTCATTTTTCTGCCTTTTCTCCAAACAGTGGTTGATATAAATTCTTTTGATATAAATAATCTTCATCTGCAACTTCTACCATTGGAATTCTGTCCCATCAAAATTTTCAATCTTTCCCTTCCTATCTTCCGCCACAACTCCTACTCAAAACCAACACCGATTTGAGTGAAATTTTACCCGAATCAAGACTCTGATACTAATTGTTAGCAAAAGATAGCAGAATAATACTAATGTAACAACCAGCGGAATCAAATAGTTAACCGAAGAGAAAAATAGCAGAGACAGAACACGCAGATTTAACGTGGTTCGATAATAAACCTACGTTCACGGGAACACGATCGAAAAACTTCCACTATATCAAAAAATGATTATAACTTTCTAGTTCTCAACCACAAGAGAATTGACAAAGAAATCACACAAGATTTTGAAATCAAACCCTAATCTCTTATTGCAGTGATTTTCCTCTTTGCTTCGGCTGCCGCCACCAGTTTCTATTCACGAGACGTAACAAATTATTTGCTTCCACTGCAAATAAAATTTCTTCTCTTTCAGCTCCACAAGAAAAACCAGCCGCCTTCTTTTATACTTCGGCCAAAAACCGCAAAGAAAGCTCACCTTTAATTTCTTTCCTTTTGGCCGAATAATAGCAGCAGCCCAAGATTTCTATATATATGGCCAAGAATTTCAGCCGTTTGTTTGCTTTGGCCAAAAGAAAACAAAGCAGCAGTTCTATTTCAAAGAGAATAGAAAATCTTGGCCAATCACAAATTAAATCTCCACCAATTGATTTAATCAGCCACCACAAAACCCTTACAAGACATTACAAGTTATTTGGGCCGGTTTTGGACCCGTTTCGGCGGACCGAAACCCGCTGTGGCAATAGGGATCCATTAGCAACAAGTTGGTCTAAGCCAGGTGCCACCTCTCTTCAGCCCAAGGATAGCACAATAACCCAATTTAAGCAAATGTGAAGAAAACCTAATTATATAATAATTTATTTATTAATAATTTTCTGAAATTAATAAAAATTCAACTATTTTATAAATAAATAAAAAATCAAAAATCACCGAAGCAAGATATAGAGGAAACAAGTGTGAAAAAGTTTATAAACATCTCAATCCAAGATTTAGAACTAATGATATAAAAAATCGAAAATCAATTGTTATTAACTAATCATAGGTATTTTTGTGGACTTTTGAATTTTCTCAAAAAATAATGAAAAAATAACCAAAAATCACAAAAATTAGAAAACTGAGGACATAGAAGACGGAGTCCCATTTTGAATTCTAGAATTTGAGTTAGATTCCTCAGAAGGCATACCAATTATCGATTGGGTTAAAATAGGATTTCTGACCATTTCAACTTTAAAGGATTACGGGCATGGAAAAAAAAGAAGTATTAGTCCTTTTTTTGATGTACTTATTTAGTGGCTTCTAATAACTCTAATTTTGCATCGTAGTGACTCCATTGTCTTGCAAGTTGACAAGAAGATGAATCAACTACAATTGGATGCTTATTCCAAGGAATCAGTAAAGGCACAATAAATATTTCCCCTTTGAAGAATCCCTAAAAGAAAAGTTATTTTCTTTCTAACTCTTTCCATTGAGAGTAGTAGTGTTATTTATTCTCAGATATCTTGAATTATATCTCAAATTGTAGTGAAATCTTTATTTTCATTTGGACCCTAACAATAACATTGATTTTTAAAACCATTGAATAAATTATTCTATTTGTTTCATTTTAAGAAATCTTTGAATATATGTGTAGATGAGAATATAGCATTATATTTGCATGGTTTTATTTGTATTTTAGTCTTGAAGTATGTTTTTTTTTTTTTTTTAAAGTATATCACCCGATGTTATCAGTAGCTTGGAATGTGAGTCACTACAAAACAAAAACAATTAATTTGTTGCTTCTAATATTATAATGCAGAAATGATGCCATGTTTTAGCTAAATGAAATTAATGGAGAGGAAACTACGTGTAATATATTTCCGACTAGTCTTGAGCACTTGGAGCCTTCATGCCATTAAGTCAACTGACTTCGTGCAAGTGGGCAATTGTAGGCGAGAAACGCGTGCATGCACGTTATACAACGCGATTGCAACGAGTGGAAAGTTTTTGTCTAGTGCTTAATTTCTCTTCAGTCTTCAGTCCACTGGGCCATGGAATAAATATCACAATCCGAACAGCTCGATCGAGAGAGACCTTCTCGTAAATAGAGATTTGGCTACTGGAATTTTTACATAAACTGATGACGAAATGTTGGTGGAAGAATTGAGGTGGCTTTCACATGTCACTATACGAAAACTCGCAGAATTTTTTCCATGATGAATATTTGAATGAGTTAGCTCTGTCAAATTTTCCTAGAATGGGGAAGAAGTCATTAAAGCTACTATTTAGCTCACTCTTACGACAATATAAGCATAAGCTTACTGACGCATGTGTGAGGACCAGCTGGCTATTAGGACAGTGGTCAGTCTTGCTTCTGCGTTTACAATTAAACTCCTTAGGCCCACTTATTCATTTGTGCCAATAAGCCAATGGGCTTGGGCCCAAAACGGAATTTTCGACCATTGGAAGCACCGGGTTATGTCTAGCTAGTAGGTGGCTACCGGTAACGGAGTATATGTGATGGTTGTGCACCCCTTCAATATTTATGAACACAAGAGAGACTCAGGCCCTGTTTGTTTACACTGAAATGGTATAGAAAGTAGGAGAAGTAGTTTACTTTCACTACTTCTACTATTTGTTTGGGTCAGAAGTAATTTAGAAGTTACTTCCTACTTCCTGAGTTGGATCCTACATGGCAATATAATTCCTCAAATTTTCTTTCACCCCAAAACCATTGAAAAAGTGAAGGATCTCACATATCGAGAAAAAAAAATTAATTTAAAAAATCAAAAGATTTTCTTTTTTATTTCCTTCTTTGTTCCAACCTAACTTGTGAAAGTAAAAAAAACATGCACTTTTTTAAGAATTAGACTTTTCTACCACTTCATTTTTAAGAAATTACTTCTAATTATCCTCTCTACTTCCTACACTTCCAAGTAAATAAACAGGGCCTCAATATATGAAGCTAAGGGTTGTTTGGTATGCAGGAATCTATATAGGAATCCAAGATTTTTCATAAAGAATTCCATTAACTATCATTTTTGCGAATGTTGGATTTCCTCATACATTACATTTCCTGGTTTCACGAGAATGTGATTCCCTATGATAGGTGAATTTTCTTCATTCCTACTTTATAACAATTAACAAAAAAAAATTCTTATTTTCTAAAATAACATCATTCTTTCACAATACCACTAGCGGGATCATTAATAACAGTCTCAACCACTAATCATCACCTTTGAACTAAGCAGCACCACCACCACTGTGCTCCCACTGCCATTATAGATAACATGTCGACCACTGCCACCACAGATCATCACCATTATCACTGCCACCACCAATATTTTGCAGTTTATACTTGCCACCACAGTAGTCATCACCCTTACCACCACTACTAGTTATCTAGTGCACACTACCGTCGTCGGTGATCAACCATCACTAGTATTACCACCACTTCCATAATTGATAGTCGTCAACATTATCCATCACAATAACTCATATCATCGTAATTGTCAACATTAACATCACTAGTGATTGCTAATAAGCTTGATTTTCTTATATTTTCATATAGCTAATTATAATGATGTGTAAGGTGGTTTAGTGTATTTTGCACAAATAGACTTTAAACTAGAGGGGAAAAAATAGAAGGGAAATGAGAGAAGGTAAAGCAGTCGAAAAGGCCATGAAGACAGACTTTAAATTCACATAAAAATGTAGATTGATAAATGTGAATCTTAGTAGACAAGGGGAGCCACATCATCAAGAAGGTCGTTATGAAGGTTTGTTGTTCTTAACCATATAACAACCAAAAACAGCCAACCAAGGTTGACCATCCGGGCAGCCCCACCCGGGTACTTTGGCTAGGCTCAGGTTTTACCCTTTTCTGCAACCGGACTGAAGTATCCCGGATTGTATCTAGGCTAGTGCGGGCTAGGTCTGGGCGCAAGCTCGGGTTGCCTAAAAGAAGCCCTTCTCCCATTTTTTCTGTAAATTTTAATTTTTTTTTTAAAATACTATTGCTCAGAAAAATCTAAAAAAAAGATATTGCAGATTCTGAAATATTGTTCTAAGACACATAAAACAATTCAAAAAAAAATTCATATTGCTTTTAATTTAAATTTTGGAACATTACAAATAAAAAAATTTAGTATATCACAATAATATGAGTACATCTTGGGGGTGGCAAATGGGTCGAATATGCCCACGTGCTCGGCATGGCTTGTATGAGCCGTGTCGTGCCCTACACGGCTCGGGTCCCCAGCTTGGGCACCCGAGCCATGCCTAGCACGTGCTGGGCACGGCCCGGTGTGAGAAGTTTTTAAAAAAAAAATACCCGTTGCGGCTCGTTGGAGGGTTTTTTTGCAAATACTTTTTGCACAGAACCCCCAACCGCTATTTTTATAGCCATTGGGGGATTCTTGCAAAATTGTTTTGCAAATTTTTCCCCCCCAATGGTCAAAATGGCTGTTGGGAGAGTTTTTGCAATTTTTTTTTGTAAAAATAACTTTTCTTCCCCTATAAATAACCCCCCATCTCTTCCATTTTCATTTCTTACACAAAATCTTCATTCTCTTAAAACTCTTCTCAATCTTCAACTCTCTAAAAAATTTCCAAAAATAAAATTCTTTCAAATAAATATTCGATCAAGTTTCAAGTAAGTATCAAGTGATTAAGAAGCCTTAAGGAAACAAGCATCAAACAAGCCTCAACATCAACATTCAAGTAAGTCTCAACTCTCAAACAAGCTCTTCATAGTTTTTCTGGCTTCCTCCCTATAGTACTCATCTTTCTACTCTATCTCTCAAGTGGTTCACCGCTCAAGAGGTATTTGTAGTTTGAAATTTTTTTACTCGTTTTTTTTGAGATTTTTTGAAATGGATTCATACTCGTCCGGTGCTTCTTACTCTCAAACCGTGGATTTTTTTCTCCTTTTTTAACAAGTGAATAATATCAAAAATTTTTCCAATCCTTAGAACACTCTCCTCTAGTATCCGTTTCTATGCCCGAAGAAGAGCCAACCGAAGCAACTATACCCGAAACCCAAACAACCACTTCCGGTAGGACTTCTACTTCCGGTAGGACTTCTAGATCGAATATATAAAAATATTTTGAAAAAATTATCAAAAATAGTATTAGAAAAGTTAGGTGTAAGTATTGTTAAAAAAATCTACTCCTTCCCTTTAAGTAGTAAAACGGGCCACCTTAAAAGACACCTAGATAAATCACACCCATCAAATGAACCACAACAAACACAAATAAACACTTACGGAGGAATTTTAGGAACTCTTAAATATAATCCTATGACCGCAACAGAAGAATTAGCAACATATATAGTATATGCCGAATAATTAATTTCTATGGCGGAAGACCAAAAATTAGAAAAATTTATAAAAAAATATTTTGTTTCCGAATATAAAAAAGTACCACATTCTATATGTAAATCTGACATAATTAAAATATATAAAGATATGAGGAAAACTTTAATTATCATTTTAACATTTTTAATTTTTAAAATAGTAATAACCGCAGATTGTTGAGAGGCCTTAAATAGTTGTTATTATTTATGTGTAACAGTCCACTACATAGATCAAGATTGGTGTATATAAAAAATAATAATTAGTTTTAGGAGATTTGAATTTACTCATAATGCACATAATCTATCACAATCCCTACTTAGTATTTTTTTCGGCATTTGGAATAAAAAGAAAATATTTTTTCCATTTCTTTCGATAATGCTTCTGAAAATATGGCCATAATAGAAATTCTAAAAAATATTACTAAACCAATTTAGATAAAAAAAAATTATTTCAAATTAGGTATATTTGTCACATATATAATTTATGTATACAAGATTGATTAAGAATAGTATATGATTCAATAAATAAACTTAGAAATACAATAGTATTTATTAAAAATAGTGAGCCAAGAAGACAATCATTTAAACAAATATGTAAAAATTTTAAAATCTCACCTAAAATTTTACCTATAGGTATAAAAACAAGATGGAATTCTACATATAAAATGTTAAATGCGACAATTAAATATAAAGATGTAATAAATATATTTAATGAAATGGAATTACCATTATGTAGTTTAGATTTTAATGAATGACATCATTTGCATTGCATTTCTAAAATTTTAAGCAAATTTAAAATTATAACTAAAGCACTATCAAGCACTTATTAACCAACTACACATATTGCACTATATTATATAACCGAAATTAGTTTAATTTTTAATGAATGTAGGAATCACCCAATACTTGAAGAAATTGTTTAACTCATGAAAACTAAATTTAATAAATATTTTAGAAATTTTCCATACTTACTATATTTTGCAACTGTTGTAGATCCACGTTGTAAGTTAGATGGACTTAAAATTTTAATTGATTTATTTTATAAAAATATGTGTTATGAAGATAATTTTAGAGATTTAGTTAATGATATTAAAATTTATTTAGATATTATGTACGATACATATAAGATATGTATGGTAATAAAACACAATGTATAAAAAAACCAACTGTTAGGAAAACCCAAAATCCAATAATAGCATCCGTATTTCACCAAAAAAAGCCTAGGTAATCTAGTACATATTTTAATGAAGTAAATTATTTAGAAAAGGCTAACTAGGAAAATGACGTATCCCCTGAAAATTATGAAGTTTTTTATATTTTGACTTGGTGAAAATCATAGAAAAAAAATATATTATGTACTTTCCAACATGATCCGTGATCGACTGGCTCCTCGAGTGTCTACAGTAATATCGGAGTTTGTTTTTAGTGCATGTGGTAGAGTGCTCACGGAGTGGAGGAGCTCGATGGTAATAGACAAATTGGAGATGCGTGTTTTCTTGAAAGACTGGCTCGATATACAAGACAGAGAATAAGGATCGTCCAACGAAATAGAAGTAGAGAACTTACTAGTGAATGAATGAAATTTTTTTCTAATTTCTACACTTATAAATTTTTTTCATGTAATTTTTTTAAAAATTTTTTATTTAACTTTTTTAACTCATAAATCTCTTATAAAAAATACTAAGAGCAAATTGAGGATGACGATTAGGGTCCTCTCCCCTCTCTTCGGGTTTTGTATAATTTCTAAAGAGATTTATAGAGCAATTATTTTAATGTAATGAGATTTAATATAATAAATTTTATTTTTACTATCGTTTATTCTTTTTAAAACTAATTAAATTAAGCTAATTATTCTCTTAAACTTACTTAATAATCAACTTACTATTTTCTTAAAAAATAATAAAAAATGTGTCGGCAAGTCTTGGTTCGGACATGATACGTGCCCAGCGAGCTGTACCTGCGACCCGAGCCCGGACTAATATCTGGGCGGACGTGCCATGCCTGGGGCACGACACGCCCTAGAAATAGGGCATGTCGTGGGGCGTGCCGTGCCCAGCACGACATGCTCGTGCCAGGCACGAGCCGTGCCCAGGCCTGGCCGAGCACGGCCCACTTGCTAGGTCTAATACCTCCCAACTAGATTAACACCTACTCAACTATTTCTAATCATTTATCATTATTTCCTTACTAAATATTGGACTAAAATAAATTACATTTTTCTACTCATTGTAGATCTAAATCTTGCATTCTTTCTTCGACAAATTTTTTATTTTTTTCTTATTACTTCTTTTCAACCTTCCACTAATCATGAAGGCACATGACTGCTTTAACAATACTTGGATCTATGAATGACCTATGGTCGTCAATCAAGTGTCCCCTATTCTAATGAAATCTTTGAAACTAAAGTGGACACTTAAACTATGAGTAAATGTTGAGCCATAATAGAGACAACAGGATACGCCAATAATCAATATGTCGTCCACCATGATAATTTATCAAAATCATCCTCAACCTCTGCACAATAAATAAAAGTAATAGAGTAATATAGGTCAAACTCAAAACTTTTCTTGAAGATGATAATCCACCTTTTCCAACTAATTAACTAACTAAAAAATTTCTAGAAAAATCCCTTAGTTTTTCTACAGCTAGCTATTGTTGTAGATGGTGTTTGTGCTCTAGTACCATATTTAACATAGTTGGCTAAAATAAAATTTACAAGTAAAAAAGTTGCTAACTTTATGATTATTGCTACCATATAAAATCATTAAATAATTTTGAAGAACTTTATTTTTTATGGATAGATCAATTAAAATACCTAGCCATAAATAATATGAATAGGAAGATCATACCTGTGAATTGCTTTTCATTATTGAAATCATATTTGCAAAAGTAGGATCCCCACGAAATTCATTAAATAACTCATTGTTCATCTAATATTTTAAAGCCAGATTATAATATTGTTGGATAACATAATTAGATAATCCAACAGTAAAAACATAAAAAAACATATAGCACATCTTTCAAATAAGAAATAATATCCATTCATCTTGAGAAATAAAATCAATAGCAAGAGGATTAAAAGAATCATATAATTATATTGAGTAATAAATTCATCTATAATTGCCTATAGTCAAATTCGACCTTTAAAATCAAATAATTAAATTCCACCCATGCTTGACATCATGGAGATTTTTATTAGCCCTAATTTTAATTCTTTTGCATGTTTCTCTATAAATTTTAATCATAGTTGATTAACTAGAAATAGAAATTTCAATATTTTTATTTTTTCTATCATCTCTCTAATATCATCAAAAACATTCTCTAATATCATCGAACGCATTTTGATTAATTAAATTAATATCAAAATACATCTAATGTGAAAGAAAATATTTGCACCATGACAAGTAACTGCTGAAGATTTTTTTATGCGCTCAATAGCAATATCATTATTGGATGCATTAGCCAAGAAAAAGAGTAAAAAACTTTTGTGTGAGTCTGAAACTAGCAACTTGTGATAAATTAATTCAGTAATGTTTCAACCTGTGTGTGTATAATCAAAAGAAATAAAAGTCACTCATTTTGCAGTTTCAACTATCATCATCTCAATGTGCAGTGATAGTTAAGTATGTTCAAATATCAAATGTAAGAGTAATCCAAGCATTAAGATTTGAAAAATGAGAAACTAAATCTTATTTCAATTACATAGCATTTAATAGTATCTCATAGCAAATTTGGTAAGAAATTTTTTGAAAAGCTGTATGGAAATCTTCCCTATGCATGTCTTCTAAATTACTTTCTTCTACAGTGTTAAAAAGTAAATTTTTAAGAAAAATATATCTGACAAGCACTTTTCATTCTTTCATAGCATCGTAGGAGAACATACTGAAATTTTCCATTGAGGATAGCAGTAAAAACATAACTTGAGGGATGTAAGGTTGTATCCTTATCTCTATTCGTAGCCTATCATATGGCGTTTTAACTAAATAATTCCACTTGTCTGACTGTCAACAAGAGCTTTCTGTAAATTGGATACTTTGCTTTGATTGTCATCACTTCACTGGTGCCTTTTGAGAGACACTTCTAAAAAAACTATATACATAAGATTATTTCCATTTAGAAGATTGAGCTTGCATAGCCTCTTAAGTAGGCTCTTGAAGGGGAGAAATAAATGCTACTTCTAATAAAGTGAATGTAATGGCCACTCTGTATGAGTTTTGATTTATTGAAGTTGAAATTCTAATAGTGTAAAAACATATATTAAAAATAAAAAATTATAAACAAAAAGAGAAAGTTAGATTAATTAACTAAAATAAATAGTAAAGATCAAAACTTGAACCTATGACCCAATAGAACTTAACCCACATTGAAATCAACTAAGCTAGTCATACAGTTATAATTAATAAAATAAGTTAGCTTAATTAAATTAGACTATTTGATTAGATTTTTCATTCTAAATTTATTAGGATTTTATTTCTGATTTGGATATGAAATTTAACTAGAAATTTAATTCCTATAAAAAGATGATCGAACACTAATCACAACCTTTTCGTTCCCCAACATAGAAAAGAAAAAAAATAAGGAAATAGATAAAGGAAGAAGAAAAATAGAATTCGATTTTAATTCATGAGTTTTCGACATCTTTTTAAATCGTAACTTATATCTTCTCTTTAGACCAAATAAGGTGAGTTCATCTCACTCACAAAATATACTAACTATACTTTAAAAATAAATTATATGTATTTATATTTTATTCTCTTTGATTTGATTGATCGATTATATGTAATTGTATTTATATATAGGTTTTATTAAAATATGCTTTAAAAATAGAGTTTCCATATGTTTTATAAATAAAGAAATGGTTTTTACTGTTAAAAGAGTCTTGATTCATGGTGTAAATGTTATAGAATATAGTTTCATATATGTTGTTTATATATTCATATGATTTATCATTAAATTATATATTATTGTAAAGATGTCAATTTATCGAAAAGAAATTGATAGATAATAGGTTTTAAATATATTAACACCAAACATACAATTTTTATTGATGTTAATGGGTGTCATATTTATATTGATATTTATAATTTTAATGCAATGAACAACCTTTACTAGATTGTTCGTTTGGTGGACTATTGATAACCACTTCAATAGTAGTTTAGATTGTACTTTATTATCCTAACTATAACAATAACCACTAAGGGGACTTTCGACAATAGCACTGGCACATAAACAATGGACTATAGTCACTATTTTATATAGCATTTATTGATTATTTTATCGCAAGCTATTGATTGTAACCAATGAGAATGATATTAAGCTAATATATCAACATGTTAATTGTTAGAATCATCATTGTATATTGGTTGATTTGTGTGTTTTACCGCAACAAGCAAATTTATTTATATGTAATTGTAATCATCAAACTTAAATTATTTTATTGGTAAAAATTAATTGAAATAATGGATGGATTTTTATATTATTGATATTGTAATAATTTTAAAATATTGAACTCGCATACCATCACTATTGTCACCTATATTGAAATATTAAATTGATATAATTAAAGTTGATTGAACACATAGGTTATTTGAGAAAATCAAGTTTGTAAATTTTGATACTCTGTTTGTAATTGAACTATTGGATTTCTATTTATTGATTGAATTGTCATTAAATATAGATAGGATAGGCTCCATCAATATTGTTACTGAACTCAGGTGGAACAATTTTTGATTGACTATTGATTGATTTATTTTCTTGTAGTGAATGGAATATACTAACAGACACTAACATCAATGCTTGATTATGATTTTAAAATACCATAATAAAGTGATTAATAAATTTAATTAAAACTAGACGGATACATTGATATAAAAAGAATTATTATGTTGTTATCGATTTTTATTATATTCATTATTATCATTGATTTAATTTATTTCCTTGGACTATTATTATTATGTTTATTGATCACTTTTGTAACACCCCAAATTTCCTATAGAAATTTTTGTATTTATCTAAACAATATTCTTGTATTTATTTATTTTAGATACATAATATAAACAAAGAAAAATTAATATTATTTTTAAGCCAATCTTATTTTTAACTAACTTATTATTTGAGTTTATCTCAAATACTATTTTGTTGAATAATAACAAACTTAATAGCATTTGAATAGGATAAAAAAGATTTAACTATATCTAACATAATCCCATATTAATAAAAGTACATATAAAAGATATATAAAAAAAACAAAATCAAACGTCTTCCTACTCGTTCGAAAACCAAGCAAAAAAAAACTTCTGTTCGGCTGCAAGCATGAGCAGAACAAAAAAAAAATGAAGAAGGCGAAGGAAAAGGAGGAGAAGGAGAAGAGAAGAAAAGAGAAGGTGAAAGAAAAAGATAGGAAAGAAAAGGGAAAGAGAAAGGAGAAAAGAGATCTCGCAATCAATTTCCAACATTGATCTTTTGAGGCAAGTACTAATTCTATTTTTTTTATTTTAATTATTTTGCCATTTAACTATATATAAAAAAAAATTATAACATATAAATGCAAGTGATTTTCTCTTATTTTTATATTTTACAGCTATTTGATCCATAACCCAACTCACTTTCTTCAGATTTTTTTATACGAAATTATTTCTTTATTTTTTTATTATACATATTGTAACTGTTCTAATTTAGTTAATTATTATTTGATTAGATCCATATATTCATATTGTTATATTCTTTATTATATTCAGCCATACAAATTATTTTTTTATGTCAAATATTTTATTAAATAAAAAAATGCAGCTGAATGTAAATTGAGTATATTAAAACTAAGTATTTTTGTATCATTTCTGTGAATTACAATTAAGTAGGAAATTTATTTTTGGAAAGTCTCTGTTTAATTGATAGATAGAGAACAAAGAACAAAAAGAAAAACTAAATAAATAAATATTATAAAAAAACAAAAATAATTACATGAAGAAAGAGAGTGAGGAATTATCTTTATTTACAAAAAGAAACACAGACTACTACATAGTAATTTTAGGGTTTTATTATATTACCTGCAATCACTTTCCCATCATTATTAACTTGCTAACTGAACCTTTTTTTTCTTAAAGTTTTTGGACTCCAAACCTTATAATATTCTTTTACAGTATATAAATATGTAATTATTACAAACTTAATTATTAGTTATTACCTTTCTTGGCTATGAGATGAACTTAAAACTTATGCAAAAGGTTATTTTTGTGGTGCTAAAACTTTTAAAGGTAAAAAAAAAGGTTAGTTAGATTTGCTGATTGCGAGTTCATTGTCAAAATAAATAAATAAGTTATAGCTGGAGAAATTCTATTTCTGTGAAATACTGGGTAGGATTTTGTTTTTCTATCAATTTATTTACTATATTAAGATAGGATTTAAAGAAATTTGTAATTTAGCTATAAATCAAAGAACTAATGCGCTGGACTTTGAAAATGCAGTTTTTTTTCTTTTCTTTTCTTCTTATTTTTGAATTGTAACCTGATCTAATTTTATTCGTTTATCAGTTAGATTGGGTTTTTTTTAATTAAAAATTTTATTTTAGAAATTAAGTTTACTATATAAATGGTTTTTTGATGGACAACTAAAACTCTTGTTTGTTTGCAGCATATATCTTCTACAATTAATTCTCTATATTGTTGAAATTTTTATATAGTGAGTGAGTGAATATACAGCATGCACTTTGACTTCAATTCCAATAATAAAATTTGTCCCAACATAATAAACTATATAGTGTAAAGTCCTATTGGACTCAAAAATCTATATCTATCACTTATTGATGAAATTATATATATTTTATATGTGTCTATCACTTTTGATGGAACTGCATTTTTAATACTTGTTTTTCCTATCTAAGAGGTAAAATAATCTTGTTATGACTTCGGAAATAATTAATTCAAATTAAGATTTTGTATTTACAGTAATGTGGCCATACATGTTTACTATCTTTGTGTATGTCCTGCGCATATATTTTGTATTTATGATGTATACAGGATATACGGTTTTATACACCCATGCTCGCTCCTGTTGAATATATGTATCTTTTTTTTTATGAATCTCGGATTAATGTCATTTATAATGATCTTGAGATACTGTATCTGTCTACATGCATTAAATATTGCCTTTGAAACAATCCATACATTTTTTTTAAAGTATATACATATAATATGATATTTATATTTATTTATTATGTACACGTTATTTACCACATTATCACGTATATGTTTTTTATCATGTATACTATTATTATTCACTTCATCTTGTAAGGAAGAAGAGAATATAGGAAAAGAACCTAAAAATAAATAAATAAGTAAAGTACTTCATACAAAATTAATATATGTAATAGGAACATTTGAAAACGTTTTTTTTAAGAAAAGGATAACTTATTCTATTTCGTTGGTTGTGTTAATTTGATCATTTTCCTTAGTCTATAATTTTATTAATTGATTTTATTTTTATATTAATAAATTACTAATAACATGTTACCGATGATGTCACCAGTAGACTCGAAACTTTAAATGTCATTTATTGTGCTTCCCAAATATTTTAAAATCTCAAATTCATATTTTTCCACAAGAAACCTGTATCTCTGCATTTATAAGTGATTATATGAATCCATAATTTTTTAACTCCAACTATATGTACCTTTTGTTTGCCTATTAGTATAATTCTTTTATATACTTAAAATACATAATTAATTCATGAGGTTAAGGGAAAATTTGAAGAAGGAACTGTACAGATGTTTTAGAAGTTTTACATTCTTAAGGTTGTACAACCGAACTTAGGAACCTAATCATGGGGGTTCTGGGTGATTATTGGATCACCATCATTAAATAGAGCTGCGCGCCTGGAGCTTAGGCTCATCAGAGTTCATATTCATTAGTACCTAGCAGTATGTCTTGGGGCAGTACCAGGAATCATGGACGTGATCCCGAGTATGCACGGGATACTCGTAAAACATGTGATACACTACTTCTGACAGTTCCAAATAAATTGACAAAATAATAATAATAATAATAACATATGATGTCATATTTACATGCATGTTCATTTTGCTATATGCATATCCCTGCTACAAGGTTATCCATGATATGTGTATACAGATGTACCTCCTGACCGTTATTATCCTCAAGACATCTGCAATTAACTCATGCTTTATTTCTTCCTAAAAATGTACATACTATTATGATTTTTTTAGTATTTTACTTACTTTCATGTTCTATTCATATATATATATATATATATATATATATATATATATATATATATATATATATATATATATACGCATCGCATGCCTGTATATTATTATTTTCTTCTTGTAGTACTTGCTAGGTCGTTCTAATGACCCTGGTTTGGCATGCCCAGATACTTTATGCTGTTTAACGAAGAGAAAGATCCAACACAGCTGCAATCATATCTCAAGGAGTTAATAGAATTTTAATAAGTATGTTTGTTGTAAGAGGGCCATGAGAGAGACTCTTTCTAGTATTTGTTGTCCTTAGGAATAATTATTCATTGGTATTCAAACTTAAATTTTTGAGTTTGTAAAAAGAATCCATTTTGATCTTCCTACAGACTTATCTTGATCATTATTTTTTTGAAATGATTTATTGTTTTATTTCCTTATTATTATCTAATTGTACATGCGTACGTATTTGCGGCAGTTGTACATATGTATTCATGTATTTTAGGCTTGGCGTATTCATTTATGATACGTCACCGAACGCTACCCATATTTTAGGATGTGGGGCGTTACAGTTTTATTGACAACCTTGATTGTGAATGACTTGACCAAGATACAGGATCAGCCAGATATAGAGATTAATACACCATTTATAGAGGAAAATTTGGAGTATTTTGAGAGATGAGCAAATTGCATTATACATAGTTTATGAATTATTTTTCTGGATTAGTGGATTTGATATTAGTTAAAAAATTGTAATAGTATATTTTTTTTTGATATATGATTAGCTAGTTTTATGAGCTAAGTTTTATTGGGGTGTTTTGTGAGATTCTATTACATGTGAATTTTTATAAAGACGGTTTATTTGAGAAAATTTTAATTGTTCTATGATTTGTAATATTCTATTTATTTTCATTGAGCAATGAATGTATTGATTTGAAGGTTCCTCATGTTGTCATGTGACACCAAATAACTCAGCTATCCTCCAATATAGTGGGGCAGATTCTCTAAGTCGATTCAAGTGACACGAGGTGATTTAGCTATCATTATAATTAACAAACTCGGATCGGTTTAATATTGTTTGATCGTTTCGGGTTAATCACAACCTTATTCATACATATATACACACATACATATATGATTTTGCTATTTATATATGATTATTTTCATTATTATTATCATAATAATGTTTGCTCTATTCACTTTTCTCTGAGCAATTGCTCCTCCTCATTGTGTTAATGGAACTGGGTCTAATTCTAGATCAATCACTAATAGGATTGATACAATAATATGTTAGGTGTACTTCATCACATGATTTTGACTCAATAGCAACAGGTTTGTAATGGCAGTACTATGCATACCATGGCACCTAGGGATCAGCGACTAGGGAGTATTAGATTTCAGATGTTTACATCCGGCTACATTTTCATGGATGATAGCAACATTAAAAGCTAGACAGTGGCTTCTAATATGGAGAATTTGTTGAGAGTTGCACGTGTTCTAGAGCAAATTTGGTCGATACTATCAAGATCAAGTTGACAGACATTATCAGAATATGGTGGCAATTAGAAGAGGGCCGGCTGAGTTAATTGATCTTTTGGAAGACTTTCAAAGCTAGTTTCCTCCCGAGATTCTTTCCGAAGGTAGCTCGAAGGGACATGGAAAAATAATTCATCAACATGAAATAAGGTGCTAAGTCGGTGGATGACTATGTAGCGAAGTTAGTCCGGCGGAGCAGGTTTGTACCATATATGGTGGAGGATAAGGTGGATCGAGCTCATCATTTCCAGTAGGATTTGGAACTAGATATTCAAAATATATGGCAAATTCCAGGTTAGAGAACTATGTTGAAGTTATTGATGCAACTCAAAATGTCGAGCAAATAATTAATAAGGAGAAGAGAGTGAAACCTTTCGTGTGTAAGAGATCAGTTTGTCAAATTTTAAGAGGGTCTTCGACTAGGAATGTAGAAAAGTATTCAGTTATGAATCAGTAACAGAAACCAGTGTGTTGTTATTGTTAGATGACTGGGCATTTTGTTTTCTAACTGTGGATCGAGCGAGCATATAACGAGGGGTTGTTCTCAAGAAAAACCATGGCAACAATACTACATCCCGAGTAGTAGCAGCAGCGGCAGAGGAACCAAAATGGTAATCAACAATCTACTATAAGCACCATTTTTGGCGCTCGGTTCTACATTGCATCCTTGAGATACTTTCTAATTCGATATGGAAATTTGGACCAGGAAATGTTTCTTTTTGGCATGATCCATGGATACTTTCGGATGGCTCTTCATTTTCAGTCTCAGTCTTACCTTATAATCCACAATTAAAATTTAGTGATATTCACATGGAGAGTGGTTGGGATTTTCACCTTTTAAATGAACTAGTGGGGATTGAGAAGACACAAAATATAGTTTCGATTTACAAACTACGACAAGATGTTTTGGTGTGGAAATCAACTATTGATGGCCCATTCTCTGTTAAATATGCCTAGAATTTGGTCTAAGTTAGCTTCTCTAAAATGACATGGATTTAGAATAAATTTCTTCCTACTACAGCTTCAGTATTTATGTAGAGAGCTCTTAACATGGTAGTATGAAAACCATAGATCATATTCCGCATGGCAGTGAGTTTGTACGCGCAATTTGGGCTTGACTGGAATGTCAATTTGGCATTTGTCATTAGCAAGGTCTCCGCTAGCATGTTGTTATTCGATTATGGTGGGATTTGTGCTAAAAAATGTTCCCAAGTGGGTCTTCTGATTGGTTTGTTGCCTACACTTATTTCCTGGCATATGTGGGCTTGTCGCTATACAGCACGTACGGAGGGCAGATTTGATTCTGTTGAGAAGATTTGGAATTCTATTATGTTCTAGATTGCTCAGGCCATTTCCCTGTTACAAAACTCCACCGTCTAACAATGGAACAAAGAGATCTATTATGAGATTTACATGTGCCTTCTCTCCAGTGGTTGGACGACATGTGCGCCTGGTGTCTTGGATGCATCCACCTTTGGGATGGTATAAATTAAATACTTATGGAAGCTATTTTGGTAACCTGGATCTGTGTGGCAATGGTGGTGTTATTCGTGATGCTTATGGAGATGTTGTCTATACTTTCTCTTCAGATTTTGGAGTGGGCACGAACAACATAGCGGAACTAAGAGCAATATTGGTTGGTTTGTCTCATTATCGTGAGTTAGCTATGTCGCATGTGATCATTGAAAGAGATTCATCTCTAGTTGTCTCATAACTCTTTCATCGTTGCTACTCTGTATGGTACTTATGGGATCTTTGGAAAGATTTGCAGTGATTATTGTCTTACTTTCATGTGTCAGTTCAATATTAATATCAGGAAGGAAATTATATGGTGGATAGGTTAGCGAAGTAGGGTGCAACCGACAAGAGTAACTTATATACACAAAGTAATTTACCGTAGGCCTTACTTGGTATTTTTCATTTGGATAAAATGGGTTTACTTGCTTTGCGGGTTTAGACTTTTGTTAGGCACTCATCTTAGTTTTGTTCTTCTATTTATGGTTTTCCTCCACCAGAAGATTAGACCTTCTTATCCAAAAAAAAAAATAGGTCGTACCCAGTAGTTGTCTACAAGAGAAAATTCTATATCTATCTTCAAGTTATTGATACCGATAAATTTGATGTGATATTAAGTATGAATTGGCTTAACACCTTCTATACAATTATTCAATGTCGGAATAGGAGACTTGTCTTCAAAGCACTGAACCATCCAAAGTTCAAGTTCATCAAAGGCAGCAAGCAGATAGAGTAAGGAGAGTTTAGAGCTTGTCCTTTGGATAGTGTATTAGCATGTTTTAATGAGACTCTAGCAGAGATTTCAATAATCTCAGAGTTTATGAAAATCATTGAGGATTTCTCAGGATTATTGCCAAAAGGAATAGTGGAGTTTTTTGTCAACTATATTCCATGTACATTGTCTATCTCTAAGGCACTATATTGTTGGGTCAACAGAGCTAGAGAAAGTGAAGGGCCAGTTGAATGAGTTGGATGATAAAGATTTTATCAAACCAAGTACTTTACCTTGGGGTGCACTTGTGCTTTTGTCTAGAAAAAAAAAAATGGAAGCAAGAGATTGAGTACTGACTATAGAAGGTTAAACTAGGTCATTGTCAAGAGTTGGTACTCATTACCAAGAATTAATGACCTACTTGTTCAACTTGATGGAGTTAGAGTCTTTTCCAAATTTGACCTAAAGTATGAATATCATCAAGTCAGAATATCCATGATGACTTTTAGGATCCAATATGGACTTTTGAATTCTTAGTGATGCAATTCAGAGTGACGCATGCACCTACTATTTTCATAAACTTGATGAATCGAGTTTTTGCCTCTGATTTGGATAAGTTTGTAGTGGTGATAGTTTAGTTTATTCCAAGGATAAGTTTTTGCCTCATAGATGATATTTTAGTTTATTCCAAGGTCGAAGAGGATCTTGCTGGACACTTGATAATAGTCTTAGAAACTTTTACGAATAAGAGACTTTATAAGAAGTATAGTAAGTGTGAGTTTTTGCTAACGAGTGTTTCACTTTTAGGACATAATGTTCTAGGAGATGGAATCATAGTAGATCCAATGAAGGATTGGTCTCTGAAGTCTGTGACAAAATTGTGGAGTTTCTCAAATTAACTAGTTATTATCGAAGGTTCATGCAGAATATCTCCAAGATTGAAGGAGCTTTGACAAAGCTTATGAGGAAAGGGGAGAACTATGACTGGACAAAAGAATGTGATATAGTTTTTGAAGAGTTAAAACAAAGGCTTACTACAACACTAGCTTTGGTCATACCAGAGGGGAATAAAGGGATGGTTGTATATAGCAATGTATCTGACAGAGGATTCGGTTGTGTGTTGATAATACATGGTCGGGTGATGGCCTACTCGATAGTTGAGACTACATGGGAAGAATTACCCCATATATGATTTGAAATTAGCAGCAGTTATCTTCATCTTGGAAATTTAGAGGCACCATTTATTGGTTATCTGAGTGATGATAGGTACAGACCACAAGAGTTTGAAGTAGTCTTCACACTTAAGATGGTTGGAGTGGATGACAGATTATGATATTAATTTGTAATATCATGATGGTAAGATCAAGTAGTTCCTGCTGCTTTGAGCAGGAAGTCTATGGCAACTTTGATGGTGCAATAGAAGGAATTGCTTGAGGAGATCAGGTAGCTGAATTTAATTATTATTTTACCTAGTTTGAGGGCACAGATGATGGTTTTGCAACTTCAACCTTTTTTGGTCAAGAAGACTAAGGAAGCTCAAAAGGATAACTATTAGTTGAAAAAGTTCAGGAGATAGATAGAGGCTGGACAGAGGACAAGTTTGAGTATTAATGTGAATGGATCCCTACCAGTTGGCAATCAGTCTTGTGTGCCCAAAGAAGAAGTTCGATAGAAAATACTTTCAAAGGCTCATTATTCATCTTATTCCATTCATCCCTATGAAACCAAGATATATCAAGACTTGAAGCAGTACTTTAAGTGGCATGGGATGAAGCAGGATATTGCTATATTTGTATTGAAGCATTTGGCATGTCAGCAAGTGAAGGCTGAGCATCAAATTGAACCTAGGTTACTACTTCTTACCCATACTTAAGTGGAAGTTGGAGAAAGTTACCATGACTTTTCCCATAGCGTTGCCACGGAGTCCTAGAGGCAATAATGCAATATGGGTGATTGTAGATCGTCTTACTAAAGTGATATACTTCATTCCATCTCGTGTGGGACAGTCTACAGAGCCTTTGGCTGAAAAATACATGTATGAAGTGATGAGACTGCACAGTGTACCGATTAATATTGTGTCAGACCAAGATACCTAATTCACATTACACTTTTGGAAGAAGCTTTAACATAGCTTTGACTTAAAGTTAGAGTTCAGCACTGTTTATTACTTGGAGATAAAATGGCCATTCAAAGAGAATTATTCAGTTCTTAGAGGATATATTGAGAGCGTGCATGCTCAATTTCATGGTTAGTGGGAAAATCACCTACGCCTAGTAGATTTCGTTTACAAAAATATTTACAAAACAAGCATCAAGATGATATTATTCGAGACACTTTAAGAAAGGAAGTGTAGATCATTGGCTTATTGGGATGATATCAGATCGAGAAAGCTACTCAGATCCAAGGTAATCACTCAAATGGTAGACTAAGTCAATATGATTTGTTAGCACTTGAAGGCAGCTTAGGGCCACAGAATCAGTGAGTAGATATTAGACATCGAGTACTTGAGTTTCAAGTAGAAGAGTCAGAATTTCTGGAGATTTTGTCAACTATTTGTTTTAGTAGAAAGTTGAGCCTAAGATTTATTGAACAATTCGAGATTTTGTAGTGAATAGGCAACATATCTTATTGCTTAGTGCCGTCATCATTGGATGGAGTTTACAATATCTTACATGTATAACAACTGAAACGGTATGTTCAAGATGAGACTCATATCGTGGGTCATTCAAAAGTGAATCAGACCGAATCTTTCCCATCAAGAACAATCAGTAACCATTATCGACCCCATGGAGAAAACATGGAAGAACAAGGTGATTCGACTGGTGTTGGTTTCTTTGAACCACTAGCTGATACAAGAAGCAACATGGGAATAAGATGACATCTGAGAGTGGTTTCTGCACCTATTTGATAGAAAGTATAACCCTCTTTTGTATCATTTTATTTTTTAAATTTGAGTGCGAAATTTTTGTTTAAAGGGCTGTGATATGCCTACTTTGCTTATGAGTTTTGATTTATTGAAATTGAATTTCTAATGTTGTAAAAAGACTTCTCACAATAAAAGATTTAAAATAAAAAGAGAAAGTTAGATTAATTAATTAAAATAAACAGTAGAGACCAAGACTTGAACCCATGATCTATAAACGACCTAAGATAGTCAATGACATGTGATTAATAAAATAAGTTAGCTACATTAAATTATATTGAACCCCAATCAAATTATTATGATGTTATTAGATTTGGTTTTTTAATTTATTAGGACTCTGTCTTTACTCTAGGTAGGGAGTTCAATTAGAAACCTATAAAATGATGGAAGAATCATAGCCGCAATCTTCCCCCTATCCCAATGCAGAAAAGAAAAAGTCTATAAGAGAAGATAGAAAGGAAGAAGAAGAAGAAGAAGAGAATTCCTAATTCTTGAGTTTTTTCATATCTTTTCAAGCCATAAACTACATTTGCTCTTCAGACCAAATAAGGTGAGTCTATCTCACTCAAAGAATATCTAACAATGTATTAAGATTTTATTCTCTTCGATTTCATAGATAGATTATATGTAATTGTATCTATAGAGAAGTTTGTGGAATTACCTTTAAAAATAGAGTTTCGTATTATTCAAAAATTTAAAAAAATTAATTTTAAAAGAATCTTGATTTGTGGTGCAGATATTAGAGGACATATTTTCATATCTATTATTAATATATTCATATGATTTATCATTTGTCCCTTTCGTTTTATTGTAAAGATGTAATTTTATTGAAAAGATATTGATAGATATTAGGTTTTAAACAGATTAATGCTAAATATACGATTTTTATTGATGTTAATCAATATGTGTATTCATTTTTATATTGATGTGTTTGATTTTAATACTAAGAATATAGACCAAGATCGTTCTTGGTAATCGAAGAAGATCTTCGAAAAGGACAAGAAACAGCACGTACTAAATTGTTTGCTCGGGAGACTATCAGTAGCTGCTTCGACAGTAGTTTCGACTATGCCTCTCTGTCTCAGTTGCAATAGCGACCTAAGGGGACTATCAACACCGGGGACTATCAACACCAGGGACTAACCCATAGACAACGAATCCTAATTAATGTTTTATACAGTATTTTATTAATTATTTATTGCTAGCGATTGATTGTAACTAATGGAAGTGATACAGGGTAACTATTTAGCATATTAATCACTAGAATATCATATACTAGTTTAACCATTTATTTGTGTGTTTTACTGTAACAGGCAACCTTATTGACATGTGATTACAAGCATCAAACTTAAATTATTTCATTTGTGTAGATTAACTGAAATGTTTGGATGGTATATTATTAACACTGTAATAATTATTGATATCAAACTCGTATATCATCGTCATTGGCACCTAAATTGAAATATTGAATTGGTATAATTGAAATTTAATTAAATATATGGGTATTTAGGAAAAAATCAAACTTGTAAGATTTAACACTCTATTTATAATTGAACTATTGAACTCTTATTTTTTGATAGGATTATCTTTGAACTAGACGATATTACCATTGAACTCGGATGAGATAGACTCCAACCAACTATTGATCTGTATGTTTTTCCATGAGGAACAGAGGATGCTAACACCTATACTTGATTGGAAATCAAAAATACCATAGGAAAAGTGACTAATAAATTAAACTAAAATAAGACGGACACACAGACATCAAAGAATTATTGTGTTATTATTTATATTTATTGTATTCATTATTATTTAGTAATATGATTCATTATCTTATATTATTATTATTATTATTATTATTATTCTATTTTTTGGTCACATTACTAACAACCTTGGTTGTATATAACCAAACCTAAATACAGGCTTAGTCCTAAATACAAAGATTGATATACTAGTTATAGAGCAAAATTCAAAGTATTTTGAGAGATAAGTAGGATTGCATGGTAGATAATTTAGATTATTTTCTAAATTAGTGGATTTGATATTAGTTGAAATTGTAATACTATATTTATTTTTTATAGGTGATTAGCTAGTTTTATGAGCTTAGTTTTATTAGGATATTTTATGAGACTTAATTGAGTTGAATTTTATAAAGATAATTTAGTTGAGAAAATTTTCAATTATTTTGTGGCATGCGTATTCTATTTATCTCCATTGTGTAATGAGTATATCGATTATAAGACTCGTCGTGTTATCATGTGATGCCAAATGACTCAGTTATCCAGTGATAGATAGTGGGACATTACAAGTGAGTATTATTTCCTCAATCTTATGGACATGGTAGGATGAAGGTGTCATTGAGTAACCAAAAAAATTTAAATCTTAAAGATTGTAGTTGAAGTGTGTAGAGAAATTTAGAGGGTTTTTAGAGAGTAGAAGAGAGATTAGAGAGAAGAGATTTGTATGAAAAATGGAGAGAATTGGGGTATTTATAGGTTTGGGAAAGATGGGGGTTGAGATGCAAAAAGAAAAAAGAAAATTACATAAAACTCCCAAAGGCTATTCTTTTTGAGCCCATAAAAGTCAAAATACGTTTTTTTATGCAAATGGCCATCCAACGGCTCAATAATTCATATATGTGTAACACCCCAATTCCCCTATACAATATTTTGTATTGATCTATATAATATTTTAGTGTTGATTTATTTTTTAAATATATGATCTAAAATTAACTAATTTGATAGTAATATTGTTTTATTATTATTGATAATCAATCTTTTTATATATATCTTATTATCTGACCTTATCTCAAAATACTAGTTAGTTAAAAGAATAACAAATTTAGTTGAGTTTAGATTGGATAAGAGATATTTAACTTTAAACAACCATATCTAATATTAATAAATAAATAAATAATATAGAAATAAATAAAATCAAACACAAACTCTCCTCTCCTCATGTTTTGATAGCCAAAGAAAAAAAAAGTAAAGCAGTTCGGCTAGAAGGCTAAACATAAAAGAAAAGACAGAAAAAACAATGAAGAAAGAAGAAGAAGAAGAAGAAGAAGAAGTGATAGAGATTTTATTTGATATGAGAGGATTTTATTTGGTTTGTGAGATATGATAGGATTTGATTTAGTTTGATTTAAATTTGATAGAATTCTATTTGCATTCTGTTAGGATTAGATTTTTGGATTTTTCCTATAAGTAAATATTGTAAGAAGTATTTTAGAAATGATGAATGAAATATAAAAAATTGAGAAAGTTCTTACGTGAATTTTACATGAGTCAAAATCTCTCCTCATGGATTCATTGAGAATGGGCATAAATTTATTGGGTGGATTTCTGAATTTTATATGTTCTTCCCTAATTTCTCTAAAAAATCCTAATCTTCCAAATCCCTAACCCTAATCCGCTTCCGTCCTATATCAAATTGGTATCAGAACCTGAATTTTATTTCCATCTTCTTCCTTCCACCTTCATCATCATTTTATTTTATTTTTAGTTTTCTATTTATTTTATTTTTTGGAAAAGTGAAAAAGAAAAATAGATCTGAAAAATCTAAGAGTAAATCAGATCTAAAAAAAAAGAAGAAAATAGAAACAGATTTGAGAAAAACAGAGAGAAAAAATCAAAGCAAAAAAAAGTTAGGAAAAAAGAAATCAGAAAAATAAAATGTGAAGAAAAAAAGAGAGAAAAAGGTTTCTAAGAAATAGATCAGTGGAAAAAAAATCCAACAGCTGCTAGCCCACCTTTTCCATCCACTCTATCTTCTTCTCCTTTTCCCCCGATATTTTCTCACCCTCAACTTTTCCTTCTTCACCTTCTCCACCTCATCCTTCCTCTCCCTTCTTCTTCTCTCTCCCTCAGCAATAGTAGCAGCAACTTCCCCAAATCTTAGCCTCATCTCCTCTCCACTAAACAGTGACAAACGCCCTTTCCTATGCCCTCCACCAGACTAGTGCCCCCCTTCACCTCTCCATTTCATCGTCAACACCACCTAAGCCAACCCCAATCATCTCCTCCAACAAGTCGCTGCCACTGCTCTCACCATCTCCCTCATCAGACAGCCCACACTCCATCTCAATAGCACAGATAAGAAATAGAGGATTTAGATTTGGTTTGAGTTATTGAGTTTGATTCATATTTGAGTTAGACCCATTTAATCAAACCCGCATCCAAAAGCAAAGAATAATTGGGCTCTATTTAAAGCTCAAACCCGATCTGTAGCTCTAGATCCAATACAATTTCAAGTTGGGTTCAGTCATAACAGTGCAAATCCGTTAAGATATTCTTTTAGTTCGAGGCCCGTTTCAACTTAGACTCGAGCGATTTCCAATGCAGTGTTCTCCTAATCACACTCGACATCTATTATCACTATTTTAGGGTTTCTATATATAATTATTAGAGCTCAATTGAGAATAATCTCTTGAAGAACTTTATAGAATCTTACATTTGGGCATTAACTATTCATCCTGCAAGGTGATACTTGACTTGAACTGAATTTCGATTGCTAAATTCTTTACAAATATTAGTAGATTACGATAATTTGTTAACATAATGGTTCATTACTTCTCTCTAGTGATCTCATAAATATTTTCTTTTTTCATTAAATTTAGGATTTCATATCATTTGCATTTAGCAATTAAGGTATTTGGATACATTAATTTAGTGCAAGTATTTAGTTTGCCTGAGCTTTAGATTTTGCACAATCATCTGCATATTTGATTGATTTGTATTGCATGATCCGTTCTAGATAGTAAAAATATTCCAATTTACAATATGATCTAGTCGTCATATAGAGTCAAATAAAACTAGTTATATATATGATATGCGTGTTACTAGAGAGATACTAGATGAAAAAATTTAGTATAAAGATCTCGCATTTGATGGTTATTACTCCACTCGTGACTTTATTGATTGGTTGGTGAATATAGAATACTATTTTGATTGTTATAAGATGTCTAGCAGATATAAAATTCCATTTGCTAGGAGAAGATTAGTGGAACAAACTAAAGATTTTTAGATTTATATAGAGATAGATCATGAGGAACGTTATATAAATCCTATAAATTCGTAAGAAGAGATGAAAGATATTTGATGTGGAGTATCTACTGCAAGTGCACAGTATCAGTGTAGCAGTATACAGGTCGGTCCCACAGAGATCTAAGGTGTTTTTGCATTCTCGCTAATCCTATTATTCTAACCGACCAACAAAGAATTCTAAGTTGAATTTGAGTTATTCTAATTAGCCTAGGATATAGATTCCACTAGTTTCCAATCATGAATTACTTCTATTCTCTTCTTCCTATCATAAAAATTTGATCTTTTAGTTTTAATCATTACTTAAATCAAAGCATATGTTATTAAGTGGTGTGCAAGCATAATTTATCAAAAAAACTACTTTTCATGAAAGTAAACTAAATCGTTAGATAATTCTATGAAGAAAATGAAAATCAACCCCAAACCCTAAGTATAGACTATCAAGAAATTTAACTCAAGTATAACCTATCAATGCATTAATCTACGAATTGTTATATTTTAATCTTTTCATTGAAAAATCTTATTTTTATTATTTTATTTAGGAAGAAAATATTAGAGAGTAACTACATGGTGGATTCTTAGTTTCATCTACATTCTAGACCTAAAATAAATTAGCTACTCATAGTTCTAATTAGTAAGATCATAATTTTATTCAGGAAAGTAAGAAAATCTAATTTAGAAATTAAGATTAAACTAAATTAGAAAGCAATTAGAAGAAAATTACCTAAGAAAAATTGATGAACAACAAAGGATACCTCTGGAGTTTGGTATGGCAGTCGTCACCCCTTCGGCAAAACCCTAATTTTATTTATAATTACGGGTACAAAATTATATCCTATATGAAACCCTAGATTACAAGGAAATGGCCAATCTATAGGCTTCGGAGAATCAAACACTAATTTGAGTACAAGTGAGAAACTACAAAATTACATCGAAACCCCCGTAGAAAAATCACCCAGAGTATGTCGCCAAATAGCAGCAAAACCTTGAGTATTTCATCTGGTTTTTCTTCTGCATGAGACTCTTGTCTTATTCTTTTGATTTTGATAACTGTATTGTATTTTGACTCCCTACAACATCATAGTCTTGTAACTTTACTCACTTTTAACTCTTTTCTGGATTTGGTTTCTTAATCCGATTCTAAATTTATGCCATCTCCTTAAAGGAATAGGTTTACCTAAAAAGTACACTAAAAATACCTGAGTAGTATTATTTAAATATAAAAATAGATAATACAGAGCCTATAAATATGCAACATATGGCACTCATTACACCCCACACCTATCTTTTGCTAGTTCTCGAGCAAAACCTAAACCTAAAAAGAAAAGGAAAAATCCTAATTCACTTTCGCAGGAATCATGATTACACTTAGCACGTGCAATAAGCTATTAAAGCTCTAGGTTACCTCTAGTTAACGAGTTGTGTCTCGTGAGGGTTTGCAGTGAATATACCCACAAAAATCATAAAAGAAATAGATTAAAGAATAAAGAAAAGAAAATTAAGAATAATCGAAAATCAAGAAAAAAAAAATTTATATAAAAGATAAAAAATATTTTTTTATAATATTTTCTTCAATTAATCTCAATAATATACAAATTCAAGAACGCATTTAAATTATCAATTTTCAAGTGAAGCGTCATATCAAATACACTTATCATTTTAATCAAAAATTTAAATTCTATCTTTCAATACCCACTAATAAATAATTCATTGGCTCTTATATATCTACATGCGCGTGTAATAGTCTACTTCGGCCTTGGACTCCAACTCTAACTCATGATTTATCTACCCTCTCATAACATTTTTTTAAAGAATATTTCACCTTTTATACGAATATTCACACTTGCTTAGGTACAAAGTACCCGATTACTTAGATCATACTCTTTTTCACTCTTAGGTTATTACCTTAATATCAGGCTCACCCCCTTTTTTGTTACTCTGAACCTATTGCCTTAATAGCAGGCTCATCCCTTTTTTTTCTTGTTTAGATAGAGAATACTTACTCAATCGTTATCACCTTGATTCTTAACCTAATAAACTATTGTGAAGTAAAAAATAGATGTATATTTACCTCAAAATTACTGTTAGCGGTATTTATTTTCTGAATTTTAATTTTTTCATAAAACTCTGAGTGTATTATCCAATGTACTCTCCTATCAAATTTTAAATCTAAATTTATTCTTTTATTTGAAATTAGGTTGATCTATTGATGAAAATATATAATAATTTTTTTAATTTTGTTTTTTTAGTTTTTATTTTTTTATTTAGTTACCTTAAAAACAAAATAAAAAATTATAGCAGACATGCTCCACTAGATATGTGGCAACACTAGGAGAGATAAAGTGAGAAATGAAGATATTCGTGCTAAACTAGGTGTAGCTCCCATCGATGAGAAGATGCGAGAAAATCGCTTACGATGGTTTGGTCATGTGCAACGTAGGCTTACAAATGCACTAGTTCGACGAGAGAAGTTTATCAATGTAGGAGAAGTTAAAAGAACGAAGAGAAAACCGAAGAAAATATGGATGGAGTTGATACGAAAAGATATGGATTCTAGAGGTTTAAATGAGGAGAATTATTTGATAGAAATGAATGGAGGACTATCAAAGTGATCGATCCGGCGTGATTCTTTTTTTGGTTCATGTAGCCTACCCCAAATACTTGTGATAAAAGGTTTAGTTGTTGTTGTTGTTGTTATTGTTGTTGTTACCTTAAAAACTATCCGAAGTGTAAAATAAAGAAATTCAAAAATCTAAAAATAAAATAAAAATTCTAAAAAAACTAAAAATCCTAGAAAAATACGAAAAAAATCTCCTAACCCACTCCCCCATATCTAAATCCGTATATGCACTCATACACAAACCAAAGGTGGTAAAATATATAAGAAAACTATTGTACAAAAATTATACAAATAATGAGAGTCATTGATGTGATAATTTAATGCAAACGTACAGTGTTGGAGTAGCACTGTATAAGTCGTCCCACAGGGATCTCAGGTGTTTTACAATTCTTACTAATTTTATAGTCTAACGGACTAACAAAGAATTCTAAGTCGGATTTGAGAGTTATTCTAATTAGCCTAGGATATAGAATCCACTAGTTTCCAACCATATATTTACTTCTATTATCTTCTTCTATCATAAAAATTTAATCTTTTAGTTTAATCTTTATTTAAACTGCCCTAAGCATGAGCTATCAAGTGGTGTGCAAGTATAACTCATCAAAAATACTACTTTTCATAAAAATAAACTAAATAATTAGACAATTCTTTGAATAAGATGAAAACCAATAACTCCAAACCCTAACTAAGCATAGGCTATTAAGAAACTTAAGTCAAGTATAACCTATCAAAGTATTAATCTATGAGTTGTATTTTAATCTTTTCATGGAAAAATCATATCTTTATTATTTTATTTCAGAAGAAAATACTAGAGAGTAATTACATGGTGGATTCTAATTTCATCTACATCTTAGAACTAAGCTAAATTAGCTACACATGATTCTAGTAAGTTATGAAAGCAATTAAATCTAATCTAAAAAGTAAATAAATCTATACTAGGAAGCAATTAACTCTATCTAAAAAACAAATAAAGACTTGAAAGCAATGGCAAACCTCTGGAGCACGGTATTGCGGCCGTCACCCCTTTAGCAAAACCCTAATTTTATTCAATTAAAAACGAGTACAAACTAGGTCCTAATTTTATAATAACTATTGTTTAAAAAAACCCTAGAATACAAGGATACAGTCAATATATAGGCTTCGAAAATCAAACCCTAATTCTAATACAATTTAAAAACTACAAAATTAAAACTAAACCACCGAACAAAAATCAGCCCGTGGGCCCACTTCTTTGCCGCTAAATGGCAGCAACTGCCGCTATTTAGCTGCACTATTTTTAGAAAATTAGTTGAAATTTCTTCCGCATGAGTCTCTTGTCTTGTTATCTTGATTTTATTGACTGTATTTGACTTTGACTCTCTGAAATATTTTAATCTTGTAATTTTGCTCTCTTTGAACTCTTTTCTGAGCATTGTAATCCGGCTCTGATTTCATGCCATCTCCTTGTATGAATTGGATTACCTGAAAAACAAACTAAAAATACTTGAGTAACATTTATTTATGTACAAAAATAGATAAAATATGGGAGGAAAAATATAATATATGAAACTCATCACACCCCACACCTATGTTTTGCTACTCCTCGAGCAAAACCTAACCATAAAAACAAAAAGAAAAATCCTAACTCACTTTTGCAGGAATCGCGATTGCACTTAGCACGTGCATCAAAAACTCTTTTATCTTCATTTGTCTAGACAAAACCTCGATTTCTATCTACTTTTTTCAATAGTGGTTTTTCTTGCTTTTTATCCTTTACTCCTTTTTCAAATGGTTTTGGTCTTTTCCTTCTTCCTCTTTTCCATCTTTCGTTGTTACAGTATTTCCTCTTTTTAGGAAAATTACTAGTTATGTTTTTTATTTCTTTATAAGATTCTATATTAAGCGCATAGGGAATATAGTGTCTTAGATTGATCTCTTTCTCGATTTGCTTTAGGTAATCAACGTAAGAAAACCGTAGAAAAGCAAAAGAGGATTTATCAAGAGTAACAAGTATATGCAGAAGTGTGATAAATCCTCTACACTAATGGGTAAAAGGAAATGCAAGTATTTTATATATAACGAAAAGGAACACTATTCTAAAAAAGGAGAAGATGCTCAAAAGATGATAAAGCAAAATTTAGAAGTCTACATTAGAAAAGAAATCACCTTTTCCGATATAGTGCTCTGCAGACATAAGAGCAATTCAGAGTATGAGATAATCCCTATAATAAACAACGAGTCAAATATAATCACACTCCTAACGTCAGGATTAAGTAACTTAACGTTAAGAGATGCAGACGGAAGAAAAACAGCCTCTAGTCTAGGATACATCAAAAAACAAATAATAAATAATAATAAATTCTTAATAAATTCCCTAGATACTCTTTCTCTTGAATAGTATTATTCTGATCCCTATACAACTCTTTCCAACAATCAATTATCTCAAGTATTGAGTCGTATTCTTGTCTGGAGTATGTTTTCTCGACTTGCATCATATCAACTCGTTGACTTGGACTCTTTTGTTTTGAACTAGGTATATACACAATACGGGATAAATGTTATAAACAGATATTCAACAGACATCATTACTCCTGTAAGAATGCTATATCATTTCAGATAGAAGAAACAGAAGTGATAAGATAAAGATTCCCAGAGCTAAAAGAAGTCTGGAAATTACACCAAAGAATAAATCGTACGGCTAAAAATCATCAAGCAGTATATAAAGTAAGGATCACAAAGAAGCTACTCATCCTCACTGAATTAAGATTGCAGTTCAGGATCTTGGCAAAAGAAGATTTGCTGGTGCGCAACACTCCCAGAGATAGGATGGTCAAAGAAGTAGAAGTCGACATAAGTATCGATCTCCGTAACGGTAAGAACACTATCCAACAATAATATAAACGAGTATTCAAATGTAAAACATGCAGCAAACAGTTCACTTCGTTCCAAGCACTCGGAGGCCACCGGGCAAGCCACAGAAGGTCAATGCCAGAAAAGCTACGCCTTTAAACCCCTAGGTTACCATAGTGGATGAGTGGTGTCTCGTGAGCGTTTGCAGTGAATATACCCAAAAAAATCATGAAGAAAATAGATTAAGAAATAAAGAAAAGAAAAATAAGGATAACTAAAAATCAAGAAAGATAAAAATTTTATATAAAAGAAAGAAAAATCTGTTTTATGATATTTTTATCAATTAATCTCACTAATATACAAACTCAAGAATGCATTTAGCTTATCAATTTTCAAATCGAGTATCATATCAGATACACTTATCATTTTAATAAAAAATTTAAATCATATTTTTCAATACCCACTAACAGATAATCCATTGGCTCCTATACAATTACGTACACGTGTGATAGTCTATTTCGGTCTTGGACTCCAACTCTAACTCATGATTCATCTCCTCTCTCATAACAAATATTTTTCTTTTTATTTTTCGTTTTTTTAGAATATTTCACCTTTCATGCGAATATTTACGCTTGCTTAGGCGCAAAGTACCCGATTACTCGGATCGTACTCTTTTTATTTTCTTTTTTTAGAATATTTTACCTTTCATGCGAATATTCACGTTTGCTTAGATGCAAATTACCCGATTACTCAGAACATACTCTTTTTTTCACTCTTGAGACTATTGCCTTAATACTAGGCGCACCCTATTATTTTATCTCTCTCGAGACTATTGCCTTAATACTAGACTCACCCCATTATTTTATTCTTACTTTATTTTCTTTGTTTATAGAGAGAAAACTCACTCAATCGTTATTATTTTTATCCTTAACCTAATAAACTATTGTGAAGTGAAAAATAAATATATACTTGCCTCAAAACTCCTGTTAGCAGTATTTATTTTTCGGATGTTAATATCTTTTTCATAAAATTAAAACTGTATCGTCCAATCTACTCTCATATCCAATTTCAAATCTAAATTTGTCCCTTTATCTGTAATTAGATTGATCTATTGATGAAAATACATAAATTTGTTGTTAATTTTTTTTATTTTTTTCATTTTTTTCAGTTTTTTAAATTTTTTTAATTAGTTACCTAAAAACTACCCAAAGTGTAAAATAAAGAAACCAATAATCTACAAATAAAATAAAAATTCTAAAAAAACTAAAAATCCTACAAAAAATACGAAGAAAATATCCTAACACACTCCCCCACATCTAAACTCGTATATACCCTCATACACAAATCAAGAGTGGTAAAATAAATAAGAAAACTATAATATACATATTATATATTTACTAGAAAATTCAAACCAGTTACGAGCTCTTGATCGCTTTCCACTCTCATAGTATGTCCTTTTATGTTTTGATATGGATGAATTTAGCCTTTTTGTCAATTTTATATTTAATCTTTGCATCTTATTTTTTATTTTTCTTAATTTATATCTACTTTTCTTTCTTTTATTCAATAGTAAAATTTAAGGTTGGAAAGCGTACCTTTATTATCGTCCAAATTTCATCCACGAGTATCTTTCATATCAATAAGTATTTTGGTTTTATCAACATGTGAAATAATATACTCACTTTGGTATTGTGGAATCATGAGCTCGATTTTAGATGGCTCTCTCAGATCATCAGGTACCATGACCTCTTCTTTTTTAGCTTCTTTCCATTCTTTTAATATTCTGGCTCGTCATGGAAATTTTCTTCAAACCTGTTATCAAAATTCTCAAAAGAAAATGTCATGCTAGTGGACTTATCGTTAGTCAAATTATTATGAAGGGATAAAAATTCTTCTTCACAAAGTTTTTCATAATTTTCATCAAAAGAATCAAATGATAATGTGTCACTAGCAAGCTCACCATGAGGTAATTAGCAAAATATTTTCTTTATCACTGGTTTCTACATAATTATTATCACACTAGTCTAAAATAGGTTGATCATAATGTTGAATTATAGACTCATCATGCACAAAATTATTTAACTCATTTTGAATCATATCTACTTCAAAACATGACTGAAGTACTTACTCGTTGAAGTAAGATATGTTCAAACTATTAGATTGTTGATCTCCAAAAAATTTAGTTTGAGAATTCTTTTTGAGAAGATCTTCCATACAAGATTCAATTTGAGAGAATGATTTTTGAGAGGATGATTTTAGCAAAACTTCTATATCTTTCTCTATTCTACGTCTTCGTTATATCTTTCTCTATTCTACGTCTTTGTTCCTCAGACTCATGATCATAATTTTCCTTATTTTTCTCAAATGATTGCAACTCGAGATCATGAGTGAAATTTGAATAAAGATATGATATATCTGTATACATATTTGATGACAAATATGAAGGGGTTATACGAAAATTCTCATGACATGCATACCTCGCTTCTAATCTTTTTAATCTTTCATCTAACATGTTCAATTGAAAATCTTGTTCATGATTGAATGTAGAATATGAAGATGAATAGCCCATAAAAAAAGGATCAGATGGAGGAAGAGATGGCTCTTGAATTATTCATCCATTCATAATTGTAATTTTGTGTATAGGAAGAGCTCATAGATTCATTATATGTGTTGTGAATTTGATTATGACCCAATCCTAGGGAACTTTCTATCCATGGACACTAATGATAATTATGATATGAATCACAACAATGATAGCAACTAGTTTGATTTTAAAATATTTTTTTTTAATTTTTTATTTTTTGAAAAAGGTGGAGAGGGAAAGAAATGGAAAAGAAAAAATAAAAAAGATAAAAAAAAATTTTGTATTTTTTTTTACAGAACCAGGGAACAAAATACAGACATAGAAAAAATTTTGGGGAAAATCTCACCAAAGTTGGCGCTAAATAGCGGTTAAACCAGGGAGTTTGGCTTCCTGAATTTTGCAGCGCACTATTGAGACTCTTTTATTCTCCTTTTTCGTCCTATATCTAAAGTTTTAGATCCCTGCACGCTCAACACACACTGTTAACCCGTAAAACGTTAGAAAAAGTAAGAAAAATACCTTCGATTCCCGGCAACAGCGCCAAAAACTTGATGTGATAATTTAACTGCAAGCGTACTGTGTCGGTGTAGCGTTGTACAGGTCGTCCCACAGGGATTTCAGGTGTTTTGCAATTGTTACTAATTCTATAGTCTAACAGACTAACAAAGGATTCTAAGTTAGATTTGAGAGTTATTCTAATTAGCCTAGGATCTAGAATCCACTAGTTTCTAACCATATATTTACTTTTATTATCTTCTTCTATCATAAAAATTTAATGTTTTAGTTTAATCTTTATATAAACTGCCCTAAGCAAGAGCTATCAAGTGGTGTGCAAGTATAACTCATAAAAAATACTACTTTTCATAAAAATAAACTAAATAATTAGATAATTCTTTGAATAAGATGAAAACCAATAACTCTAAACTCTAACTAAGCATAGGCTATCAAGAAACTTAACTCAAGTATAACCTATCAAAGTATTAATCTACGAGCTCTTTTATTTTAATTTTTTCATGGAAAAATCATATCTTTATTATTTTATTTAAGAAGAAAATACTAGAGAGAAATTACATGGTGGATTCTATTTTCATCTACATCCTAGAGCTAAGCTAAATTAGCTACACATGATTCTAGTAAGTCATGAAAGCAATTAAATCTAATCTAGAAAGCAAATAAATCTATACTAGAAAGCAATTAACTCTATCTAAAAAGTAAATAAAGACTTGAAAGTAATGGCGTACCTCTTGAGCACGGTATTACGGCCGTCACATCTTCGGCAAAACCCTAATTTTATTCAATTAAAAATGAGTACAAACTAGATCCTAATTCTATATTAACTACTGCTTACAAAAACCCCTAAAATACAAGGATATGGCTAATGTATAGGCTTCGAAAATCAAACCCTAATTCTAATACAATTGAAACGCCACAAAATTACAACTAAACCACTGAAGAAAAATCAGCCCATGGGCCCACTTCTTTGCCACTAAATGGTGGCAAATGTCGCTATTTAGCTGCACTATTTTGAGAAAATTAGTTGAAATTTCTTCCACATGAGTATCTTGTCTTGTTATTTTGATTTTCTTAACTGTATTTGACTTTGACTCTTTGAAGTATTTTAATCTTGTAGTTTTGCTCTCTTTGAACTCTTTTTCGGGCTTTGTTTCCTAATCCGGCTCTGATTTCATGTCATCTCCTTGTATGAATCGAATTACCTGAAAAACAAAATAAAAATACCCAAGTAGCATTTATTTATATACAAAAATAGATAAAATATGGGAAAAAAATACAATATATAAAACTCATCAGTCATAAAAAGTTACGATCTCAATATTGTCACCATATTAATGCATGGAAAGCGGTTACGACCTCTCGATCACTTCCCACTTTCATAGTGTGTGTGTTTTAAATGTAAAGTGAGTGCATTATTATATCTCATCATCCTCCTATAAGTCATGAAATTACCTGTCTGTCTCTTATGCAGCCCTCATTTTTTTTTTGTCCACATGTAAGCATTAATAATTGGGTTAAAGAATTCTTCATGATAAACCTGTCAATCATCGTTAGTAACAAGCACACTTATAGAAATATCATGAGGTGAGAAGAATGCAATATGATTAAGTAAATGTGGTGGTGGCCCTTCTAACTCACGAAGTAATGTGAGCTCATCTGCAAACAAATCCTCAAGAGTTTGCTCATCAATAAATGGCATACTTGTGCAACTGTCTTCATACATAGAATCAGTATATGCAAATTCATCTAATAATATATGTTTGTCTTTAAAAATTTGCTCAAATGAGAGTTCATCATCAGTGCAAGAGGTAGAATGAAAGTACAAACTGTGAATCATGTTTACCTCAATGAGAGAGCTCATTGTGTGCTCATCCATTTTGAATATGTTCAATGCCACAGTCATATTCCCAAATGATAGTTTCATGAGGCTACTCCTGCAATTAATTAATGCATTTGATATTGTAAGGAATGGTCTACCAAAGATAATGGGAATTTAATTCCGTGGATTATAAATCGGCTCAGTTTCTAAGATAATGAAGTCTACAGGAAAGATGAACTCGCCGATCTTAATGAGCACATCTTCAACTATACCAAGTGGTATTTTGATCGAACGATCAGTTAGTTGTAATGTGACCTTGCTAGGTTGAAGTTTTCCTAACCCTAACTACTGATAAACAGTGTAAGGAAGCAAATTGACACTTGCTCCTAAATCAAGCAATACCCTGTCAAATGTAGTGTTCCCAATAGTGCATGATATTGTGGGAGAGCCTGAATCATTGTATTTGACAGGTAAGGAGTTAGAGAGGATTTGCGATATATTTGCAGTAAGAAAAACTTTCTCATGAATGTTTCTTACTCGTTTCTTAGTACACAAATCCCTGAAAATTTGGCATAAATAGGAACCTGTTGTATAATATCACGGAGTAGAATATTAACCTTCACTTGTTGAAATGTTTCAAGAATCTTCTCTATTTGCGGTGAAGGCTTCCTAAGCCGATTGGGATATTGTGCTTTTGGCTTAGCAATAGGTTCCTCCAAATGAGCATATGATGGTAATGGAGTTGATGGAGATAGATGTGGAGAAAAAGATGGAAAAGATAGCGTAGGCTGCAAAATAATAGGAGTGAGATCAGGGGGCATGACTATATTATTGTCCACTTGCTTGCCAGATCTGAGCGTGTGAATGGCATTGCATTGGTGAACATGAGATGAAACAGACTGAGATGAGTTAAAGTTGGGGTTCATTATTAGTTGGCTCGAAAAGGTACCCAGTCCCGCTCACTCAGCTGTGTGGCTAGCTGTCCAACCTACTGCTCTATATTCTTGATTGACTGAGAATTTATAAAAGTTGTTGGTCGGTCCGTTGTATAAAATCAGTAGACACTTTCATTAAATTTTGTATTTGTGTGTCTAAATTGGACATCATCTTGAAAAAATTCTCCACATTTCTTTCAAGTGTCGTTAACCATCTATTATAATCATTGTTAGACCATTGCTATGGATATGATTGATTATGTGCAGGTGATCTATTCTGCTTGTTCCCTTGATTTGAAGTATTTGTGTGTTGATAAGCACCCATATTTAGTTTTGGGAACTGACCAGTGGCTGGAGGCTGCATATTAGGGTTGGGGACTCCCTGATATTGCCCTTGACCCCATGAAAGATTTGGGTGGTTTCTCCAGCCAAGATTGTTTGTAGGAGCGTAAGAATTGTTCATGGGTCTTGGATATAAAGCGTTCACCTACTCAAGTATCGGACCAATGAGATTCACTAATAGTGAATACTCCTCCATAACGTGATTTGGAGTTCCACAATTAAAACATATAGGATCATATATTTGATTTACTTGACCCACCGGTGGAGCACTAGGAGTCTCCAATATCTCAATTCTCATCATAAAGGCTACAATCTTAGCTTCGGCAGCTATAGAGCTATCGACGCTATGGATCCCACCCTTATGCGCAGAAGTTGATGCATTGGATTTCTCAGCGGGACTCTCCCACTGCATAGTTTTCCACGATAGGTCCTCAAGGTAGTTCCACGCTTCATCCTCATTCTTTCTTATGAACTCCCCCTGATATATGGACTCAAGAAGAGCTTTGGTTGTGTAATCGAGTCCTTCATACACGATTTGACACAACCGCCACTTTTCTATCACATGATGGGGGCACTGAGCTAACAAATTTTTGAACCATTCTGAGTATTTCCAAAAGGGTTCTCCTGGCACTTAATGGAATTGATTAATTTGATTTTGAATTTTTATCGTCTTGTACGTGGGATAGTACTTTTTGAGAAATATTGTAACAAATTCATCCCAAGTAGTAATTGAATCAATAGGCATATTGTACAACCACTTCTTGGCATTATCTTTGAGAGCGAATGAAATGAAGCGGAGTTTAATTGCATCCTCCGACAAGTACTGCAGTTTAATCATCATGCACACTTCCTGAAATTCACTGATAAAGAGATATGCATCCTCATAATTAGAACCAATGAATTTAGGAAGTATGCTGATATACTACGACTTTAATTCATAGTGGTTACCCACTGCATGTGAAAGTTTGATGCATGATGGTAGTGATGTGCGCAACGGGTAACATCGATACTGAAGGATCGGAATTTGTTAGTCCATCTTGTCTCATATGAACAAATATGATCTCACTAGTTGACCAAATTGATCATGGGTCCAATGTGGCATGAACCAATGACCTTGAGTGGATGCATGAATTTCTAAAACTAATGCAAGAAGTGGGGTGTGGTGGAAATAAAACGGTGGAAGAGATATGATCAAAGAAAAGATGTGATTCCTACTGTTTCTACTTTTTTTATTTTTTTTACAAAACTAGATAACCAAAATACAAAACTGGAGAAAATTTGGGGTCAGGAATCACCTGAGTTGCCGCTATTTGGCAGTTCTTGCCGCCAATTAGTGGCAGAACTGAGAGATTGTCTCTTTGGTTTCTGCTGCGCAACTCTGAAGCTCCTCTAATCCCTTTTGTCTTCCTGTATCTGCACTTTCTGGTCCCTGCACACTCAACACACACTGTTAATCTGTAAAACATTAGAAAAAACAAGAAAACACTATTGATCCCCGGCAACAACGCCAAAAACTTGATGTAAAATATCTACTGCAAGAGCACAGCGTCGGTGTAGTGCTGTACAGGTCATTCCCACAAGAATCTAAGGTGTTTTTGTATTCTCGCTAATCCTATTATTCTAACGGGCCAATAAAGGATTATAAGTTAAATTTGAGCTATTCTAATTAGCCTAGGATATAGATTCTACTAGTTTCCAACCATAAATTACTTCTATTATTTTCTTCCTATCATAAAAATTTGATCTTTTAGTTTTTAATCTTTACTTAAAGGGTTCTAAATATGTGTTATCAAGTGGTGTGTAAATATAACTCATCAAAGATACTAATTTTCATGAAAGTAAACTAAATTGTTAGATAATTCTATGAAAACGATTAAAATCAACAATCCCAAATCCTAACTAAGTATAGGCTATCAAGAAATTTAACTCATGTATAACCTATCAAAACATTCTCTACGAATTGTTATATTTTAATCTTTTCATTGAAAAAACTTATTTTTATTATTTTATTTAGGAAAAAACACTAGAGAGTAACTACATGGTGGATTCCTAGTTTCATCTACATCCTAAAGCTAAACTAAATTAGCTACTCATAGTTCTAATTAGTAAAATCATATTTTTATTCATGAAAGTAAGAAAATCTAATCTTGAAAGTAAGATTAATCTAAACTAGAAAGTAATTAGATGAAAATTACTTAAGAAAAATTATTGAACAGCAAAGAATACCTCTGGAGTTTGGTATGGTAGTCGTCACCCCTTCGACAAAATTCTAATTTTATTTATAATTACGAGTGCAAAATTATATCCTATATGAAATCCTAAATTACAAGGATACTGCAAATATATAGGTTTTGGAGAATCGGATCCTAATTTGAGTATAAGTGAGAAACTATAAAATTACATCGAAACCCCCGTAGAAAAATCACCCAGAGTGGGTCCTTGGGAGCCGCCAATTGGCGGCTAGTGCCGCAAAATAGCAGCAAAACCTTTGGTATTTCATCTGATTTTTGTTCTGCATGAGTCTCTTGTCTTGTTCTTTTGATTTTGATGACTGTATTGAATTTTGATTCCCTGCAGTATCATGGTCTTGTAGTTTTACTCACTTTTAACTCTTTTTTAGATTTGGTTTCCTAATCTGACTCTATATTTATGCCATCTCCTTGTAAAAATTGGTTTACCTAAAAAGCACAGTAAAAATGCCCGAGTAGCATTATTAAATACAAAAATAGATAATACGGAGATTATAAATATGCAATATATGGCACTCATCAATATTCTTATAGAGAAGTATCTTCCTACGTATTATATAAATCATCTTTTTGATAAATTAGAAAAGAAATTCACTCTAAATGTTAGAACACAGTCTCCTAATGCAACAATATGGATATTTTATCTCTCAGTATACTACAATCAAGTGTTCTAAGTATCGTGCATCTTGGTATCATGACTATGAGTGCGCAGTCAAGAGTCAACACATGGATATCATACTTACTAATCACGTTGACAATTTTGGAGTTATTGAGGTTCATATTTCTAAGAAAAGTATTATTGTTGAAGCACAATTAGAATCTAGTACAACTATTCTTGTTGCAAATACTTACATTCATTCTATGGTTAACAATGATATTCTTAATGAGTTACAGGAGTCTAATTCACATGCACCAGCTAAGATCCATATTCTTACTAAGATCCATGCTACCATAAAGAATAATACTAATACTCTGAATACTGTAATAGAATCTAGTGCACCCCACATGATACTATGTGTTCAATTTCAAAACCAACGGTAGAGGAAGAGACCGAGTATGAAACAGTTGATATTAATATTGCTACTAGTAAGTCTCTGAGGATCGTTCCTATTTCTAAGCAGATTACTCTTAATATTTTATTTGCTAGCGATCTTTTGGAGTTTCTTTCGAAGATTTATCAAGTTCCCACACAGTGAGTGACATTATATTATTTGTAGTGATTAATATATGTCATCCTAGGAAACTAACATATCTCTTTTTCGGAGCTGTACAACTTGAGCCCGTTGCATTGCGTTTGTCTGTTACGCCTTTTATACATGTTGAGATCTCTAGGCAGATAAGAATTTGCAATAATGAGTACAAATTTATTGTATATCCACATAATATTTTGCAGGAATTTGTTATTGATAATGAAGTGAAAGTTTCGGTTTCCCTTGAGATGTACCTTCCACAAATTGTGAAGAAGTAGCACATTCCATATATAGATTTCTATAAAATTTCGATGAAAATTGCTTCCACCTATTGCCTAGATATTTTATTGAATCCTTATTCGATTACTCCATTGCAAGTGTCAATCCAGATCTACTATTACTTGATACAAGTTTACCAAAGAAACCAGTTTTCCTCTACCACTTTGGTTCAAATGTGATGCACGAATTACAGTTTCTCAACCACCATGGCCCAATTGGAATACTACCTGGATGTGTTTAATAATTTTTATCTCCGCATTTATTAGAGATGAATGTTTTGGACCCGGGGATAATTGATGGAGATTTTATTTTATATGAGAGGATTTTATTTGGTTTTTGAGATATGATATGATTTAATTTAGTTTGATTTAGATTTGATAGAATTCTATTTGAATTCTATTAGGATTAGGTTTTTAGATTTTTCCTATAAATAAACATTGTATGAAGTATTTTAGGAATAATGAATGAAATATGAGAATTTGAGAAAATTCTTACGTACCTTATAGATTCATTGAGAGTGGGCGTGGATTCGCTTAGTGGATTCTCAAATTTTATCTAATTTTCCCCAATTCCTCTAAAAAAATACCCTAATCTCCCAAATCTCTAATCCTGATCCACCTCTGTCATTTGTTAAAAACCCTAATCTCCCAAATCCCTAATTCTAATACGCTTTTGTCCTGCGTCAAAAATAGAGGAAAAGAAAAAAGGAAAAGGGAAAAAGAAAATAAATTTTGAAAAAAAAAAAGAGAGAAAGGAAAGAAAAGGTAAGAAAAGAAAGGGAGGAGACTGAGATCCGAATTGCCACAGCCAATTTCCACGTTGAAGATCTTATCAAATTAGCTTTCGAGGATTTAATATTTAATCGAGCCAAGTGCTATTTTCATCCTCCTCCTTTGTTTACTTTATTTGGAAAAAAACAACACGTACAAAGTTACTTTCCTCTTTTGTTTTATTTGCACATTACTATATTTTATATTTGTCTTCACATTATTTATTATATCTCATCTCATCTTCAATTTCAATAGTCATATTCTTTTAAATATTCTTTTAAATATTTAATAAAGTATCTTTGTGTGATCTTTATGTTTATGTGACAATCATGACCATTAGCATGATTTTTTTATGATTATTTATTCAAGTGAAGTTGCTATATTTATTATTTAGCAACTAGGTAATTTTTGTGTTTCAGAAAAATATATTTAATGTAATATAAGATGAAATTTAAAAGCATATTTGGTTTAAATGAGGAACATACTAATTTGGCAAGAATATTATAGTAGCCATTTTGGTTAGGTTTGATTGGGTAATCGCAATTCAGTATTAAAAAAATATTTTAAAAAAAAATCTATTCAGAACATAGAAAAGAGAAGTAAGAAATGGGAAAGAAAAAAGGAGGACTTCTCTATTGTTGTTTACATGACAGAACAAAAAAATTTAATCTCTGTTCGCTGTTCTGTTCAGAACAGAGCAGGAAATAGAAAAAAAAGAATATATAAAAAAGAAGAGATTGTTCAAGTACTGAATAGAGAAGGGTGAAGAACTTTTCAATAAAATAATAATCCTTGATATATGAGATTATTTTATCCAGATAATGAATTAGCTACTTAATAATTAGATTTATAATAAAATATAAATTTTATTACTTTATTTAATAATCAGACCTTTCTATTTTTGCCTTTAATACTACTCATTATTTTCCACAGTACAAAATTTTACATAACTGAAATGGATGGGACTCAAAACCATAATAAAATTATAATTGTAAGTAAATTACGATTACCCTTTTTGACATCCAATGATTATTTCCTTGTAAATATATTTTTTTCTAAAACAAATTTCACCACAATCAACTTATATTATTTTGATCTAGATGAAAGAAACAAATCTTAGTGTCGCTAGTAAAATATTACTAGAGTAGTAGTTGAGAAGCATATGTTTTTTGACATTTTGATAGCCTTATTCCTATCTATGGAACATACTTAAATTGTATTGTCATCGATGAATTAGTGTTATTTTATGTAGTTACATGTCCAGTTTATCTTGTGACACCTTTGTCCACCATAATCAAAACTAATGTATATATGTGATTATTTTATGTTATCATTTACGTGCTAACTTGTAGAATTGTTACTCTTTGAATATTAAATTAAGTAATTGCGTTAAGGGAGAATTGAACGAAGAAACTTAAACATATATTTTGAAAGGTATATATTTTAGGTTGTACAGACGAATTTCAAGGACTTACTAGCAAGGTTTTGGGTGATTATTATATCACAGTCATGTCAATTATAGGTCTTCGAGCCTGAAGTATATACTCGACCAACATTCATGAGTGCCTAGCAGTACACTTGGAACAGTACCAGGAATCAGGAATCATGGAGTTGCAGTCCCAATTATGTAAATGACTTTCTTAAAACATGTGATCTTTTATCCTAACAGTTCCAACTTAATTCATAATAAACATCAATACGACATATCATGTTTTATAGGCATTTTTAATTTTATTTTTCAATATATGTTGTATCATTCATAAATGTACATATTACCCGTTGACCATTATCATTTTTAAGACAAGAATGGTTAAAGTCATTATCCATTTTGCAAAATATATTTTCCATAATACTCTCATATGCTTAATATTTTATTAATTTTTGTACATTTTATATTATATAACACACATAGCGTGCCTATGTATATATAGGTATATCTTTTACATTGTACTTGTTAGGTTATTCTAACGATCTTAATTTGGCACATCCAGACATTAATTTTCAAGTTACCAAGGAGGAGGGCCCCACAATTGGAACCATATTTCGCAGATTTAATAGATAATTAGTAAGTTCTTCCATTGCAAGACTCGTATTAGGAAATCTTCATTTTTTTTCTTATTATTTCAGTGAACTAGACAATTCCATCCACCACATTTCATTATTTTCAAGACTCGAAGTCTAAAATTGTAATAATTATTATTATCATTTTGGATCATTTCATCTCCTTGATCGAATTGTTATGTTTTTAGAATAAATATTGAATATAACCTTGTGGCATTAACGTTTATTTTATTAATTTTGTATTTTAGACTTGATGTATTCATTTATGATAGGTCGTCAAACGCTATCCATATCTTGGAATGCTGAGCATTACAGCTGGTATTAGAGTCCAGTTTCAACTTTGGCCTCTGGTTAAGAGTCTCTATTTAGGATTACTGCTACATATACATATATGCATATGTCTACTTGTTTTGTCTCTAATCTATCTAATTTATTTAATCTGTTACTAGTTTGTCTCTTTACCTGTTCTGAAATTCATTGTGTTTTTGTTCTCTTACAATTGACCTATCATTTTCTTTTTATCATTTAATATAAGAGTACGCAGCGAAAACTGTTGACCATTCTTTATGATAGAACTTTTATGATTGATGCCCATAAAGTTGTTTTGCTTTTGAATTAAATTTCGAGAACGAAATTTCTTTTAAGGCGAGTAGATTGTAATACCCAATTTTCCAATACATTATTTTATATTTATCTATATAATATTTTGGTATTGATCTATTTTTTTAATATATTATCTTTAAAACATAATTTTATAGTAATATTATTTTATTATTATTGCTAACTAATCTTTTTATATTTATCTTATTATATGATCTTAAAATACTAACTAGTTAAATAATAACAAATTTAGTTGAGTTTAGACCGGATCAGAGAGATTTAACTTTAAAAACTATATTTAATATTAATAAATAAAGAAAAATAAATGAATATAGAAATAAATAAAAGCAAACACAAACTCTTCTCTCCTCATGCTTCAACAACCAAAGAAAAAAAATAAAAGTGTTCAGCTGCAAGGCTAGCTGAATAGAAAAGAAAAGAGAAAAAAAATCAGGGAGGAAAGAGGAGGAGGAGGAGGAGGAGGAGGAGGAGAAGAGAGGAAAAGAAAAAAATGGAAAAGGGAAAAAGAAGTGAAATAAAAAAATAAGAAAAAAGAGAGAAAAGAAAGAAAAGTAAGGGAGGAGACTGAGTTCAGATATGTCACGGCAAATTTCTAAAGTGAAAATCTTCTCAAATTAGTTTTCGAGAATTTAGTATTCAACTTAGGCAAGTATTATTTTCATCCTCCTCCTTTGAAAAACAACAATTGCAAATCCACTTTTCTCTTGTGTTTTATTGCACAATACCATATTTCCTATTTGTCTTCACATAATTTAGTATTATCTAATCTCATCTCCAATTTCAACAGAGTAATATTTTTTTAAATATTTAATAAAGTATTTTTCTGTGATGCTTTAAGTTTATGTGACAATCTTAATCATCCGCGCGATTTTCTTTTATGATTATTTATTCAAGTGAAGTTGCTATATTTATTACTTTGTAATTTCGTAATTTCTGTATTTCAAAAAAATATATTTACTATAATATTTTCAAAGAAAACAATTTGCAAGATAAAATTTAAAAGCGCATTTGGTTTAAATGTGGAACATACTAACTTGGCAAGGATAATACAGTAACCCATTTTAATTAATTTTGATTGGGTAGTCACAATTCACTTTGGAAAAAAAATAAAAAAAAGAAAAAACTTTGTTCAGAACAGAGAAAAGAGCAGGGGAAAAGAAAAAGAAAAGAAACAAATGGGGGCTTCTCTGTTTCTGTTCATAGGACATAACAAGAAAAAAAAAAAAATAAACTCTATTTCCCCTTCTACTCAGAAGATAGCAGGAATTAATAAAATAAAAAATAAAAAAAGTAACTCTGTTCAAGTACTGAATAGAAAAGGATGAAGAATTTTTTTAATAAAATAATAATTCTTGATATATGAGATTATTTTGTCCAGATGATGAATTGGCCACTTATTAATTAGATTTATAATAAAATATGACTTTTATTATTTAATTTAATAATTAGAGCTTTATATTTTTACCTTTAATCCTACTCACTATTTTTCACTGTACAAATTTTTATATAATTAAAAGGGCATAATAAAATTATTATTATAAGAAAATTACAATTATATTTTTGACATCCGATGGTTATTTCCATGTAAATATATTTTTTCTAAAACAAATTTCACCACAACAACCTTATATTATTTTGACTTATATTATTCTGACTTAGATAAATGAAACAAACTTTAGGGTTGCTAGTAAAATGTTAACTAGAGTAGTATTTGAGATGTTTTTTTTTTTTTTTTTTAAGCATTTCCTAACCTTATTTCTATCTATGGAATATACTTAACTTTTATTACAATCGATGGATTAGTGTTATTTTGTGTAGTTACATATCCAATTTATCTTGTGACTTCTTTATCCAGTATAATCCAAATTAATCTATATAAATGCTTATTTTATATTATAATTTACATGCTACATTGTAGAATCGTTATTATTTGAATATTAAATTAAATAACGGGGTTAAGGGGATTTGAACATAGGAATCTGAATACATATTTTGAGAGGTATATATTTTTATATTACACAGCTAAATTTTAGGGACCTACTATGGAGTTTCCATGTGATTACTGAATCACTATCATGTCATGTTATAGGAAGCATATACTTGTCCATTATTCGTGGAGTAATAGGATCATGATTCTGAACATCATTATTCGTGGAGTAATAGGATCATGGTTCTGAACATGTAAGGGACTCTATTAAAACATGTGATATTTCCTCCTAAAAGTTCCAAATTAATTTGTAATAAATATCAATGCGACATATCATGTTTTACATGCATATTTAATTCCATATATATATATATATATATATATATATATATATATATATATATATATATATATATATATATATATATATATATATATATATATATATATATATATATATATATATATATATATATATATATATATATATATATATATATATATATATACATACTACATGTTAACTATTATCATTTTCAAGACAAGAATGGTTAAATTTATTATTCATTTTGCAAAACATATTTTTCATGATGATCTCATACGTTTGATAATTTATTAATTTTTGTACATTATATATTATATGCCACATATAACATGCCTCTGTGTATCATTTTGTTGTTGCACTTGTTCGGTCATTCCAATGATCCTGGTTTGGTATACTCAGGTATTAATTTGCAGATTACTGTAGAGGAGGACCTACCTCAGCTGGAACATATTTCAAGGACTTAGCAGATAATCAGTAAAAACTTTCGCTACAAGGCTCTTATTAGGTAATCTTCATTTTTTTTCATATTATTTCAATAAACTAGACAATTTCAATCACTTTAGTTTATTGTTTTCTAGATTCGAACTCTAAACTTGTAATAAGTATTATTATCCTATTGGATCCTTTCATGTTCTTTGATTGATTTATTATTAATTATATTTTAGACTTGGTGTATTAATTTATGATACATTGTCAAACACTATCCGTATCTTAGAATGCAAGTCGTTACAATATGTCAGTAGTTTATTCTATTTTTCTTAGCTTGAAGCCTAATTGAGATGTTGGAATACTATGTTTTTCAATAATATGATTTTGGAATCTATTTTTCTTACCTTGAAGCCTAATTGAGATGTTGGAATACTATGTTTTCAATAATATGATTTTGGAAACTACTGTATCAATAGTTTACATTTCAGTACCTAGTTCTATTTTTCTTACCGTTGAGAGCTAGAATTAAAAGGTTCTTCATATGTATGGAAACGGTTGCGAAAATAGGGTTGGGATATAGCATTTAATCTTTACTTATTTCTATCATGCTGGACTAATCTAATCCTTCCTTACCTCAAAAACTTGCATGGAACAAAGTTGCTGGTGTAGCCACACACCTATCAACATTTTACATAACAATGTCCCAGGTATTAAATCCATAACGCTCAAGAATCATCCTATGTGAAATCAAGCAATTATAACATAGTGCTCGATTGAAATCACCAGGTAAAAACCAATTTATAGCTTAGGAATAAAAACTTCTCTACATTGCAACTTAAGTTTTGCTTCTAGCCTTCCAGATACAAACAATCTCTACTGGAGACAAATGGACCTAGATAAAAGAAGAGAAGGGAATTTTTCGTTTAAAATAGCATAGTAATAGTAAAAATAAACTACGTCAAAACTTCAGACTTGACACGTTAGTAGGTTCTCCATCTCTATTTATAAAATAAACTTCCAACTACTCTCTAATAGCCCAACATTGTGCAGAAGTCTGGTTAGCCACGCTCTGAAGAGTCTGCTAGCGGCTTTGAGAAACACCCATGTAGCCCCGAAAATTAGGAATTGGAACGCAAAACTACAGATCACCGCAGCTGATGAACAAGAAGTTGATCATGCTGAGCTTCCATTCATAAGCTTTAAAGCACCCTCGGCTACTTCATTAGCAACAGCATTTTCCTCCAATGACTTTTGTTCCAGGAGCTTAATTTTGGAGGCAGTCTCCATGTTCAACGCACAAACTGATTCGGAATGCTTCCCATCTGCAACACCCCCATTCTTCTGAACACCTTCAGCTACCTTCCCATCCGACACCTGCAAGTCCAGGATTGATAACTTAAGACGGAGAATAGGATTTGTATGTAAAGCAGAATACTGCCTCGAATATTGTCAAGAGAGCTTAAAACAGAGAATATATTTGCATTACAATAAAACTATTCATTTATATAAACCAGTGAAAAAGTAATTACTAAACTATCCTTCCCCCAATACCCAGACTAATGGAGATCAAGTTTGATTCTACTAGAATTTTGTTAGGATTTTAGATTTTATTAAGATATTTGATAGGATTTTTTATTTTATTAGAATTTTAAATTCTATTAGGATTTTGTTCGTTGGAGTTTTCCATAAATAAATTCTATATGAAGTATTTTAGAGACAATTGGATATTGAATAAAAATTTAATTTTGAGAAACTGTATGGATTCACTGTGTTTCAAAAAAAAATCTCTCCTCGTAGATTCGTTGATTCATTCAGAGTGGGCGTGGATTCGTCCAGGTGGATTCCCGAACCCCTTTATTCTTCCTCAAATCTTTCCAAAAACCCTAAATTTCCCTAATCCACTTCCGTCCTGCGTCAAAATTTGATATCAGACTCAAAATCGATTATCTTCATCTTCTTCTTTCCATCTTCATCTTCTTTTTTATTTTATTTTTAGTTTTCTATTTTATTTTCTTGAGAAAAGAATCTGAAAAGAGTTCAGATCTAAAAAGGAAAAAAAACAAGATATGAACTTTTAGATCTTAAAAAAAAAAAGAGAGAAAAAAACAGAGAGAAAAATTCAGATAAAAAAAAGGGAAAAAAATTCAGATAAAAAAAAAAAAGTTGGTAAAAAAGAGAGTAATTTCCCTCAAATCTCCTTGTCACCTTGCTGGCTCCTCGCAAGCCTCTGCCTCCACAAGCTCCAGAATCAACACACTTCAGTTTTGGGTCAACCCATCAGCAATGGAGCCAATCTGACAACAAAACAAACCCGTTAAGGGAAATTTGGTGATTCGAAGCTCTTTTTGAGTTCGAATCCGAGCCGCCATGATTCTTGAGAATTTCCTGAACTTTTTAAGCTAAAATTTTGAGTTGATTATATATAGAGTTCATATTCCATGATCACTACATTAATATCAATGCTAAAATATCATGAGTTGAGTGTGATATATATGCTACAATATCTGTTTTTTATGGTTTTGACGATCAGCAAAATTATAAAGATTGGGATAATCATTTCCAATATTTTTTTAGATATTTTGATCCAATATCAGCACAGAAATGTCGTTGTGCCCAACAAAAGTTGGGTGGAGAAACTTATATTTGAAGTAGAAAATATAAATTATATTTGAATTGGGCTATCTTGCGACATCTACTTCATAAATGGTTTACTCAACATGGTCTTCCAAATTCATTGTCATCATCTCACAAGTGTCTATCATCTAGGTCCAAAACAATAACCGATAATAAAAAACTTCAACGTATGATTGATGAACTTGAAAAATGCAAACCAACACTTGCCAGTATCAACAAAAGATCCGAACAACCATATGTTCGAAAGTACCATGAGCAAAGAGATAAAAAAAATCAAATGATTCGCAATGATAGCATTGCCAAGCTATCGCCAACAGGTCGAAACAGATATTCTTATTTTTTATGGTGAATATTTTACAGTCTACACCGGATACAGAAATTTATGAAGAGCCATTATTAATACCAGATGAAATTCCTTTCCATCCATAGAAGTTGAAGAGTCAATAGTTCTGATTTTTAAAGATCCTTCAACAAAACCAACCGCGAAATTTTAACTGCATGTGAATACTTCTAATGATCATACTTATAAGGAAAAGCCAACAAAAATACCTCCTACTCTCCTATATGATGTGTCCATAAAACCGACAGTTTCTTTGAAAAATCTCCTGCTAAAGTTTAGTAAGAAACTTCATCGACAACTCATGTTTACCGATAGTATTTGTAATCTAGTTACAGATGTACAAAGACTACAAGAACTTTCAGTCCAAAGTGAGACTTCAGATAGAAAAAAAAAATTATTGATAATAAAAAGTGAAAGTTTCGAATCCCTTAAGAGGTTCCTTACAGGAATTATGAGGAAATTACTAGTTCAACATACATATCCATATGAGCTTCGAAGAGGATTTCTTCCACTGTTCATGGCCATGATAATTTGTGGGATCCTTATATCAATTCAACTTTCAATGAGGTTCATTATATTACTTCCATTACAAGTAGCTCTTCAAATCTACAATCATCTGAAACTAATTCATGAATCCTCCTCCACTACCTTAGTTCAGATGTGATGCACAAGCTGCAATTCCTCAAACGCCACCGTGGCCCAATTAGCATACTTCGTAGAAGGATGCAAATCAGCTCAATTCGGGCATGTTTAATATTTCTTATCTCCACATTCATCGGAGATGAATAATTCGAAGCCGGAGAGAATTAATGGAGATCAAATTTAATTTATTAGATTTTGTTAGGATTTTGGATTTTATTAGGATATTTGACAGAATTTTTTATTTCATTTGGATTTTGAATTCTATTAGGATTTTGTTTGTTGGAGTTTTTCTATTAATAAACTCTGTATGAAGTATTTTAGAGACAATTGGATATTGAATAAAAATTGAATTTTAAAAAACTACGTGGATTTGCTGTGTTCAAAAAAAATCTCTCCTCGTGGATTTGTTGAAAGTGAGCATGGATTCATCTGGGTGGATTTCTGAACCCCTTTGTTCTTTCACAAATCTGTCCAAAAATCCTAAATTCCCAAATCTCCAATCCTAATCCACTTTCGTCCTGCGACACAGCTGTAATGCGATGAGTGAAGTTCCAAACTAACACACAAATCTCATGCCTGCATATTAATCATGAAAGCAAGTTGATCTAATTGTACTTGCACTTTAAATAATGCACCAATGATGTCAAAATTCAATCATGAAGATATTATTGATCCCATGCCCATACTTTACCTTGAGGTGCGTCTCATCTCTCATTGACACGGTATTAATTTAGTGCATGAATTTTATCAGTAGTCAATTTTTCGAAAGCCCATTTATCGCTAGATGCTGGATTTGATTGGTTGCCAGGCATTGACCACAATGGCAATTCAGGCAAAGAAAAACTAGCAGAACAAGTCATATCAAACATCCTTTGCAGAAAATTAAGGGACACTAGTAGAACATGCCTGCTTTGGAAGCTGATTTGCCTTTGCCTTCTTCTCTAGCATTATCATTTCACGGTTCTCATAGAATGCAGTGTCATCCAAAATGGATGTCTTACTGGCATGCTCCTTGAAGATCTTGAGCATTTGAAGTCCCTGCCCAAGTTTTACCTGAAAGCCGAAGTAGAAAATGACAAACAAATTATTCACGCTGTTTTGTCAAACATGCAATGCACAATAGGTAAATATGTAATGCTCACCTCCTGAGTGTCTCGACTGTTGGTCACTGGCTTGTTATCATTGTTCTCTAATATGATGTGCCTCAGAAAACTGTTCGGGACATCCTTAACTATGTGCCATTTAACAGAAAAGCACCCAGTCCACTTGTCTTGCTGCCAGTAGTCAACGGTCTTGTCAAAATCAACTGATCCCACCATCTCCGCTAAGCCAACAAATTGCCCGCTGGTATTCACCTGAGAAATTGAAGAGCAAACATCAAATAAATGATTTGGCAGGAAATGGGGTTATAAAAGGCACAGAACAAGTCAGATGTGCGCTTATCCTGATTAATTATTTCATATCAGATTAGCAAATTTAACTCAAATATAAATAAGGCACGAACAAGTTGACAAACTAGTTGAATTGACATGAAACATGCACATAGTTTTCTTAACAGCAGGGGTACACAAGAACTGGATTCAGGAGCAGAGAAAAACATTTAAAACATATTCAAACTGAATGCAAGAAACCAGTGACTTGAGTAACTACTAATTACTCAACATGTATGCAGTACATTATTTAACATTATAAAGTGGAATATTGTTCTGTGTATGAAATAAATATCACATTCCTAAACTACTGTACAACAAGTACTTTGGTTAGTTAATTCAACCAACATAGCACGGATATGAATCAAAAAGCTTTTAAACTGTACATCAGGAAGTCATGCTTACAGAGAAGAACAAAAAGACTGGGCATCCACCAGCTTTTCCTTTAGATTCTTGGAATGCAGCATCAAGCTTCTTGTTTCCATTAGGTGTACTGGCCCAAACACTATATTTGATACTCTTGTGGATGTCATCCTCACTATAGGATTTAATAATAAAAAACTTGGCATCAGAGTACTCTTCAGGAAAGTCTTCCCGATTGTACTGTCCCTTATCAGAAACTATTGAACTGCAATCTTCTTTTCCAATTGAAGCAAGGTTCTGACCTTTAACAGCAATGGTAACAGATCCAATCTCCTTCGGATTTTTACTACAGCGACCAGCTCTAGGACCACGGTTTAGTTCACTAGATGCATACAAATTCTCATTGGCATAGCTATACCACCCACTACCTCGCCCTGTAGGCTTGTACTTACCATCCCCCATCAGCCCCCACTGACCATTGGTCCTTGAATTGAATCCATTTGATCCAAAGTTAAAGCTGGTATTGAGTGCACTTCCATACTGGCTATACATTCGGTTATTAGGATACATTCTATCATTGAAACCAGGAGTTGCTGATCCAATTCCAGATGTCGGTCTAGGAGTGTGATAACTCTGGGAAAAAGCCAAACAATTAAATTTCCATCAAATGAAGGTAAGCAGATAGAATCGCAAGCAAAAGTTAAAAGAAAAGTTGCTCCAAATATTTCAAAAGGTGAAACAACTTCAGAATACCTGTTCCATTAACATAATAAAACTGCATAATTATAAAGTATGACTGCCCAATACAAACATCAAAACAGTTCATGTTCTATGGACGAGTCTGCAACAGACATTCAGCTAAAAGCTTCATAGAGATGAAAACCAAATTTAACTCATTGGCATCTCAAGGAAAATCCCAAATTACCATGAACTAATTTTATGTTCGAAAGCTACTTGGGTATCCTACTGAAAATTCAACTTATAAATAAGAGGGTGTTCTTTAAAGCAGTTAAACATACCATAAGGTTACCAGTACGGTTATTCTGATTTCTTGTAGAAGTGAAATTATTGTGTGAAGCTGCAGATGACAGAGAGCCAGATGTCAACGGCCTGTGTTGCCTACCAGGACCATCAAACCATGTAAAGGGTAATCCAGCAGCATCATAACCAAACCGTGGATCCTGATATCCAGAAGAACGGCCACTAGACAAAGCTCCCCTTCCATATGAATGATTAGATGCCAGTGATGAATTTTGGTGGCTTGCTCTCAATGATGCTGAGAGACTGCTTCTATTTGCATTACCATGAGCAATACTGGAGTTTGCTTTAGTTGCATCCAAAGAAAGCGCTGGCTGATTAGCAGAAGCAGATGCAGAAATCTCTGCTCGAGAAGTAGGTGGCTGGTTCAGTGTGTAGGGTGTACTAGGTTCTGTTGGCCGCTGGTAGAAAGGACCAGAGTACTGATACTGCTGTGCACCATAAAGCTGGCCATCATGCCCCAATGTGGGAACCGGTGAGCCAGGAGAAGGGTATGGACTATAAGGAGCATACCCATATCCATGGTGATAAACATCACCATACACTCCCTGAGGAACAAGCCAAGAGTATGATTATCAATAACATATACTTTTAGCCAACGCACATGTATGCATGCATGCATAAGCTCATGGGAAAAAACATAAGATAAAGTAAAGAAAAAGAAAAAGGCTAAAAGTTTTTTTTTTGTTCCCCCATGTCTTCAATTTGTTCTGAACAGAAAGAAAAAGAAAAAATGGCCTATTCATTCAAGGAATTTTGAAAGGCTTTCAGGGCCTGTCTGGTTTGCTGCAATGGAAAATGCAGCACTTTTACATGCAACAAGGTTTGCTGCAATGGAAAATATAGCACTTTTACATGCAAGAGGTTTGCTGCAAGGAAAATGCAGCACCTTTACATGTAAGAATGTTGCACGTACCACTTGTTGCAAGAAATGGTGCCAAATACTTTGTTTAGTATATGCTACATGTAGTTTATGTTGCAACGAGATTAATAGTTAATTAGCTGAACTAAGAGAGTTGAGTAGCTGAGTTGCACAAAGTTATAAACCATCAGCTTTTAGGGGGCACATTTGTAAATAAAATGATGAGCTGGCGGCATCACAAATTCCCAGTGTCTTTTTGTTGCAGAGCAGTTGTAGTATTTGTTTCAACCAACTTGGCCGCAAACAGTTATTGCAACTTTTCTTGCAACAAAAGCTGTAAATTACAGCATTATAATTGGTAGCAGTCCAAATGGTTGAAATGGATTTCTTTTTGCACTTACCATAGAAATGAAAGCATTTTTAGCAACCAAACAGCCCAAAGAAACATAATCAATAGAAGCTACCCCTGCAAATTTTGTAAATTCCGACAATCGGACCATAAAATAAAAGGTCAACCTCCATAAAGACTAAACAGGCCGAGCAAAAAAGTTTCTGATCAGAAAGAAACCCAAGCATAAATTTTACAAAGGAAAGATCCTAGCCATTGAATCTAACATAATCTCAACTCTTTTTAACCTGAATATAAAATTGGGGTATCACATATTCCCCCGTGTTTTGCAGGTCTGCCAGGAAATCGGTCATCCCTTCTCTAAACCATTTCCAAACCATAACCTTTCTGTTTATCTGCATTTTGAAAGGAAAAAAAAAATCAAATAGACTTTCTGCTCAGATACTTAAATTTTCCCCAACCTGCACTTAAAGATTCCTCAGATCCATCTCAAATCCATGGTGGCCTCTTGCTTGTGCTTAGGATTTGGGTAACAAATTTACACCAATTAAATTTCAGCAGTTGTTTCTTTTCTCAGGACTTTGCGAACAATCTGGAAAGGTATGTGTTTGGATTGCCAATTCTACTGAAAACAGATAAATTTGTTTGTTTTCAGTAATTTCTAAAATACCTCCCCAAAGGTTAGCATATGTAAAGATGAAAAACTCTTTCATTTCCCTTTTCCAATTCGTTTTTTAGAATCCTTAATATGGACTACCCAATTAAGTTGCATAGGACAAATAGTATTATCGGGCTCCATTAGATCTGCTGCTGGCTTTGGTATTGCTGTTAAGCTCTTATCAGGGTGAGAATTATGTAGGAATTGATAACTCACTTTCTTAATGCTGAGAATGTTAGTTTTAGATATTCATTTGCAATACCAATTGGCAACTCAGGCGGTCAAGAGATCCTCAAGGTACTTCTACGATTATGTTCTCAATTCTATTAAATTTCTGGACTTTGGCTACCTAGACATAATGACTCAGCTGTTGTAGTTCTGACGAGAATGAATTTGGAATTTAGTGAAGTGGACAAAATGAAAATACATATAAACAAAAGTCGTAAGTTGTTCCTTTCATACTAAATTGAAATAGATGAGCTAATATTAGTTACTTTCTCTATTTACCACTATTGGTCTATATCATATATCTATTCCTGATTTCTTTTCTTGATCTAAGAGACCAAAAGGTCTTTGCTGTACTATCTTCAAACAATGATTATTTGAAACATGTCTGTTAATGCTTGGTTCTTTGATTGATCCATTCTGCCACAAGTACCTCTACTTCAGCTAGGCATTTCTTCGACAGCTTGGAAAAATAATTTCACTGCTCATGGTCTTCATAATCCGATCTCGCTTCAGGTTTCCACCATAAGGGATTCCTTTTTTTAGATGGGTTCCTAAGAAAAGGAATTTGTCCTTTCTTTTTCTTTTTGTGACCTCAGGCAATAGAAATCCTTAATCCCTAAGTAGGACAGCGACCATGAAATCCTTAATCCCTGAGTAGGACAGCAACCATAGAACTTCACTTCTTATTAAGGTAGCAAAGCAGTAAAGGAGGAAGCAACAATGGCAAGGCATCTCAAAAAAAAAAAAAAAGAAAGAAAAAATCACAGAGGCACACCCATATCCAAGCTAACGCCCTATGAGGAATACTGTAAAGAGTAAGCCATTCTAGCGGCTTTCGTTCTAAAGTATTCAACAAGCAGTACCCGTAAATTTATGATCAATCTTACTTGATGAATGGTCTTTATAAAATTAATACTTTCATCTAGATTCCAATCATCAATAGCTATCAACACACTAATAAAGCAGATTGCTACCTTGAACTATCTTATTTTAAATATACAAAGAAAAAATCTTTTACTTATTAACGCAAAAAGGATGGAGGCAGCATGGGCCCCACTGCCACACAGCCACACATGAAAAGGCAAAAAAAAAAAAAGGAAAAAGAACAATATCTAAGCCCTCTGAGAAACCGAATTGTATATACTGCATATTAATATCTAACTATTGACAAACTAATAATTACATATTAACTCTTGAAATGCCAAAATCCCCAAAACATTTTGAATATTCCATGTAAGTTTGTAACCTTTTTCTAAATTATAAAATTGCACAGGGTATTTTTTTTTTTTTTAATCAAAGTAAACAATAGCATAATTTTATGACAATGCAACCCAATTCATCTCTATCCAAAAAAGTTGCAAACTATGTCTGAAGGATATTCTAATGCCTGTTTTCAAATTAAACCTTCAAAATAACAAAATTGCATAAAAATACGACAATCAGCAAAAAAAATATGAGCCTGAAGTTATATGCACGAGCATTCTGACATGCAAGATACTTGTAAGCAAACTGGCAACCCTACACATTAATGGTAAGGTGAGCTTGTAGCGTAGAGAGATGCAAAAACACTAGCATTTTCTATCTCGGAATTTTGCTAATTTTGAGCTGCCAACCCCGCTTGCAGGTTAGGAGAAAAAAAAAATCCCTCATAGAGTTATCTTCTTTTTGCTTTTCCTTATCCCTTTTTCTCTTTAATAAAATCACATTGAATTTATCTGGAAAATACTTTTAATAAAGAGAAAGTACAAGCGAGTTACTTAAAATTTTCCGGGAATTGCTAAGGATTGTTATAACAAATTTATAGTCACATTCAAGCGTTTGAAAATTTCTAAGAAAATACCTAATTTGAAAGTACAAGCGAGTTACTTAAAATTTTCCGGGAATTGCTAAGGATTGTTATAACAAATTTATAGTCAATTCAAGCGTTTGAAAATTTCTAAGAAAATACCTAATTTGATTTTGTTACAAACCAGGTTTAGGTCCTGAAACTCCATTGAATCATTCCTCAATGGGTTTTCACATGAAATGCATAGTCATAGAATCCACAAAAAAAATTATCATAAGAACCTGTGTAACATACTGAATTGTGAAAGAAAAACAATTACTTGAACACAAACAATGAATCATGATAAATAAAAAATAGCATAAAACTCTTCAGTTAATTGGGAAGATAAAGTTCAAGTATGTTAGCAGATGACCTTATAATTAGAGAAGCTTTCAATGCACATAACGGACTTGAGGCTTCCATAATTAAAAGGAAAATCCTATGGGCATATTATTCGATCTGGACTTTAATTATATGTATTGATGGAAAGTGCTCAAAGAATTTTTTGCATATTAGACAAGACTATATATTCTTTGGAGAAAAGCCTAAAATCCATTGTACGGTGGTACATTTAGGCCAAGATTACCAGGCTTCAGTTAGCTCCATCGCTTACTGTTATTCATAATGTGTGTAAACTAACATGAAGTTACAACTTTTTGTTAAAAAGCTACCATTTACATTCTTTATTTCAGAAAACTACTATGAACTTCATTTAATTCATCACAAAACTACACCACAAAGACGGTATGATCCAAAACTACACCAGAAACAAGGTAGTTTCTAAGAAATTCGTGATAGTCATGGAATGCTGATAGTTTCTTCAAACTTTGCCCATGATATATCTATATACAGAGGTGAGAATTATGTAGGAAAATATTGAAGAACTAATTGACGCAATTTAACATGCTTGAGGTTTTCTTAGGCAATGCAAACTGCCCCAGTTGAGATGTGGAGCGATAGTACAGTTTCATATATGTAGCATTCTTTTATGCCATTTTGTGTAGCTTAAACTACAAGTTTCAAAATCAAAACCTCTGCTACAAGCTAGATTATGATCCTAAGATTTCACGCTTTGAATTCAACAATATAGACCTGGCTTACGAACAAGTGAGAATATCCTAAGAACCTTGCAGTTTTTGAGAAAGAAAAAAAAGAAGTGCAGTTCATATCTTCATTTTAAATTGCTGAGTTAATGTAAAAGCATGACAAGAGTGAGCATAACAGGAAAAAATTTATGATATCTGTGAAGTCTATCCATATATAAAGCACTAACAAGCATATATTACAGTCTCTATTTAGTTCACCAAGAGTGGTAAGGATTCACACATGAAGAATAACTCTCCTTCTCTAGAGGAACACACAAAGAAATTAGTTAGTGAAAGGAACTGAGAAGTGATAATATTTTTAAAGTAGTTTTGATACACAAAATATAACTGTGTAAGATTATAACTTTCAACACTTCTTGTCCCCATGTCAACTTGCAATGATTAAGGCCAATTTTACAAAGATGAACATATTTACCCACTCAGACATACAAGGTGCAGTTGTCCCCAGATCAGTACCTAAAACCCAAATGTACATGGCATATAAAAGGCAAAAGAAGTTATTTAATACTAAAGTAGAGTTTTTGATGTGAAATACTTTATGGTAATCCAATTAGAAATTAGGAAGCACGGACAAAGATTCAGATATGGATTGGGATACGGATATGGGACACGGCATTTGCGAAAAAATGTGGATACAGACATAGTAAAGACACAGAAAAAATAATGAACATAAGTATATATTATTCTATTATTAACATAATAATTTTACTAAAATATCCAAAAAAATACTGACAATATATGGATTGATGTCTCTTCATTCCTTTACAGTGGAAAAGTCTCTCCATCAACCATGCATCTCTTTCCTCACCCTCTATAAATAAACAATAAAAGAAAAAGATATGATAATAGCGGGTCTTAAATTAGCATAATATGTGAATACAAAAAAACATTTATTCAAATATAGAAACAAATAAGATTCATGCCCATAAGAAAACATTAAAGTATAACTTCATAAAACTAACTAGGTATAGATAAATAATACCTTTTTTGTTTATTTTTAACCATTTAACTCCTTTTTAGACAAAACCTATAAAAAGCTCAAAACGGCAATGACATGGCATTTTTTCTTTATTTTATTGGACACAATGCATGACATATTTGATATGGTTTTTAGCATGTTTGTGGTGTCTCTACATCAGACACGTGTCCGACACGGTCACGACATCTCCAGCTACGTGCACATGCTTCTTAAATTAGAATTATAGCACAAAAAATTCATGTGAAGAAATACGAGGAAAAAGAATGATGGACAGGATAAATCTACTAGTAGAAACAACTTGTCAGATTCAATGACAAATAAAGTTTAGATTTTAACAAAGTTCAATGACAACGTAATATTAGCTTGTAATCCCAGAGAACTTGAATCATCAAACATTTTGTGCTATAAATCCTAGCATATAGAGCATAGAACTTACAGAAGGCACATCAACACTGTTGCGATTTGAAAAACTCGTGTATTCACCCCACTCATTGATAGAGCCATTATAAACTGGAAGATCAAATCACTTGATTAGATAATCCTGATAGCCATGACAAAAATGATTGAGAGGAAACAAATCAAGAGAAAATAACATGATAATCAAGAAATATAAATCTTAAACAACAGAAAATAAAATCTTAACTCCTCGAGATAGTAACAGGAAAACTAAGTACCACTAAACAAGTCAATGAATAAGAAACAACTTCCCCTTAAATAAAGCAATTACACCCAAATTTTCATAAAATGAAATGATGAGACTATAGATACGAACTAAAGCAGCTGCAAAATATCTCATTCACTAATAGGATGTGAAGCTTCAAACAATCTCATTCACTAGTAGGATGTAAACAATATGTCTGATAATAAGTAAGAATTACAGAACACAAGCAAAAGCAATAAAGTCAACATAAATTAACAATGTCAATAACAGTGACTAAAGAACAATAATCCATGAAATGACATGAGAGTTCACCTCCATAGTAAAGTGGTTGGTATCCGTTGGGTACATAACCCCTACTTTGATCTACAATTTCACGCAGCAGAGGAGTTACAGACCTCTCATTTGGTGGGATCTGCATATTTGGACCAACAACATTAACTGACACGTATTCAATTTAAGAAGAATGTTTTATTAAATAAAAATTGTTTACAAAATAATTATAATATACAAAATATCAGAACTTATAAGGATGTTAGTCGACAATTCGCCAGACACAAGAACTGAAGCTGTTCTTACCTTCTTGGTGACCTCTTTGGCATCTTGAGGCTTGGACTGAGAATCCAAAGACAATTTTTGCAACAGTTCTGTAGTTTCTAGGACAAGCAAATTAAGGAAAAGAGAAGAGCTAAGTTCATCCCAACCTTTATCAATAAAATATCCATGCCTTAATAGGGCAATCACCCTAATATCCAACTTTTGTTACAATACAGTAAGAATTCACTGGTTACAATAGAGTAAAAAATTATTGCAGCAAACCAATCATAGGTTTCTATATAAATTAGAGAGTTAATCACAATCAGACCCCCTGTAGTATAGGGGATCTGTAACTTAACACTCCTGAATATTGAAACTCTCAAAAAACCTCCTGAGCAAGCTAATGAAGTGAACTGGACATCAGCAAGCGGGTTACGTGATTTGCACGTGTCATCAAAAGACTAAAATGCCCCTAACCCAAGTGGAATTGCAGAAAGAGGGAAAGATCATCTTGTTCTTGGGCGAATTTAGGGTCTCTCGCAGGGGAAGAATTGCAGCACAAAAGTGGGATTCTAGGACAATCCCGCACTGACTTTCGATCCCGCCGCCGTCCCTCTCACCATCCGATCCCTCGCCGTCTTCAAATCCTCACTCACCAACTCCCCCAAAACCCTAATATTCGTTGGCATCGGCGGCGACAAGATCCTCATCTTTTCTCTGGATCCTAACTACTCCACGGTTGAGTTCTTAAAATTTGCGACCGTCAGCAACCGCCTGATCAGAATCAACCGGCACATTGTACTTTTCGATGGATTCCTCTTTTTGATCGATCTGTTCTTGCTGCAATCAGCGAAAAAAGTTAGATTTTTGAAAGGGGTGACAGCTTTCTCAAAGCGAGTTCTATGCTTCGATGACAATGGACTTAGCAGTTCAGATCTCTTTGACAACAATGCTGTCGTGAAGTTGCCGAGAAAGAAATTGTTTCAGAAGTTAGCAAATGGGAGTGGAATTAGGGTTTCAGAAGAAAAGAGGGAAGATGGTGCGAGTTGTTCTGTGGCTGCTGCAGCAGGGAAGGGTTTGGTGATGATGAAGCTCGTCTCGCCAATTGCAGAAGTGCAGTCAAATTCAGAGAACGATAGGATTTCTATATCATGGAAGGAGATTCAGGGGATTGAGGGCATAAAGACCATGGCTTGGCTTGGGGATTCGGTAATTTTGGAGACTTCGGATGGCTACTCACTTGTTTCGGTTACTAGTGGGAAGTGTACACCAATATTTTCGCTTCTGGAAACTTCTGAACCTCAGAGGTTGAAATGTCTGTGTAGGAATAAGGAGGTGATGTTGCTGGTGGATAATGTGGATGTTGTGGCTAATAAGGTTGGTCAGCCTGTGGGTGGGACCTTGATTTTTCAGTATGCACCGGAGTCGGCTGTGGAGATGGATTGTTATGTGATAGTTGTGAGGGATGGGAGGTTGGATTTGTACTCAAGGAAGAGTGGGGTTTGCATGCAGACTTTAGTGTTTTATTTTTTTAACATTATGATTTTCATAATGTCTGCTTGCAAATGATTTTTTCTTTAAACTGTAGATATTGGAGATTTTTTACTTAATGTAGATATTCAGTTTGCACTGAGCAACAACTGCAACAGCAAACACGGCTGCTGCTGCTTGCTTGTTGTGCAGCAGTTGTGCTTGCTGTTGCAGCTGCTGCACACCAAGCATAGCAGCTGCTACTACTGTGCTTGCTGCTCACTTAGTGAAAGAGAAGAGTGTTGATTTAAAAAGAGGGGTGAGCATAAAATAGGAATTAAAGAAAATGAGTGCAGTTTAGTCTAAAAAAGAGGTGATAATAGCTAACTGCTCACTAACAGGGATAACGGTCCAGGGTTTATTTGAGAGTTTCAATTTTCAAGAGTGTTAGGTTACAAACCCCCCATACTACAAAGGGTCTGATTGTGATTAACCCTAAATTAAATAAAAGGGATAAATCACCTGAAAAGAGTTCCCAAAGCAATCTAGCAAATACAATCATACTACAAGAAAACTGAAATGGAAAATAAACATAACAGAGAACTCATTTACATATTCTGGAAGATAAAAAGAAAAAATGATCAAAACCAATTAGCATTAGAATTAAATTGATACCTACCAACAAGTAAATAGGATTGACTAACCTACATAAACATATTGAAATAAGAGATGCATAGTAAATGGTATATAAGTTTCTCCTCCTTGTGAGAATCATAGTAATTGGTTCGATAGGTTCAAAGACTTCAAGGATCAAACTCCAACTTCCAAATGGCTAGAGCAATATTCAAAAAAAAAAAATATAATATAATAAAATACCCATACTACGGTAAAAGAAAAAGTTCATTACCTCCTAAATAAGTATTGTTTACTCAACACCTATGCAACTATCAGATGAATTTTAAACTGACACCCACCCGACAGTCTCATTCATTTACTCTATAATAGATTAAGGTAACACCTTGTTGCCTAAAAAGGAAGTATAATCATTTACACTAACAAAAATACAATTTGAGACGTAGGTAAAGAAACAATAATGCCCAATTGAAATGATATAAAACAAACAACCACAAGGTCTGCAACAAACAAAGGAAACATTAAAAAAAAAAAACAAATCTAAAATTCTAGTTCAATTATAAAAGCCCCACTTCTCAGGTGCAAAATATACATATACAAGAATTCACCAACAAACTTAAATTTTAACCCAACTTGTAAACGTATATAGACATAGCATCAAATCGACGAATTTCTCATCATATTATGTTACCAAAAGATCCCAAATACCTAAAAATAAACGGCAGAGCATTCAATCATCAAAATTTTCTCTTCACCTACGCAATACTCATCAACAAATTCCACCTAAACGGCAACCAAACCCCATCTTACATGAAAAAAAAAAAAAAACGAGAATCAAGAAATTTCAACTCGCAACACAAAAAAGAGACAAAATTAAACCCCACCAAAACCCCCAAAAGAGGAAGGATACGGTCAGTAGCAGCAGAGGAGACGGCGGCCATGGCGAGGAAACCGAAGAAGGCGCAGCCTTTGGATGGGAGGCTACTACTAAAACCCTAACTTTTGAGAAGGAAGGCGCTATAAAACCCTAGAAAGCCAAAAGAGAGGAGGGGTTTTTGGGGACAAACAGAAAACAGGAGTGATTTCAAATAGTACCACGGTTTTGCCTCCTTTTTAGTTAATAGAGGAGAATATAGAAGATAGAATGGAATGGATATTTTATTTTTTATAATTTTATTATATTTTTATTTCTTATTTTCCTTCTCTAATCATTTACTTTTCTTGGGGGAGGAGTGACAGGAAAAACCCTAGTCGCCTCTCTGACTCCCCCCGATTTGTATTGTTCGTTCTGCCTTCTTCTCATGGGCTTCATTAGCTGTGGGTTTTCAGTTGGGCTTGCATGCTTCCTTCATGGGTGATTATAAAGGCAACCCCAAATCTCCAAGGGCACTCCACACTAAACCTACTTTAGTTACAAATTTGTCATTATTTTATTTGACAAGCATACCCTTCCTTTTCATTTTAGTTATAAGGAATTAGAGTTAATGTTAGGATTTGAATTAAGGGTGACAGTTGGAAAGAGGCATGTGGCGACAGGCGACCAGAGGAAAGGGAAAGAAAAGGAGGGGCATGCTTGGGAGGAGGAGGAGGGTGACCGGAAGAGGAGGAGAGGGAGGGTGGGGGGACGAGGAGGAGAGGAGGGAGGAAGAGAAGGGAGGATGGGCTGGTTCACAGAGGGGGTAGATGGGTTGGAGGAGGAGGAGGGGAGTGCAGGGGGAGGGGGGTGTTGGCTCATTCGCAGAGAGGGAGCAAGGGGTGGGGTGGGGGAGGGGGGACAGAGAGAAGGGAGATTGGGAAAGAAAAGTGTATTTTCGAACAAATGGCGCACCCTTAGAAAAAAATCGGTATTTCAAATTTGGAGCGCCTTAAGAAGGAATGTGCCTTACGAAACTGGAGTGTGCCTTTATAATTATCTTTATTTTCATAAAGTTTCATGTCTTAGATTAGGTATATTCAGCAAAATTAATGGGCTCAAGTAAGAACAACAAATATATTTTTTCTAAAGAAATGACCTAGGTTGCATGGTATCTATCTAATTTCACTTCTAAATTTCTTCCCAGTATTCAATAACTAGTTAAAGAATCAATAACTATCAGGTCTGTTCGAATCAATGTTAACATATCTTACATTTTTGTCTCTACTTTTTTAAAAGTAGGTTAGCTTAATTTTTTTTAAAAAATATTAAGTCCCACAAAATATTTGAGATAAAAAAAAAAAGGAAAAAAAAAATAGATCCAAATCTGAATGGATTCGATCCTCTCCAAAAAGTATAGGGGCCACTAAAGTGCAATTTTTCTCATTTAATTGATGGTACAGACATTTGTCCTACTTCTAATGATTTCTACTAATATCTACTTTATACTACAAGACAATCTCCACTATCCATCAACTAAATATACAACTGAAATTGCACTTTAAATTGGTTCATATAGTTTTCCACCTTAATCCAAATTCAAAACAAAACTCCTAGTTCTATCTCTATTTCTGCTATAGGCAACTCTAAAGCCCCACAGTGTGTTACATATCGCTGAACAGACCAAAAATCATAGCATCATTTCATCTACCCCTTTTAAAAGTTGCTGGGATGCCAAAAAGAACGCATTTTGGCATTTCACACCTAAAGTCATCTGTGCATGACATTCAATTTACTTGTGCGTGCAATTGGGATTCAAAATTTACTTATGCCCGTGCATTGTAACACCCCATTTTCCAAATGCTTGCCAAAATAGAGAATACTACTTAAAATTTCACTAAATTACTTAACAGTCATAAGATCTTGGAATAATCGTAACTACTGGCACATTCAGATTGATAAATAATATGTCTGAAACTAAATATTTTTTTATTTATATAAAGAGTTAATTACATAAGATAGCATCTTACTGTAAACATAAATACAAAATAATCAAAAGAACAAAGAGAAAAGCAGTTGCCAAAGAAAATATAAACAAATATATAAGGAATTTTTAGGAAGTACTCCACCCTTTACTGTGAGGATATGATAACATGCCCACTAACAAAAACAAAAGTGGCTTGTCGGGTAGAGTATAGATCTATATAACTAACCTGGAGAGGGATAGTAAGCAAAAGAAGGACATGAGTCTGGTGTCGGAACTACCAACACCGTCGGTGGTAGATGTGGATATAGCATTTGGATTTTCCAAGGACCAATGTCCAGGACAAGGGTGGAATGAAATGAACTAGATGTCTGCTATGAATCTCGTCGCTAACCTTCGTGTGTCTCAGTCGGTTTGATCAGGCTGGACGATGATAAATATTACACTGATTAAATGCATGCACAACCTGGCCAAATGCCAGAACTAACCCATATCAGCTCCACTGTCAGTCTCTGGACTAAATGCTTGAGTTTTCATTTTGTATCTGCAATCTAGGGTTTAGGACCTAAGAAATTAAATCCAGTAAATAACAAAAAGAAGAATAGAAGTTGTCACAGTACTCATAATATGTGATTGTGAACCTGTTATGCTAGTGTCAGTTGTAATAACATAAATCAAGAATGATATAAATAAATTTGGAATCACAATTAATTCAAGTATTTAGGGATGTGCATATTAGAGACATGTAACAGATCTCGTTCAGTTCTTATATCAGATATCAAAAACTACACAATTATTAATAAGTTAGATATTTGAAATTACCATTGATGGATAATATGTGTATTGTTACTCGTATCATATAAATGCTCATATATATCCGGGGCCGACCCAAACCAATGGCGCCGAAACATGATGCACCGCTAGGTGCTGCTAGATAGATTCCGCACTGTGAAAATGTAATGGACATAACCTATTATGGGAATTTAAATATTAGATTGTGGCTCAGTACCACATGGTGCTGCTGTAGATAAGTTCTCAGCACGTAATTAGAAACGACCAACTTGATCCTCATACGATATGGTTTTTATCCATCACGTAGTTTTTCCAATTCCCATGTGAATAATACACGATGCTTATGAACCAATAGAAATATCATGACATGTCAAGTAAGATTGTGTATATGTTTTTTTACTAGAAACTCGAATTCAAGAATCAATTTAAGTCAGTATCACATACACACGTATTACGATGATACTTTATTTCTATGTAATCAAGATATATAAACCTTGTCATCATGTTCGCATGAATGGTCATACTCATCATGTATCTGGTATATTAATAATTCATTCAATCATGTCATGTATCGAGCTCAAGTGTCATATATAATGTTCTACCATCATGTATCATATATCATACAACTATATTAGATACCAGTCAATGTCATGTCATATGTTGTGCATATAAATAGTCATGTCATATAATGATTTATCCGTGTTATTTATGTCAACTATTTAGGAACATCATGGCTTATGAAATAGTGTACATGTTCGACAATATTGAAAGTAGGATTTAGAAGTCAAGGGTTAATTATCATATCAAACTCCTTCAAAAACATCATAATCCCAGTTAAAACCTCTAAAACTTATTTTTAAGAACTAGTAATTTTCTTCCATTCAAATGAATCCAACATAATGTATAACTATTTTGGCTTGATAGTCTTGCAAAATAATTGAAGCAATTAAGAATTCATATTATTTCATTCGGCATTGAATATATTTTTCATTAACGAAAACTAATTTCCTCAAACCAACCTGTTTGTTTATTGAAGCTATTAATATTATTGAATATACATGTATATGTGAGATGATGCAATGGGCGAAATAAACAACCAAGCTCAAACAAATTATAAGTTGCCAATCATTTTTCTCCTTTTTGCTTTGTAAAATAATGATAAAAGCAATATCTTTATCGACAAAATCAATGTGAAATAAAATGAAGTACCCAATATGAAATAAAAATTATAAACATTATAAGAAGAGATAATAAGAGCATTTCCTTAGGAATTATACTTAAAAACCAAAAAAAGAAAAAATTAAACATAACCAAGCAAGATAGTCAGTATGATGTCAGAGTACTTATGATACTATTGCCGCATAAAAATCAAATATTAAATTCATACCAATAAAAAAGAAGTAACTAAGTACGATGATTTAAGAATAAGCACAAGCTCAAAAAAAACCTACAAATGTAACCATACAGAGTATGCTAATTATGCATCACACACTGCTAAAATACCCTCTAATCAGTGAATATCATAGTAAAATAAACAATTTGCGTATTTGTGACAAATTACTAACCAAAAGACAAAAAGAAATTATGACCAAGTATCCACAAAACTAACGCAATTCAGAACATTAGTATATCAAAGAAATAACTATTTTGAACTTGATCTACTATAGGATTGATACCAAAAATTAACTAAATAGAAAACTATATCTACTAAAAACATAATAAAATTAAAATAAGCAAAACACAAAAAAAATTGTATCTTTACATCATAACTAAGAATGGTGGCTGATCATAGTCAAACAAACAAAACAATTCCAAACAATATTTTTCAATAATTACCAAATTAATACAGGATGTAGTAGTCATTGAGAGAAACACTAGAAAATTTATTGTGCAATTGTTTGATATTCAAAATAAGAAATATGAATTATAAAAATAATTAGGGGTATATGTTACTTGCCTTTAGTTGATGGAATCCTCCAAGCCCAACTCTCTACCTCTACTTCCTTTGCTTCAATTCTCTATTGCTTCAACTCCCTGTGGCAGCTCTTTGTTATGCTTGAGAAGAGAAAATCTCAAGTGTAAAATAGAAGAGGGGGAAATTCTATTTGCGCCCGGCTATTTACTCTTCACGCCCTGGTTGTTTTTACACCAAGCTTTCGTTTTGAAATATCAGTAACTCACTCTCTGCGCATATTTTTTTTTCCAATTTTACCCTTCACTCCCTTTAACCTTCGTTATGCAGTTTCCCCAAATTCAATTGAGAACTCCTGATCTTCCTTCCCGACCCACCACCGGAGTCATTCCCACCATCGCCGTCTCTTTATAGACCACTGCAATCCATTGCCGGCCCCAATTCCATGGCCAACCTCCGCCTTCCTTTCTCGGCCTCCTCCTCCATCGGTGCCGACCGCATCAACCCATTCCGTCGATCACTTCGGGCACCCCTCATCCCCTGCTTTGTTCAAACTTTGGATACTCTCAACCCTTCCTCCGTTCAAGCATCAGACGCTCTCAACTGTTCATCCAGCCAGAGAAGTTTGATTCTTGAAGTAATTTGTCTTTTTTTCCTTTTATGTGTGAGGGCTTGCTGATTGAGTACATAGTAGTGTTTTTTTTACTTAGGAATGATTAAATTTGAACTTTATTCTTGATATTGCATAAGTTCCTACTTAATTCTTGAAATAAACTCGGTTTTTATTTTTAAATATTGATATCCCTTCTTTGGGAAGTTCCTACAAAAACATTGAATAAGTTTATTTTTCTACTCAAATCACTTAATGCTTCATTTTCAAACATAGGAATCTTCACTTTTTGGTTGGATTATTATCCAATTCAACGAAAAAGAAAGAAGAAGGTTATGTGTATTAATATTCCTTATTTTGTTGGTTGATGTGGGTGTTTGGGCATTACTACTGGACCTGCAAAACCCTGAATTTTGAACCTAAGACTGCTTTTTGATGTATTAACATACGAAATTAGCATATTATTAGGTTTCCATATATTTAACAAAATCTTAGAATTGGTTAAGTGTTGAAAATTTTAAAGTTAAAATAAAAAATAAAACTAGGTGCATATGTGAGAAAGTCTAGTGAACTGAAATTTCTAATATAATGATTTTAGTATGTCTTCATATTTTCTTTCATATCCAAACACTCATACGAAACATAAATTAATTTTTCCAAAAATACAACTGAAATGTAATAATTTCTTGATTGTATTGGACATCTAAATGCAGCCAAGTTCATATTTTTATGCTCAAGACTTGTTTTGAAGTTCAGCCTTGCATAATATTTGCTTTTATATGACCAATATGTAAGTCAAATTTAAAATAATTAGGTTATAAGGCTTGTCACGAATATGAATTGGTAGCCTCAGTTCATGGTGAATTAGTTAACTGAAGTCTGATGCTTTAGTTAGAATTGGGATTGCGACTTAACTTGAAATTTTGAGTAATACATTACCTTTCCCAACTTACTCATAATTGAACTTAATGCTCAACAAGAGTTTCATGCTTGAGTCTGGGATGGTGAAGTTTGTTGGAAAATAGGAAAACAAAAGGATATGCTATTTGCTATCAAACGACAATTAATTCGCTTCCCAATTTATTAGAGTTACATACCTTTACCATTACTATAAAACTGCAAGAAACCTATACCTCCAATAGGATCCCCATGGTCTGACTCGAAGAAACCATTAAATGCATGTGCATGAATATAGTTCTTGTTATTTGATCCTTGTGCATTCCTGATTCACACCTCCATAGAGGATTTTGAGTGACATTTATTTGCTAATATTTTGCATGGGTATTTAGATTTTCCCTTGTTATTATGTTCGTTATTTTGGAAACTTACACTGGTTCGATCTACACTAGGGTTTGAACTTTGATATTATAATTTGACTGTCATTTTACAAATAATGGACAAGCATAATATGGATTTTATAGATATTAAAAAAAAAAAATACTCTCTACTATCTCACAATCTATAGTTTTGCTTATCTTATTATCTTCAAACATATATATATATATATATATATATATATATATATATTATATATATATATATATATATATATATATATATATATATATATATATATATATATATATATATATATATATATGTGTATATATATATATATGTATATATATATATATGTATATATATGTATATATATATATATATATATATATATATATATATATATGTATATATATATATATGTATATATATATATATATATATATATATATATATATATATATATATATATATATATATATATATATATATATGTATGTATATATATATATGTATGTATGTATGTATGTATGTATGTATGTATGTATGTATGTATGTATGTATGTATGTATATATATATATATATATATATATATATATATATATATATATATATATATATATATATATATATATATATATATATATATATATATATATATATATATATATATATATATAAGTGATTATGCCCACACGCATGATGCAAAAATCTTTGTGTACCATGATTAAAATACTGTTCTAACTAAACCTAACCACTTTTTATTGCATAGTTCACAAAGTAATGAACTATATCTGATACCTATACTGTCAAAAAATAGTGTCTCATAATTGTAATGACACTTTTTTAAACTTATCGTCTATCCTAGTTGAGAGCCTCTTATCCTAGCTGAATTGAACAGGAAAGAGCTTAAATTTCAATAAAAATAGCAAACTATAAGGGATGTTTTCAATGCATCTAGGGCCTGAGATTAGCTAGAAATATATGATAATCTTAATTATAAAACTGCAATTATAGTTGCTTTTGGTGTTTATCCAACTAGAGTAATTCCGTTGTGTTGTCAGTGGTGTATATCCACCCAAATACTATTGCAGTTTAGATATAATTATTACACCCTTTTTTCTCTTACATATCAGGAAAGTGAGAGTAACTAGTAAGATGTTTATTTTAGATAGATCATTGTTTATGGACTTGGTGGCTATCCTTGTTTATTGGCCTCTTTATGTCTCATTTGTACAGGATGGCTTGTAATGGTTTTAGCTTTCAGTATATTTTCAAAGAATGCTAAAGACTTTTTTTTCTCTCTCTTTTGATACAAATTATTATAACTTCAATAGAAATAGCAACGAGGTTCTAAATATCAGATATTTTCAATAGATGGAACATGCTGGATCATCCCGCATTCTTCCAACGACATCGAACAGGAGGAAGAAAACATATTTAAAGGTGCGTAGTACCTCAAGCATGCCAAAAATCGAAGACCAACCACATTTGTAGGTCAAGAGAGCGCAGAGTCGTCTGTTGTATTGAGGTCTGAACCTCCTACATCTGCGCTGATAGATACGGATGAAGGAGAGTATGAAAAAGACATTTCTCGTCCGATCCAAGGAGGACCCGTGGACATGACAATTCTCAAGAGTTTTCGAACACATGTGGCTTTCTTAATTATAAAAGGGGAGGTTAGTTGAATTATATTATTATGCAATCTTCAGTGCAAGTTTATAATGATGAATATGATCAAACAGAACAAATATTTGCAGGAACGTGAGCGACTATATTGCCTTAATCACACAAAAAAGATTTCGGCATGGGATTTGAGTACGAAGCAGCCTAACACACGATTCATAGAGTTGATTAGAAAATCCACGTTATTTCCCTTAGTGGCTTGCTCGTACCAGTACGTAAGTAGGGTTGAAATTTTAGCTTTTGTGGAGAGATTGCACCCCAAGACAAATACCTTTCACTTGACATTTGGAGAAACAAAATAACACTAGACGATGTTAGTTATCTTCTCAGTCTGCCTGTGACAGGTAAATCAGTTTGTCAGTATGAAGGGGCAAATATTCAGCTCGCCGTCGATATGTTAGTCCATTTGCTTGGTGTTAGCAACTTTGATGCGTTAAATGAAATAAACACAAAGAGTGGGGCTTCAGTCAGACTTAATTGGCTTCAGGAACAGTTCATTGGAGTCACCGATAATGACACTGATGAAAGGATTAATTGTGCCACGAGAGCGTATCTCCTATATCTTTTTGGTTGTATGTTATTCGATGACAAGACCAGGACCAGAGTTTCCATTGACTACTTGCCCCTATTGCACAACCTTGAATTAGTGCACACTTATGCATGGGGTGCTGGAGCATTAGCATATTTGTACAGACAGTTGAGACTTGCGTCCAGAGCACATGTGGCACAGATAGCCGGCTATCTAACTCTTCTTCAAGCGTGGATATTTGGCCACTTTCCCAAGCTCCTTCCGGTAGTAAATAGTTCATATAGATCAAGACAACCACAGGCATGCAGATGGATGAGTCGTCGGGAGTCTAACCTAAGTGTGGATCACGTTCGTGTTTTACGATCGGCACTTGACCAACTTATTCCATCCGAGGTAAGATAAGTAAATATATCATACAAATTTATTTAATTCAATGAAGATAGCAATTAATTGTTTATTTTGGATCTTACTATTTCTTCTATGCTGCAGGTCATATGGGATCCATATCACTTGCTGAGAGACCATCACCCATTGAAGGGGGTTTCTTATTATATAGGTACAATATGAGTCAGAGACATAGCCAAGCCACACCACCCTGTACGAGTATTGCGGCAGTTTGGCCGTCACCAACATATTCCTTCTTCACCATTTGCACCATTTCGCGAAAAGAGAGGAAGATCTAGTAACAAGTATCTTGTTGAGTACGGCCACACCGAAGCAATGTGGGTTGATTGGGAAGATCACGTGTTATCACAAGAGCATCGTAGGGCTCCAGCAACCAACCCTTTTGAGTGTACCCCGGATTATATTGCATGGTACTCTCAGATGTCTCGACGTTTTATAGAACCAGTTGAGGATGGAGACCAGCAAGAGATTCCTCAGCCCGTTGATGAGGTTAGTCTGTGATTGCTCTATCAAATATGACTTAATTTGAATATGTTTTTTTTATCTTGTTTATTGTTTCTAATTATTCTTAACTTATTGCAGAGAATTGAACAAATTACTGTTGTTGTTCGTCCATTTCTGAACCAAGGGCCTAGAGAAAGTAAGAAACGTCTGGGATTGCTTTATACGGGAATCGAAAAGATCATGTCCATTATCACCGGTAGTACAAAGTGAAGAAATTCTAGAGACCGGATCTCTAGAATCACATAAAGTTAGTGAAAGACGGTGTTCCGTTAGAAAGAGTTCTAGAAGACGGTGATGATGTCTAGTGTTTCAAAATGTAATATTGTTAGTACAAACATGTTTAGATAGAACAATGTATTTTGACGTGATATATTTTACTTATTCCAGAACCTTTTGTTATGACTATAGATTTTATATAAATTAAGTTTTGTTTGTATTTTTGTTAATAGAAAGTTATTAATGTTGTTGATTGTTTCATGGAGCTCATCTCAATTTACTATTATTGTTGATTGTTTCCAGCCTCCGGTCCTGAAGCAAAAGAAGGCACATAATGTTTTATGTACCAAAAATATGAGAACAAAGAGTAAAGTTGTATCTCACTTTAGGGTAAAGATCTGAATCAATAACTAATGAAGAGGTTAAAACATACATCTGTAGTTCTGAACAATGTATTAAAGTGGGCAAATAAGGTGTGCTTTGATTTGTTTCCAAGAAAGACTCTTTGAGGCATGAACTTCATATAATAGGTGCAATTGAAGCCCAAGCCTCTCTCCTTGTCATGTGCCTCAATCGTAAAGGCTTGATTAGACCTTTTGTTAATAGGGTTGGTTTGTACAAAGCAAAAATTTCCCTTCTGGTTGGCTTGTACAAGCCGACCCTTAGTATTCCAGTTGGGGTGCACAATCCGACTCAATTTCTACTGGTCGGCTTGCACAAACTGACCTAGTGAATACTAGTCAGTTACCACAAACCGACAAAATAGCCACTGGTCGGTATGTGCAAGCCGACCAGTGGATACCGTCATTTGTTGTGCAATCCGACCAGTTTGTTTGTTTGTTTGGTTGTACAACCCAACCATGGAGTGAGAAAATACGATGTGAATAATAACTTTTCTAACTAAATCTGATAACTTCATTAATTGAGGAGTACAATAGAGAAGAAACTTAACTACATAAAAAAAACATCACAAGTGTCAACATGAAATACAAGATTCATTTTTACAACACAATTATCTCTTGTGTGGCAACGTTAGGTCTCACAATGCGCCGAAATTGCTGAATTCGCTCCAAATACGGTGTTTCCCATCCATTAGCTTCATGATGGTGATGGCGTTGCCAGTTAAGTACAACGTTGGGGACTGGGTGAAGTAGAGAAAAATATACCTAAATCAATGAAAACTAAATTAGTATAAATATATAGAGCCTTATAAATATTGCAAGTATCGAGAACTACTCTTACCGGAACAAAATGACATTCAGCAACAAATGCAATTCCATTTTCTTTCCTTTGGAGAACTGATAAAGGAGGGACATTCTGAGTGATAGAAAAATAAGATACTGTGCCTTAGAAATGAAGAATAGAACCATGTCGTACCATGATACTATAAGATGTTCCATGTCCGGCATAGTCATCCAGTGATTGACTAGGGAAAAATCTTGAAAGTAATTTAATATCCTCGTCAACTCCTGAATATGACTGGTGTCCCCAAAAATACTCATGTATTATGTATGATGGTTATGAAGCTCATTAATTAAGTCGCTGCATACCTGACTCCACTGGTCCTCATCTAGTTCGAGATATTTTGCGATAACTCGAAATTCGCAATTACCGTCAGCCTTACATCATCAACATGTGTAATGTATGGAATCAAGAAATCTGGAAGGAATGACAAACACTTGGATAGGTAAGATTCAGGTTCTGATGGTGGCTCATAATGTAGAGGAACAACCAATGTGGAAGGCGTGAATACTGCGGCCTGGGGAGCTGAGGGCACGCCAATGACAACCGAAAAAGTGTCCTCAGAGCAAACGGCCGGTGTCGGTGACGGAAGGCTTGGAGACTGGGGAGCTTCTCTTGCCATATCCGCAACGGCCTCTGTCCTATCATCACTCCCGAGTTCATCAACAACGGGAATCGAAGTAGGAACAGAGTGAGGGGCTAGCGTGAAATAGTCTACACCGAACTCCTCTACCAAACTACCAAGTCCATCCATCGAGCCGGTGGTGCTTGAATAGTCAACCAGCTACTTGGACTCCACCCTGGTAGTCGAATGCATGGGCGAATGAAGCTGACTACCTGGATCTCAAAAGCAGACGAAAAGTGTCACATACATATAAAAGAATAAAAAGTTAGAATACAAAGTTAAAGATCAGAATCATACCAGTAGATACAAGTCCTGTGGTTGGACTTGAAGGAGGAGCTGTGGTCGTCTCTAGGAGCACACCCGTTTCGCTACCTAGAGATTGCATCGTAGTGTGTTCGACAGATTCTATGGCTGGCGGAATTGGGGCCTCAGTAGCACTCGAAGTTTCGGTCGGCCTATCTTCCTCTGCTGGTGCTGTTGGCAAAGTCGAAGCAAGAAGGTTTGTGGCGAACTGGACCGCTGCTTCTTCTGAAATCACTAGGGTCTCCCCGACCAGCTTCTTCTTCTTACAAGCTGGCTTGCTTCTAGCGGTTCCACGACGCTTTACGATCGGACTTAGAGAGTGAAGGCTATCGTCCCTAGCAGGTTGGGAAGCATCTCCGGCCCCAGCATTATCATCGCCACCAGTGTTGTCATCATCAGAATCACCTGCGTCTGATGGATCGACCGCCGTGTCAAGGAATTCATCCATTCCTTTCACTCTAACTCTCTTCACTCCTTTTCGGCGAGAGTAGAAGACCTCTATCTCCTTACAGTAATTGTGGTTGACAGAGAAATTTGGTACATCAGCATTGGCAATACTGTACCATGTACAAAAGCTCAACGCCATGCTCAGCTCTGGCGATTTTTGGGGTAGCACGAACTCGGCTTCGGTTCCTCTGGCAACGAAATGGAACCAGCCTCGTGCTCCCGCGTACAAGTTTCCTTCGTACGCCAGCCCCTTATTTGGACTCCCGACATAGAGCTGGGTGTACCCGAATTGACGAGCAAAACGGCTGGGTGTGTATGGTTCTATGTAGCACATGGTGTCTTGACGATACACCAAGTGCCTGGACCGGATGTTCAGCAGCCACCAGAAGGCTCCCGAAGATAAATGGGTGAAGTTGTCTGCTCCCAAAATATCTTAAACTTTGATCCATATTCTCCACCAGGGAAATCCGGGAAGCATCGGAAGATCTCATAATTTTGGTGGTGGCGGAGCGTTTTACAGATGATCGACATATAGTTACTCTTCCACGTGGAGCGTTCATACTTCTCCACGAAGAAGGGTTTGTCAATCGGACAATAATCCGCAGCGCTCATTAAAAACGGGCAGTGCATGACCAGCCACGCCATTAAATACGTATAGGGCATCTCCACACTAGGGTTCGGTGTCTTCACCGTAGCAGTTTCTTTTGCTGATTTTCCCTTTGCAGCTTTGCCTTTCTTCTTCTCTGTTGGTACAAAGCTGTTGCAGAGGGCTCGAAGTCCGCTCTGGAGATTGCTTACCATTGCTGGTAAAAGCCCGAACGGTCTTCCATAAGCCAGTAGAACGGCATGGTAAACGACGTTTTTCGCAATGGCCTCCTTGGGCAGTGAAGGGACGACGCATCTCTTCAGCCAAAGTATCAAAAAACCAGCAAGTAAACCCCTATCATAAATGGAGAACTGGGCTTGATAATGAAAGTTTTGGAAAATCGTGTTCGGGTTGAATCCCCCTTCATTGGACTTGGTGGTGTAAGTGGTGGCTTTCAAATCTGAGATGCGCTGTTTAATCTCTTCAACGCCGACATGTTTTCATCTGTGGACCATAGGCAGACTCTCCTTTAAATTCACACAGAGGTAGTCTACCCACTTCTTGTGGCCGATCCCTTGGTTCTTTACTCCAGCTAGGTCAGCACAGATGTGGTAATGACACATCATCTCCCAATATGTCTCATGGATACGCTCGTCCCTCGCCTTTAGCATGTTCAACTTCTCGGCGGTAGGGATATATTCTTCATAAGGAACCTCACCCATAGATAGGCCCGACACCTCGTACATCTCGTGCAGAGCAAGTCCCAGCTCACCCACTGGTGTAAAGAAAGTACCGGTCTCAGGGGGGTTGTACATCTCTAAGAGACTAAAGAGATGGTACGAACTCTGGGGCAAACCGAACTGGACGTTCCTGATGGTCTTATAAAGACCAATCTCCTTCAGAATCTGCTCATGGGTGTCCAACACATACTTGACAAGCCGGAACCACCACATGTTACCCGATGAGTGAACCTAGTCGGGCATCCTGAAGTCTTTTGCAGGGTATTGACCACCCTTTTCCATGAATTCACTCAAGAAAGTCTTGGCCCGAAAGGGGACCTCTCCAACTGGATGCTCCTTGGTAACTCTACTAGGAAGAAATCCGGTGATGCATCTGGTTGGACCATCTTGGTAAGCCCCACCTGCTCTGAATTTACCGGTCGCAACTCCGTCGTAGTCCCAAGTTAGCTCCCAATCTAACTCATGACGGGAAGATAGCCTCTGAAGATACACCAGAGGGTAGCTGCGCTCCATTTCAGGAAGAAACATGAGCAGGTCACCGGCCTGGTATAACCACTTGCTCTCTTCTTCAAAGAGAATTTCATCAGAGTGCTCTATGGCGTCTCCGAAAGGAACGCTGGCTTCTCCAGGGCCTCTTGGTTCATGGCTTCAAAAGGAGCATCGGTGATGGTCTCTCTTGCAGTTGCGGGGCTGTATCTAATCAGTTTTTCTCTGCGCTCTCTTAGACTGGGCTTGAAGGCAGAGAGATCAGTAGTAAAACGGAATTGGGTCGCCAGGTCTGCACCCCCAACGAACCCAAAGTGGTGTTTATGTGAGAGAGGATCCACTGAATAGCCAACTACAAAAAGAATAAACAAAGTTAGAATAAATTCTGAAAGAAGATTAAAAATTTTTCCTAAGTGCAGAAACGTAGAGTTAAGGAATAACTTCGCATAAACAATAACTTCGCATCAGGAAAATGCGAAGCTAAATATTAACTTCGCGTCAGGAAAACGCAAAGCTAAATCATTAACTTCGCGTTAGGAAAATGCGAAGCTAAATCATTAACCTTGCGTCAGATAAAACGCGAAGCTAAGTCGATAACCTCGCATAGGAACCGCGACAGTCAAGAAAAATAACATCGCGTACAAAATGCGATAGCTTCGTGTAGAAGAAGACCAGAGGTTTCTTCTTCTCCAAGCCATCCGACCGGAGTACGGCGATGATTTCGCAGGTGAAACGGATGATTGGCCAGTTAAAACCGAGCTAAATCACTCCAAAATCATCCTAGAAGGTCCAAAATGGGAGATTATTACCTCCAATGGGTGCGGCGTAGGCCACGCCGCCACTGTGGCCGCTGCCGCGACCACTGCCGCCACTGCTTGCACCGGCCGCCGATGGGGAGAAAGCGCACGACAACGTGCTCTTCTTGGGTGCCATTGCTCTTAAAGAAATTGATGGAAAAGTTGACGAAAATCAACAAATCGCTCGGGTCACCGGTCGTTGGATCGCCAGAGCTCTGAGTTCTTGAATCTCCAAGTGAGGAAGAAGAAGAGTAAGAGACTCTATTTAAATGAAAAAGCCTGCCCCTTGGTATTCGGCACGAGAATCGGAGCGGTTGCTCAGTGAAACGCGAGACTATTAGCTTCGCGTGATGAATGAAAACGCGAATATAACTTGGTATTTTAACTCCGCGTTCGAGTTTGAAAATCCAAAGTATTTCAAAATTTGCTAAGTTAAAAACTATTTTGAAAACTTTAGAGGGGGTCTTGTTGGTGGTAAAAAATTTCAAAGTGAACAAGAAATAGCAGATTGCTTGCAGAACGCGGAGCTAAGTCCATAGCTTCGCGTCGGCTAGCTTAACTCCGTGTGAGAGGTAAAAATGTGGAGCTAAGGCTATAACTCTCCGTTCAGAGTATTTAACTCCGCGTGAGCAGATTCTTAGAATCTTAAACTGATTATGATTGAGATTTGGGCTTATCCAATACCCAAATTGAGTCCAATAAGAAGTCAAAATCAAGAGATTTAAATCAAAATCAAATATTTGATTAGAATCCTTGATAAATATAAAAACCTTCTATTCCTATTCCTATTGAAACCTTCTATTCCTATGGAAACTCTCATAACCAACCAAACTCTATAAATACCCTCTTTGAGGAGACTTTAGAGATCCATGATCATCAATCTTCAATAGATCCATCTTTGATCTTTTGGAGTTTTTGTGAAGTTCAAGTTACACGTGAGAGCCTTAAACCTATCAAGACCAGCAGAGAAGATCAAGAGTCGGCCGTCATCTTCATCACGAAAGAAGACTTTCGCGTCAGATCGTCCAAAGGAGCTATTCGATAGATCCCATCGCTGCGAGAATCCACTTTTATTGTAAAAGAGAGCGATAAGTTATAAATCCTCTCGTTTGATTTTTTTTTGTTCACTTTCATTGTAATTAAGATATTCCAATGGAAGGAGGCAAGAATTTTGCTACGAACATGGTGAAAGAATTGCCACTAGTGGAGGAGGTTCGACAAAGGAACTATGATCTTGTTGCTACAATGTTTAATAAAAAGTGTAAGTAAATATTATAAGTTTCAAACTACTTAAAAACAACTTAAATACTCAAGAAAAAAATAGATTATATCTACCTTTTGCTTAGGCCATCTCCTCGGTGATAACTTACGTATCGTGCTCTTCCGAGGAACTAGCGTGTTCCTAACCGATGGAGAACAACTGTCACACTTAGATATGACTAACTCGAATGCACATAGATCGCGGTGTGTGGAATTGTCTATCTTTCAGCGTTGTCAGGCTCTTGCAGAAACCTTCACTATTGGATCAGCGAGGGAAGAACTAACTGGATTCGATATCTCTCTCAACTTCTTCATCATGCGAGCCCTCATTTCGTTGTTTGCCTTCAATAACGAATGGATGAATACATCCACATCTTTTTGATAGTTTATTGGATCAATAATTTGTGTTTCAATGACTGGCAGCATGTCAAGTTTCCTCCAATGAGGGTCTACTGACTCTAACAGTATTGGCCAATTGTCTCTCTTATACATCAAAATCTCATGTGCACATGACAAGTTGTGAGTGCGTCGAATAACACAACAACAAGCAACTGCATCTACGCCTATAGAAATTGCTCTTTTCAATTGGCAGTGAATCAAGTTAAGTGCATATATTGATATTATACTACGTAGTTCTCTAAATTCAGGAACTATAAAATTACGATGAACGATTGTTAGGCTTTTCTCAAATGAAGCCTTAATTTCTGTATGTTGGAGTTCCAGAAGAGAATGGATATTTGTCCAACAATTCTCGAAATTGCCTTGGCTGGTTCGAAGTTGTCGTTTAAGCTGGGAATGTGCACTCTCAGCTCTATTAGTTGTCACATTATCCCGATACAAGCAGTTGTTCGTCCAATAATCAATGAATCTTTCCTTATATGGATCCAACCACGTTGCCGTAACATAGTCTAGTGCATCCGGATAGCTTCGAAAGTCATTTTTTAGAGCACACAAATGTGCATTATACTCATCAAGTGTGTTGGATAGCACAACAACCTTCCAACTAGCATAAAATTTCTCCCACTCTTGTTGTTGATCAAACAAATTTTTGCAGTTTGCCAGGACGTTCTTGTTTATGTGCCATCTACAAAGAAGATGTCGACTGGAAGGGAAGATCGATTCAATTACATTAAAAAGTGTCAACTCTCTGTCTGTCACAATTACACCTGGTACAACATTGTTGAGAAATAGTCCACGTAGCTTGTCCATTGCTCATGCATAATTTGTTTCTTTTTCTCTTTCCAAAAGTGCAAATGCAACTGAAAATGACATATTGGTCGATGTAACACCCACAATTTTCAACAATGGGTAATTGTATCTATTTGTTTTGTATATGCGGTTCATGATTAGACTGCCTGGGAATGCACAGAAAAGGTCTACTCCAAAAGGATGAGCCCAAAACCGGTCAGTAACGGACTCAGTATGCTCACAACTACGATGCCACTCTATGTATTTGTATTCGGTAATTTTAAACAACAAATGTTGTACCTGTGATCTCCCACCCTGCTCAATTACTCGCAATCTTTGTCGTGCATTGTATATTGTCTTCATTGTTGAAGTATTTTTAGGATCTTTCTGTTTTAATAATGTCAATATATCTTTCAGACGCACATGACACTTTAACATCTCAACTAACATCGTTTTCTCAATTTCTGACAGTCTCCCTGCAAAAAAATGACCCTCCATATACTCTGCAGCAGGATGGCTGTGCCTACCACACATCAATTTCATAGTTCATTCCTCTCTCTTCATGGTCATCTGCTCACATTTCAAAAGGAATGGGCACCCACATTTTTTTGATCCACTTTTTCTCTTACGATCAGTCATATCTGTCATATTTTTAGATCTGGGTTATCCACCACGCTCACATCCAAACCAAATCCTCCCTCTCTGATTACGACCACCACTATCGGATTTTGCAATTACAATAACAAAACCCAGTCTTCTTCCTTCATCTCCGACCCATCTTGAGAGCTCATCTCGGTTTGCAAATATCTGTAGCAGTTCATCTCGTAAAAAAACGATGAAATCAAAAATAATAAACATAACTTAAAAAAAAACATAAGAAGACATACTCGAGAAGTTGTAAAATCTGAAATATTCTCCATGCTGAAACTAATGTGAGTGGGAGTACATTGTGTCGCTGCATCCACCTACATTAGTCAAGAGAACAAATGAATCATTACTCTATATTATTTTGTTACAACCCGTAAATTAATTTAAATTAACAATCATTTCATATCGCCTTCATTTCATACCTGTATAATTAGTGCATATTTAAACATATATAACATTTTTTAACAATTTTGTTAGTCGTGTATATTCTTGAAAATTAACAAGTTTTATCAATTTTAGTTTCAGTCAGATATTAGTTTAAGACCAAGAAATACCTTGGTCGGGTATTAATACCCAACCCAAAAAAGTTCTGGTTAGGTATTAATATCCGACCAGTGAGCGACATCTCCCCAAAAAATAAAGTTAATTGACGATAAATTTCAAAAAAATATACATAAAAACTAAAAAAAAATTCAATTTGTACCTTAGATTTGTCCTCTTATACCAGTTGCATGTTGAAAATTTTCATTTACATAAGAGAACTCAAACTCTAAACTCTAATTTCACTTGTGACCGTAAAATCGAATAATTTAAAATTCTTCGAATCTTTTTAGGAACGTAAATTAGGGTTTTAGAGAGAAAATAGAAAAGGAACACAATGAGTCGTACTTCCAGTTTTTAATAAGTTTTAGTTTGGGATTTATAAGGGTAATTTAGTTAAAAAAATAATAGCAAACTTGTAATTATTTATAAATTTTAAAACCGTGCGTCAAGAGTAATTTTCCGTGTCAATTTGAATTTCCCTAGAAGAGGTGAAGAGGGTTCTAAATTAAAATGACAATTTAGGCTTTTTGAGGACGCATTCATTCTCCTAATGCCACAAATAAACTGCCATGCCACCTTTCTTTTATGGAATGACACGTCACAGCCATGTGATCATTCAAAGTGTTAAATGGGTGGAAGGCTTCTTTAATTAGTTTATTAATTTATTTAGATAATAATTTATTGATTAAAGTTTTGTGCAGTATTCGCCAAAAATTACATAATGTAGAGTCTAGAGAGAGGAGTATTGTAAAATTTTCCTACCTTATTTTGATGTCTAGAAATAAAGATATATTATTCCAAAATAATTAGAGTAATAATTTTATGTTATGAAAGTTTTTTGAACTTTCCAAAATAAATAAAAGTAAAAAATATTATAAAAATAATATCTGTGAAAACTGAACGTCATTTAGAGCTATATATTTAAAGTTAAACTCATAAAAAGTCATTTTAGTGTCCAAAATTGACCCTCGATTGCCTTATTCGGTACTATCAGACTCAAAAAAGAATATGAGTAGTACGAATTTTGGAATATTATATTCATGCATATAGAAAAAGCAAGATATTGCTGAAGTATAGCTTATACAATGGAAATCAAATAAAATATGAAATATTAGTAACAGTTATTCAATCAAGTCACGACAATTATCTAGCACAATCAAACAGATTAACCCAAAGAATTTTTTAAAGTGAAAAATCCAAATTGGGAAAAACCCGAAAAATACTTCACTATTATATAGAGCCAAGTACACAAGATTCGATTCATAGTCACTAGATAAAGCATGACTAGTCAAATAGTTTATGACCTAACTCTTCTCCTAAATAGCCAAAGGAAGAGTCATACACTTAAAATACTCAATCTCTATAATGACTCACCACTCAAGATACATGTTTATAATAATTGAATCGTAAAAAATTATAAACAAGAAGAGATAACTCCAAGCATAACATAAGAACTCGTCTGTAGGTTGGAGATATTGATTAATGTTGATCTCCACAAACCATGAATACGATCTCTTCTTCAATAAAAATCTCCTTTTTATTTTCATTTTCATTTAGAAGCTTTCGTGTTCATCTCCCGTTTATTAAAGATGACGATATATAAATAGAATTTTCACTCTCTAAATAAACTTTGTGTTCACCTTTTAACTATATCTACTCAAGTTTAATCCAATAGACCACTTAGAATTGGTTACCTAATAAACTACTCCAAATCTAAGTCCAAACAAACTCTAAAAACTCTTTAAAATTCAGAAATGACATGTCAATCTGATCCCCATCTATGGCAATCTTACTCGCTATCGATAGGTCAACTGCCATCAATGAGGATTAAATTTCTTGCACTAATGGTAGCATGCTGGCAAACTATCATTGGTGTGGCGCACCCCCGCAATTGATGGTTAACTGGCAGCCCAACTAGCCCATCAGAAAAACTTTATAACTTCTGCTCCCAAAGTCTGATTGAGCATATTCAAGCTCCATTGAATGAGGAGTGAAAGCTCTATAACTTATCTATAAGAAAATTTTCCAGTTCATCAGGATAAAAATATTAGCTTGAATTTAATAATGGTGCACAACACAAGATCCATTCTTTTCAATTTTGAATAACCATAAATTTCACCTCTAAACTCTATTTTAGCTGATTTTAGTATAGTCACAAAAGTTATTCTGAGCTCATATATTTGACGTTGACGCCATCATATGATTCACACTATAGATCCGTCAAATTAGCTGTATCTTTTGTATCTGTCTTATTGAGATTTTCAAACTTGATTTTCAATTTGCTCAATTACTTGTCTTGATCCTTCATAAGTTTTGATACCATTTGTTACTCAAAATAGGGTCTAAAATCCTATAGCACATGATAAATACTAGTTATCTCATTACTCTATTATCTTAAAATCCAAATATATTACAAATTGGAGCTTCTAAAAACAAGGGAGCCTTTGTCTCTAAAGATCTACACCAGCTTTTAAAACTCTTTTACAACTGGTAATGCATAAAATTGTCCCACTAAATTTGCTAATAACTTAGGCACCAAATAGACATTTAGGCAAATAACATGTGGAGAGATCATTGGCATAAACTAATTCGGAGAATAAAATATACAATAGATAAAAGTTAATGAGATTTGGCAAGATGGATCTTGAGTCTAAGAGATTGAAAAAAAAAATCAACCGAAACTGACCCAATTAGCATAGCTGAACGAACCATGAAATATTTGGTTGGATTCTGATATTGTCTCCGAAAACTTTTCAAATAGTTTTTTTGTTCTCTTTCATAATCACTCTAAAGCAATAGATTGTAATACTAGTGATCTTGACAGTTTCTAGTAGTTCCTCTGTTGAGATATAATTGAGATATGATCATAATGCTAAAATATTTTGAGATAATTTCCTATTAGATATTGAGATATTTTCCTAAATTAGGATAGTTGACAAATTTTTTATTTGACTAATTTAGGATAGTTGACAAATCTCTGATTTTATATAATTAGAATCAATTACAGATCCTGTAATTATTCTTTTGATTGCCTCCTTCACCTATAAAAGGATGGCTCATTGTACAGTTCAATGATATGAAAATATACAGAAATTTCTTCATTCCGCTTTCGCTCAATTTTCTTCAACATGGTATCAGAGCTACCATAATTCTGGTACCTCTTCTACCTTCTTTTGTGAGTGTATAAAGCACCATAAGTGAGTTTGTTCTTTGTCCTCACACATCTCGAAACTCTTGTACCCGTTTCGGCCATTTTGAAGTCAGATCTCGACAATTTTCTACCTTCAGATTGTTCGTCTCCTTTCGATCTCCTTCCATCAAAATTTCAGCTCCATCGGACTTGACAAGCTCTACCACGTACCGTGTGAAGTCTCTACAAGTGGTCTTTACGCACCTCTTTTCTTCAACGCGTGAGCCCCACTTGTCCTGGTCAATTCTGTTCTACAATCAGGTTTGGCTTTTTCGGACACTGATTTGTTTTTGGTTGATTTTTCGGTAGTTGAGTTTGGCATATATGTTCCAAAATGTCTTTCCAAAATGATATTGTTCGTCCATTTGATATTATTTTGGATGGAACCAACTATAGTCTTTGGGCTTCCAATATGAAACTTTTTCTCAAAGGAAGAAAATTGTGGCATTATATTTCTGAGAATTCTCCTAAGCCTGTTCATGCTAAGGATGAGTCCGCCCCTGATTACGCTACTCGCTTGGACGACTGAGAGAGTATTCATAGTAAAATTCTGCAGTGGATTGTTAATACATCAATCTCATCTATTAACAGTCTTCTACCCAGGCTCGAGAATGCAAAAGCTGCATGTGATTTCTTGGTTGCTCGATACGACTGTTGCAATGATGCTTCTCTTCAGTTTCAGATTGAGACAAAACTTTACCCGATGCGTTAAGAACCTGATCAGTTTATTACTAAATTTTACTCTCAAGTCGCTCTTTTTTGGGATCAGTTGACTGCTGCCGAACCCCAACTTCATTGTGATGCAGACATCGAGCTCTTTGCAAGATATCGGGACCGCTGCAAGTTCATGCACTTTATGATGGCTCTTCGCGATGGCTTTGAGTCCACTCGGGCAACCCTTCTTCATCGTACGCCACTTCCTACCATGGATCTTACTGTTTCTGAGTTAATTTTCGAGGAGCATCGTCGCCTTACTATCAAGCTACAGTCTCCCGATCTTGTTTTGGCTGTTGTTTCTTCGGCTTCCTCCCAACGATCTGCTCCACAATCACAATCTCCTTCTCAAAAGTTATTTTGTCGATATTGCAAGAAAAGCGGTCACTTGATTACTAATTATTTCCAGTTGCAACAAAAAAATGCACGAGACTCTCGTGGTTCCCTCCAACAGGCTACTGCGGTTGTCTCCACTAATCCCTCTACCCCTGAGTCTTCTTCTCAGTCTACTTCGCTCACTGCTGCTGGTATTGAGGCTTTGGTCCATCAAGTTCTGTCTCGTTCATCTACTGCACTATCTGTCACTCCAGGTACTTCTTCTTGGTTTATAAATTATGCTTGTTGTAATCATATGACTTCTGATCCCACTATTTTTTCCACTAAATCTGCATTAGACCCTAACTATATTATTTATACTGCCGATGGTTTTACAATGCCTGTTAGCCATATTGGTTCTATTTCTACCTCCGACATCTCTGTCGATAATATCTATTTAGTTCCTAAGTTATCATCGAATCTCCTCTCTGTTGGCCAACTTGTTGAGTTAGGTGTTGAGCTTCACTTTTCTTTTCATGGTGTTGATGTGCAGGATCTTCGGTCGGGTCAGGTCATTGGGACAGGTCGTAAAGTTGGACGTTTGTTTGAAATAGTAAACTTGCAGATTCCTTCTACTGCACCTTCATCTGTCTTTACCATCACCTTTAGCGTTTGGCATTCGCGTCTCGGTCATACTTTTTTATCTCGTATTCAGCAGTTAGCCTCTAGTGGTCTTCTTAGTTTTGTCACTTTTGATTGTCTTTCTTGTCAACTTGGAAAACAAACTCATTTACCTTTTAATACCAGTGACTCTTTTTCTTCTGCTCCTTTTGATCTTATTCATTCTGATATTTGGGGCCCTTCTCCAATTTCTACCGAGGGAGGCTCCCGCTACTTTGTCATATTTATAGATGATTTTTCATGTTATACATAGATTTATCTTATGCATAAGCGTTCTAAGTTGTTTGCAATTTACAAACGCTTTCAACAAATGGTATTTACCCAGTTTTCTCGTGCTATCAAGATTTTTCGTTCTGATAATGCTCTAGGGTATAACGAAAAATCCTTCATTGAGTTTTTGCAACAAAATGGAACTCTCTCTCATCGCTCTTGTCCATATACATCACAACAAAATGGTCGAGCAGAGCGTAAACACCGTCATATTCTAGACACTGTTCGATCTCTCCTCATTTCTGTCTCGCTTCCTGAGCATCTTTGGGGAGAGGTTGCTCTTACTGCTGTCTACACCATCAATCGTGTCCCCTCACCCATTCTTGACAACAAAACTCCTTTTGAAGTGCTGTATGGTACCATTCCTGATTATAGCTCTCTTCGAGTTTTTGGTTGTGCCTGCTTCGTTCTTCTCTCCCCACAGGAACGAACGAAATTAGAACCTCATTCCAGACTATGTTGCTTTCTTGGTTATGGCATTGAACAAAAAGAATACTGTTGTTATGATCCTATCACAAAACGCCTTCGTATCTCTCGTCATGTCGAGTTTTGAGAACATAAGTTCTTCATCGCCCTTTCTTCTTTCTTCCTTTCCCTTACTTCACTCTAGTCATTCGCCTGTCTTCACTGATCCCTCTATTACTCTATTTTCAAAGTCTACTAACTCTTCTACAGGTGATACCCACTCCTCAACGATCCATCCTCGGCATCTTCCAATGACCTTGCTCCCCTTGCGGATCCAGCATCATCTGGTTCTCTTCAAGATGTACCTGTACCACCTTCTACCACTGAGTTCTCCCAAGTTATTGCATCTCGTCGTTCTGATAGGGTAAGAGCTCCTCCTTCCTATCTTCATGATTATCATTGTTTCTCTACTCTTGCTACTCTTCATGAGCCTCACTCTTATCGTGAGGCTAGTTCTGATCCTCTTTGACAGCAAACTATGTCTGATGAATTAAATGCTCTTACCAAGACACATACTTGGGATTTGGTGGATTTGCCTCCTGGAAAGTTTGCAGTAGGTTGTAAGTGGGTTTACAAGATTAAGACTCGGGCAGTACAAAACTCGTCTTGTTGCGTTGGGTTGCTCTCAAGAGTATGGTATTGACTATGAGGAGACTTTTGCTCCTGTTGCTCGACTTACTTCTGTTAGATTTTTTATTGCTGTTGCTGCTGTTCGGCGTTGGTCATTATTTCAGATGGATGTTAAAAATGCATTTCTGAATGGAGATCTTACTGAGGAAGTTTATATGAAGTCTCCTTCTGGTTATGAGCATCCTCCTCATAAGGTTTGCTGCCTTCGTCGTGCGATCTATGGTCTGAAGCAGGCTCCTCGTGCTTGGTTTGCCAAATTTACCTCTGTCATCACACAGCAAGGTTTTGTAGCTAGTGCTTATGACACTGCCTTATTCATCCGTAAGACTGCTTCAGGCACCACCCTTCTACTTCTCTATGTTGATGACATGATCATCACTGGTGATGATACTGTTGGCATTCGTGCGCTTCAGGTTTTTCTGGGTCATCATTTTGAAATGAAAGATCTTGGCACTCTCAGTTACTTTTTTGGTCTTGAGGTGACATCTTTTTCGGATGGTTATTCTTTTTCTCAAACTAAGTATGCTTCAGATCTTATATCCAGGACTGGTCTAACCGACGCAAGACTGTCAGTACCCCTATGGAATATAATGCTCGGCTCAACCTTACTGATAGTGTGCCTCTGTCTGATCCTACTCTCTATCGACAGTTGGTTGGTAGTCTTATTTATCTCACAGTTACTCGCCCTGATATTTCTTATTCTGTTCACCTGGTCAGTCAATTCATGCATGAACCTCGCTCATCTCACTATGCTGCTGTTCTTCGAATCCTTCGCTATGTCAAGGGCACTCTTTTCCATGGTTTATACTATTCATCTCATTCATCTCTTGAGTTACGAGGTTATTCTGATGCTGATTGGGCTGGTAATCCTACGGATCGTCGTTCTACCACTGGTATTTGTTTCTTACTTAGTTCGTGTCTTATTTCTTAGCGAAGTAAGAAACAAATAACTGTCGTTCGATCTATCACTGAGGCTGAGTATCGCGCCCTTGCTGATACTACTGCTGAGCTTCTATGGCTGTGTCGTTTTTTGGCTGACTTGGATGCCCCTCAACTGTCTCATTCTCTTCTCTACTGTGACAACTAGAGTGCTACTCAGATTGCGCATAATGATGTTTTTCATGAGCGCACAAAGCATATTGAGATTGACTGCCATTTTATCAGATATCATCTCAGTGATGGCACCCTTTCCTTGTGTTCTGTTTCCTCTGCTGATCAGCTTGCTGATATTTTCACTAAGTCACACTCACCTGGTCGTCTTAGTGAACTTGTTAGCAAACTCCAGTTGGTTTCTACGGTGCCACCATGAGTTTGAGGGGGGATGTTGAGATATAATTGAGATATGATTATAATGCTAAAATATTTTGAGATCCTTTCCTATTAGATATTGAGATATTTTCCTAAATTAGGATAGTTGACAAATTTTTGATTTGACTAATTTAGGATAGTTGACAAATCTCTGATTTTATGTAATTAGTATCAATTACAGATCCTGTAATTATTCTTTTAATTGCCTCCTTCACCTATAAAAGGAAGGCTCATTGTACAGTTCAATGATAAGAAAATATACATAAATTTCTTCATTCTGCTTTCGCTCTATTTTCTTCAACATCCTCAATTAACTCCATTATCTCAACTTGGTCTTTGACAACTTTATATTGCAATTGGTTTAGTTTAATTTTGCCAAAATTAGCAAAAATTTGTGGTACTCAGCCTTACTCTCGATATTACAAGCTTTTATATTCTCCAGGTATAGAAAAACTCTCCCCTTCCTTTGAGAAGAGGAGTATTTTCGGCTTCTCAAAGTTAGTGGTGAGTGTAAATAGATATGAGTAGGAGTTATAGTTTAAATTGAATCACAAGACTCCTGCATTTATAGAGAAGTTTCTTTATTATAGATGAACTCAATCTCCTTATCCTGGAAGAATTCAATTAGATTGTTGATTCTTTGGGAATGGAATTAGAGAAAAACTGTAATTCAATTTTTCGTAAGAGAGATTAAGTGATAATATTGTGTTTTAGAGTAGTTGCTGAGATATTTCTCAAAACAGACAATTTAAGTATCCTTTCCCACATTTATGTTTTTTCTATGGGGCTTCTTAGGCATGTAAGCTTATTGCTTATGTGCTTTTTTTGAGTTGGTTTTTCATGGCCTGTGGGGTTTTTGCCCATTTTGAGATTTTTGGTATGGACATGGGACTTGTTATTTAATGGAATATCATTGGCCCTAGTGGAATATGGATTGTGTATCAAGAACACATTTCCTGAGGATGATAGCAAATATATATTACTGCAAGAATGGAATTATAGGTTTGCTATGAACTGCGGCCATGCTTTGTAGAGTGATCATAGCAAGAAATCAAAATTATTGTGAAGATAAAAGAAATCATGTACTATTAGAAAATATAAAAGAACCAAAAAATTAGGATGATATTATGAGAATAACAGAATATGATTGTTGTCACAAACAATCAAATGAAATACATTGACGTGTCGAATATTGTCTTTGTTGAATATTTTAAGGAAAAAATGATAATTTCAAGATTCGTTATTTATTCACTGTATTTATTTTCTTCCTTTTGACCTTGTCAATCATTTTATATTTGTAAAATTTTGTCAAATTTCTTTACGCCTATCTAATAGCCACTAATACTAGAGTTTAATAAGGTATTATTTGAGGTTATAATAATGATATTATATAACTATGTCAAATATCAACAAGTAGAGAAGAAAAAGATAAAATATCTTCGATCATCTTCAAGTATTTTAAAATTCTTTCATCCATTTATTTCTTTATTGGGCATGCTTAGCTAACAACTCGTAAAATGTTTTGAAACTCCAGTGCTAACGGACACCAATAGAAGAGGTATTTTACCGCTACCGGATATATTGGCCTTGGTTAACCATATGAGGTTGTCATATCTCCTTTACGATAGTGATTACACACCTTCTTTGAGACTAATAATGTTTTCTTATATTTGTATTTATTTATAATTTATTGTATTATTGTTTTTGAAACTTTATAGGAAAAATTCCAGTAATCTAAAGGACATATATAATATCATATTTTAAAGTTTTGATTATGTAATGTAAATATATGTTGTTGTTGTTTAATCTCTTTTGGAGAATTTTATACTATCCTATTTTACATTAGGCTATCTTCTTTTTGAAACCACGGTGTAGGAAATTCTCATCAAGTATCTGGTTATATAACTTATTTGTTTTAATAATATATATCATATTTCGTTGAAATTAATAATGAGTTTTAAATTACGTTTTGAAATTTGGATATAAAATTCCATCTCTTCTTCCAATCTCTTTTATTTTATTCATCTAGTAAGTAGTTTTAGATGATAGTTTACTGAATTAGAAAAAAAAAAATAATTATGCATACGAGGATGCATTCCCCAAAAATGTTATTAAATCCTCTTTCTTTTTTATTTAAACGTCAATGCTATTCTATCATCTTGTAATACAATTACAAGTATTACATATGCTTTATATGCTCGCTAAGAGGTGTGAGCCTATGATAAAGTCAATTATGATTCAATTAATTGTATAAATCAGTTACAATGTTATGTAATGAGTTGTACATGACAAAATTGTTAATTTCAATTAAACTTTATTATAAATCTTATTTATTACTCCTCTCTAAAATGAAACTGTTATTTTTTAGCTTATTTTGTAGACTTGAAAGAGAATATATTTCACAATTGTTTATTTAATTATGACTTTGCTTAGTATTCTTTGCTGACCACTTAAATTGGATTCAATTTATAAGCATAGTGATAAGTTTTTCCCATATAGCTTTTGAGATTTTATTTACATAACAAAAACTTATTTGAGATTAACTAAAAGTATTAGGACTTTTTTCTTTTTATATTGTATGAGACAACCAATAAGATCAGATTTGGTTATACGACTTTGAATTTTCTTACCACTTCTTCCTTGGACTTAAAAAATTTATAAAAATATTCGAAAGTCAATTAATAAAATAAAGAATAATAAATTCTATTAAATAACTATTAATCTGTTAAATTTTATACTTTCAAATGATTTTCATTAGTAGATGGAAACTCAAAATAGTAATGTGTCATTTTTATAAAATTAGACATCTAATGTAAAATAGATTTTCTTAAATATGATTGATTAAGGAGTTAATTATTACAGAGTTTATCAAATTTCATATTGTGTAACTAGTGTGATAACTTACTAACTGACTTTAAAATGAGTAAGAACTTCATGAAATATTTATTTAATAATTTCTTATGGCTACTTTTTGGTTTTATCATCCTGAATAAAATAGATAGGCAAATATAAATATTGATCTTAATAATTCATCCATAGATTTCTGGAAGGAGTTTAATATATTTATACTATATGACGAAAAGATCAGTCAATTGTATTAAACATTTTTTTCTTAAAGATATTCATTTTATATGCATTAATATATATAAAAGCATATGATATTTATAGCATTTGAAAAAAAATTGTCATATCATCAAGAAAACCAAATTTTATATTGATCTAATTGCTTGGTGTTTAAGGAGTACAAAATGCGAAAAAACAATTGGTTACATAATTAAAATGCATGTAAATTCGCAAAAACATCCCATAATTACACTTTTCTAGCCAAGTGTAAGTTCTTAGTTTAGTGAACTTGGAGTTTGGGGTAAAAATACTTAATCTAATACTAATATCTTTTATAACAATGAGAGAAAATTTAGAAATGCATAAGAATTTATATTTATGTCTTAAATCAAGATAGTGATAATTGTAAAATATAGAAGATTTCAATATTATAAAGAAATTAAATGGCAATGCAAATCTGGATGGTTTATTGTGTGAATAACTAAACTGCAGTTATGATACAAATTAATTAATCAATTTTTTGCATCATTGTTATGTTGATAAAGTAATAATATTTATATTTCTCTTTCTACATAAGAAATTAATAATTAATTTTAAGTATGTCTAAATGATATTTATAAATGACTCCATACATGCAAAAAGTAATTTATTCGTTAATTTATTTTTGGAAGGAATTTTATATGCTATATACATAAAGTAAGAAATGTTAGCATGATATTTTATTGATGCGTGAATGTGTTGTACAGTACCATAATTTAATTTTATCATTACTATTAATTGTTAAAATATTTACTCTTACATGGAAATTTTCAAAGATAATATACATCATAGGCTTTTAAGATTGTATCTTAAATAATTGAAGGCCACAGAAATATATAAAATATTTGACTCTAGATTTTTTATCCTTATTGATAAAGGGTCTAACTTAGATGGTAGTCCTAGATTCATTGAGGGGTTGGGGTTAAGCTTATATAAGGAGGTCACTGACACTGAAATCCAACATTTTGATTACCTAGCTAGTCCCATGATAAAGGTTCAATGCGGTAGAAACAATATATACTAGTGATTTTATGAGGACTGGCCCTTAGGGATTTTCTTCAGTAGGACTTGCTCTTAAGTGCATTTATTTGTCCCATCTCAAAGGTGACAACACTTAAATAGTGTGATTGGTTAAATTGAGTTTTAACTCTTAATAAGTCCAAGTATGAATTGGGAGAGCTATCATTCCAACCACAGATACTTTTGAAGGACTTACTTATGTGAGGGGAACTGTAAATGCCGTGGTTGGGAGTATAGGGGGTTGTTTCTCAGAAACTCTCGTGAATATGTATGTGAGCATGGCCATAACACTCTAAACCCGCGATCCAATATTGTAAGCATATTATATGAGCTTTTGTTAATATGTGATAAAAAGACCTAGCTTAAGGCTTAATGTATTAGTTTAACCTTCTCAATTTGCAATAAAATATCACTAAGTACATGTTCAAAACAAAAAGCTACCTGTGTCATCCTAAAATTCTTTGTAAATTCATTATGTTATCTTGAAATTCTATTTTTTGGAAGGGGATTATTGGATATTTTAAGGGAAAAAATGATAATTTCAAGATTATGTTTTATTTTATTTATTTTCTTCTCTTGACCTAGTACAAGAGTTATATTTCATATTAATAAGGTATTATTTTCAACGTTATGGTAATCATATTATATAATTATGTTAAATATCAACATGTACAAATAAAAAGTAATGAAACCTATCTCCCAATATATTCTACTATCTCAAAATTGGGTATGTTTAGCTAACAACTCATGGTCATCTTTTTTGAAGTTCGTGCACTAGGACACCAGTAGAAAGGGGATTTTTTTACTATTGGACGTACTTGTCCTGGATGACTTCACAAGCTCGGCATATGTTCCTTAAGCTAGTAATTACATGCCTTCTCTAAGACCGATAACATTTTCCTTATATTTATATTTACATATATTTTATATTATTATTATTTCTGGAATTTTACAGGAAAAATTCCCAAAGCCTTTTCACACTATTTTACAACTTTGATCAGCAACTTATATAGGCCGAGGAAAGAGATTTATTGTGATATAAATTTTCTAAAAATATAGAAATAACATATGTTACCTCGTATTTTTGGATTTCTCAATGTCACTTTTTTTTCAATATACTCTTTTGTTAAAAGGCAGGGAATTCGAATTAGAAAAGTTTTTTCCCCCAACATGCATGCAGTCTACAGGTTCTCTATACACTATTCTATCCATATTTTTAATGATGGGTGCCACATGTATTTCTAATTTTCATTCTTTCAATAACAATAATTACAATAGATTACCTAACTGATTAATCAATAAGCAAATATAATTGTCACATATAGGTATCCTATTTGCACTCTTTTGATTCATATGATTCAAAAGTGTTGGTACTCTTTTGATCATAGATTTTCAATTGAATATGATTTGTTTATGATAAACAAGTACAGTCATATTAGCCAATAAAATAAAATAAAATTATAATGCACTGAGACATGACGTTGACAATTAATTTACTAGATGATCATGCCTCCATGACAATCAACAAGATGTCAATAGGTGATCATTGAAGAGAATCCTATGGAAAAATCATGTTAGAAATTTCCAAGCCAAAGAGTTTCCCAACCCAACTCAAAAAAGTGTCCAAGCAGGATCCCAAGACTCAAAAGTTGGGAATGGATAGCTTAAACGGCTCACGTCCGTCTAATTTTGGAGCCAAAATCGATACCTTAGCCAGATGGATTAGGCTCTATTTCCCATAAGTACCTCCAAATAATTCCAAATGCATGGGTCAATCTCCTTTGTTAGTTACCAGTCTAAAGTTCTTAAAAATTTAATTCAATGCTGGATACGAATAAATCACTTAGATCTTACTATTGTTATCTCTCCCATGGTATGATAATTGATAGAAAACGCGAACCTTCTAACTTGATTTCAATTCACTATGAATTCTAACATATTAAATACATAGGATAGAAAAAATAATGAAAGAAAAAGAACATTAAGAAAAAAATGTCATTTGATCAATCAAGTTCGATCTAGGATTTTTGATCATATATGTGGCACATCGTGTCAAAACACAAAGAAGGAAACTTTTATATACTGAGCTACCGATACCCCTACCAGTAGCTACGGGAACCTGAATCTCAGCTCCAGGACTTAATAGTTGGGCGATCAGTAGGTTGATTTTTTTTTTTTCAACTTGAGAGCATCTATTGGTGAAGGTACCGGTAGGCCTACCACTATCCCTTAGTAGCCTAATCGGCTGGGCATAGTGTTGGGGTTTTAGATTGTATTTTTAATTGAATTTTGTATATTAAATGAGATTAAAAGAGCTATTTGACTCCTTGAATTAACAATGATGGTAAGATTATAAGAGAAATATGAAGACTCTATATATATTCAGTTCATTTGAGAACAACTAAAAAAAAGAGGAGATTGGAAGGAAGAAAGGAGTTTCTTCATCAAGTTGTTATTCATGAGTTTGAAGATTAATGTTGATCAACATTCCAATCTATAGATAAGAATCTATGCTACAATCTTGGTAACTTATACTCGTTTGTATTTCATAATTTTCTATCTATAAATATACAATTTTGAGTGGTTAGTCATTTCTAAGTTTGAAATAGTTTGAGTCATGAAGTTCTATATGTGGTTTGCTAATAAAAGAGTTGGATCCCAAATTATTATTTAGACGTGACTGTCTAGTGACTGTGAGTCAAATCATTGTAATTGACTTATCGTACCATCTTTCGTGGTTTTTTACTCAGTTTAGATTTTCTACATTAAATCCATATATTCATCTTGAATGTTTATTTGAGACTGTTTTCTATTCTTTGATTGTGTGATTGGTTAATTACTGCTTTGTTATTTATCGAATTATTTAAGATTGCATGGGAACTCTTAGTTTTTTAAATTAATATCAGAGCCGGTAAATTGTAGTAGAATTCGACCTTTTTATCGGTTTCGATGGATAATCCTAGTAAGGGTCAATCCCTCTAAAAGGCAACATCTACTTGAAGGACATAAATATATGTATTGGAAAGCCAAAATGAGAACTTTTATTGTGTCACTAGAAATGAAAGTTTGGGCATCTATTTATAATCTTTGGGAATCAATGTTGGTGCAGATAACAAATTTAAGCCAGAAAAAATTGGACGACTGTTGAATAAGAACTTGCTCAGTGGAACTTTAAAACCCTTTGTGTGATCTTCAATGTATACAATTGAATTTAGATGTATTACTACATGTGAGAGTGCTAGAAATATAGGATACTTTAAAAATCGCACATGAAGGCACTAACATAGTCAAATTATCAAATCTTTAAAAAGTAAATGAAGACTTTGAGAATCTAAATATGGAGGATGTTGAGACATTTATTGATTTTTATGGAAAATTAAATGACATCATGAATATATCATTTAATTTGGGTAAAAATGTCAGAGTCAAAAGTAGTTAGGAAGAATTTTATATCCTTATCCAAGAAATTCCAACTAAAAGTGAGTACAATTGAGGAAAATAAAAAGGTTGGTGAACTTGATAAGTCAGCTGAAAACTTGCAGATTTAAGAGGTTAATCATTTTAAGAAAAAGAAATCAAAGGGTGTTAAAGTAATGACTTTAATTCTTAAACCCTTACATCAGTTTACTCCATATCATCCATATTAATTTGGGAGTCTGGACATTAATACAGGTGGATACTTAGTAAATTGAGTTATATCTTTTTATCAATATTCAATTTCAAATTCTGTATAACAGAGATCTCTTATCTTATTATTTTGATTTTTTTAATTATTTTCTTGAATTATTCCGAATTGGTTATTTTTTAGGCAAATACCTAATTAAAATGATCAAATTAAATAAAAAATCCTAATTTTAAATATTTTCCTACCTCATATTTATCTTCAGCAGCCTTCCTTGACCAATTTTCTTTAGAATTTGATCTAATGGTAGCTTTGTATTGCAGCATACCCATTTCTTAACAACTGTTTAACCCCTCAAATAAATTTAGAAAAATCTAAAAAATCAGGCGTCTTTCTCTTGTGTTGCTCTTCATTTCTCTTTAGAGTTCCAATACTAATTCCTTCTCAAATTTCCTCTTCACCAAATAATTAGCCTGAGAATGAAGTGAAAATCTATTATATTGCTATATGAGCTATGTTCTTGAATTTTCTTTCTTCAAATAAGCTCTAATATTCTCCATCAATATGATGAAATCTTCTTCAATACCTATTCCTATTTCCTAGTGTGATTCTTGGGTAATTTCTCAACTTTTGAAGGGTAATTGCATTAATATCAGCTCTTTTTCTATTTGGGCTCAACAAAAGGAAAGAATACACTCAAAATTTTTAAATTTATGATTTCCTAATACAATCTCCTAATATATAATACATGATGCATTATCAATCCATTTTCAAGATTATACATATTCAAACTTGTATTTATTTTAAGTTTTATTGCATGTGTCATACCATGCATGTTATATATGCACATACCGTATTGCTATCCATACATATGCAGTAATCCATCTTAGAACACTATAATTTTTGCATCTTAACTCCGATTGTCCTCATTCTAGTGCCATTAGAAAGATAATTTACTAAATTAAAATTTTCTAACTATAGAAAATCCTAATTTAGTCATTTTCTATCCAAAAATAACTTGGAAGTCCCATTATTGCTGTTGTACCATGTCAGTAGTTCAGAAGCAATAGGTTCAAAGTAAAATGACCATAACTTTTGTTGTAGAATTTCAATTAAGCTCAATAAAAATTCATTAAAAAAATAATGAATTATATAAATTTAATTAATTTTTAAGCTCTAAATTTAATTTTACTATAGTAAAAAATAGCTTGAAATTCTTAGTTGTACCAGATCCATAATTCAATAGCAGTATGTCCCTCGAAAAACAACCATAACTTTTGTTTTTGAACTCCAATTAAGTTTATTTAATATTCATTGGATAGATAATTAAGTTTTCTACAATTATACCAAAACTTAACCTCTAATCATTTTTACCTTAATCAAATAAGACCTGAGAGTTTAACTATCCACTAAATTGCAACAACATGTGCATATATGTTATGCCCGTACATATAGCTCTTGAGTTATAATATGATATCACTGTATACATGTTTAATTACTCTTCTTCCTAGATAACTAAAAAAAATGACTTTTCTATGAAAATATTACAAGACAATAATTCGTAAATCTAATACTTTGATAGATTATACTTAAGATTACTTTTGATAGCCTACGGTTAGTTAGGGTTTGAGGTTATTGCTTTTTATTTTATTCACAAAAATTTCTATTGATTTAGTTTATTTATATAAAAAGTTATGTCTTTGATGAGTTATACTTACACACCACTTAATATCTCATACTTAGGGTACTTTAAATAAAAGATTAAACTAAAAAACCCAACTTTTTAATATAATCGTAATTGTTTATACTCGAAAGGTTGGAAGAAAATAATAAAAAGAATACTTGGTTTGGAGGATTCAATGTTCTAGACTAATTAGACTAAACTAAAATGCATCTAGAACTTTTTAGTTAGCTTACTAAGATAATAGAAAGAGTAAGATCTCAAAACACCTTAGATTTTTTTGGAATGACCTATTTGCGCTACAACCGATACTGTGCGATTGCAATAGAATTATCACATTAACATTTTAGCACCGTTGCCGAGATTTACCAGTGTTTTCTTATTTTTTTTCTTGCATTTTATAAGTTAATAGTGTATGTTAAGTATGTAGAGATCTGAAAGTACATATACAAGAAGCAAAAGGGGACCAGAGGAGCATCAGCAAGATACTGCAGAAACTAGAAAGCCGCTCCCTAGCTCTTTCGCTATTTGGTGGCTAGAGCCACCAATTGGCGGCAGTATGGTAAAATCATTGCCCCAATTTCTCCCCTATTTTGTTTTTTTGGTTTCTGGTTCTAGAATAAAATAAACTAAAAATCAGTAGGAACATCACATTTTTATTTGATCATATTTTTTTTTCTATTTTACATCTCACTACGCCACATCTGACATTTCTTGCACTAGTTTTAGGATATTCACACATTTACTCAAGTACGTTGGTTCATGCCATGTTGGACCATGATTAATTTGGTCGACTCGTGAGCTCAGGTTTTATCATGGGTGATAAGATGGATCAGCTGATTTCGATCCTTCAGGGTCGATATTACCTATTGTGCACATCACTACCATCGTGCATAAACTTCCACAAGCAGCAGATAATAACTACGAATTGAAACCACAGTATATCAATATACTTCTTAAATTCACTGGATCTGATTATGAGAATGCCTACCTTTTTATCAGTGAATTTCAAGAAGTGTGTGTAATGATCAAACTGCCACATTTATTGGAGGATGCAATTAAACTCCGTTTCATCATGTTCATCCTCAAAGATAATACCAAGAAGTAGTTGTACAGTATGCCAAATGATGTGCAAATTTTAACTGTAAGCGCACAATGTTGGTGTAACACTTTACTAGTAATTCACATAGGGATCTCTAGTGTTTTACTATCTTACTATTTCTATTATCTTAGCGAGCTAACTAACGATTCAAAATTGATTGTAGTCTATTTTAATTAGTCTAGGATATAGATTCTACTAGTTCACAACCAAATATTATTTATTTTATCTTCTTTCTTTCATAAAATTTTGATCTTTTAGTGTAATTTCTATTTAAAATATCCTAGGCATGGGCTATTAGTTGCGTGCAAGCATAACCCATCAAAAATATTATTTTTCATAAAAACAAACTAAATTATTAGATAAATCTATGAAGTAAATAAAAATCACTAACCCCAAACCCTAACTAAATATAGGATATCAAAATATTCAAATTAATTATAGCTTATCAAAGTATTAACCTATGAGTTTTTATATTTTCATTATTTCATAGAAAAATCATGTCTTTTCTTTATTTTTATTTTAGAAAGAAAATAAATAAATTAATACATGGTTGATCGCTAGTTTCATCTACATCATAGAACTAAACTAATTAGTTACACATACTCCTAATTAATAAGATTCTATTTTTATTTATGAAAGCAATAAAAATTCTATTTCCTTAGAAAGCAATAGAAATCTATACTAGAAAGCGATTAAATTATACTAGAAAGTAAATAAATTAAACTAAAAAGCAAATAAAAATAAATTACCTACATAGAAAGTGATGAACAATAAAGGATCACCTCTAGAGCTAAGGTATTGTGGCCGATGCCCCTATAGTTAATCCCCTAATTTTATTAAATTTAAAATTGCATAAAAAAATCCTAATTTACAAGGATACGGCCAATATATAGGCCTCGAAATACCAAGCCCTAATCCTATTGCAACTTAATAGCTACAAAATTACAACAAAGCCTACAGAAAAATTCCAGTTATAGATTCACAAATCTTGCTGCCAACTGGCAATATTGACCATCAAATAGTAGAGCTTTTAATTATACAGAAGAACCCTAATCAGTATAGAAGTCGGCACAAAAAACTCCAGAGCAAGTGGGCTGTTTTTGCTGCAATTGGCAACAAAACAATGGAGTTTTGAGCCCCGGCTTCTTCTGCTTAAATCTCTGGCTCTGTTCATATTTTTTTTATTGGCTGGATATCACTTTGGTGCTCTGTAGATTTATGTTCTTGTAGTCTTATTCTCTTTTATCTCTTTTTGGACTTGGTTTCTTAATCTGTCTATGATTTCGTACCATATCCTTGTAGAAATAACTTAACATAAAAAATACACTAAAATATCCAAGTAGTATTATTTATACATAATTATAGATAATATGAGAGTTATAAATATGCAATATATGACATTATCACACCCCACACCTGTCTTTCGCTAGTTCTCGAGCAAAACCTAGACCTAAAAATAAAAATAAAAATCCTAATTCACATTCGTAGGAATCGTGGTTGCACTTAGCACTACAACAAGCTGTCAACCCTTTGGTTACCCTATTGGATGAGTTGTGTCTCGTAAGGATTTATAGTGAATATATCAACAAAATTTGTGAAGAAAGAAGATTAAGGAATAAAGAAAATAAAAATAATGATAACCAAAAATTAAGAAAACAAAAAATATACAAAAGAAAGAAAAATCTTTTGTATTTTCTACAATTAATCTCACTAATATACAAACTCAAGAATGCATTCAGATTATCAATTATTTATATTTTAATTAAAAATTCAAATCCCATATTTCAATGCCCACTAATAAATAATTTATTAGCTCCTATACATCTATGTGCAAATGTGATAGTTTATTTCGGTTTTGCACTCAAACTCTAACACATGATCAATCCTTTCTCTCTAAACAAATTTTTTTCTTTTCCTTTGTGTTTCTCTTTTTTTGAATATTTTACCTTTCATGTGAATATTCACGCTTATTTAAACGAAAATACTACTCGGATCATACTCCATATCTTAAAAACACCGTTCATATGAATATTCATACTTACTTAGTCGCAAATACTTAATTACTTAATAATTCTTAAGAAATTTATTTATTTATAAAGGATCATTTCCTTAAGTACCAAATTTACCTCTTTATATATATATATATATATATATATATATATATATATATATATATATATATATATATATATATATATATATATATTCATTTAGGGAGAAAAGACTACTCATTTGTTATCATTTTTATCCTTAACCTAATAAACTATTGTTAAGTAAAAAATAGATGCATATTTATCTCAAAATTACTATTAACGGTATTTATTTTTCAGATTTTAATTTTTTATAATATTCTAAGCATATTATATAATCTACTTTCATATAAAATATCCAATCTAAATTTATTCTATTATTTGTAAGTAGCTCGATTTATTGCAAAAAATATTTTTTGTTTTTTTTAATATTTTTTGAAAATACCCTAAAAATTACCCAAAGTGTAAATAAAGAAACCTAAAAATAAAAAACAAAAAAAATAAAAATAAAAATCCTAGAAAACTATAAAGATCTCCTAACTAAACTCGTGTATGCTCTCATATATGAACCAACGGTGGCAAAATAAAGATAAAAAATATTTTACAACTAATGCAAGTCGTAAAAAATCATAATCTTAATACGGTCACCCTATTAACACATGAAAAGCAGTTACAATCTCTCGATCACTTCCCACTTTCATAATATATGCATTTTAAACGTGAAGGCGATGCATTATTATATTTCATCATTCTCCAACAAGTTATGAAATTAAACGCTTGTTTCTAATGTTGTCCTTACTTTTTCTTTATACACACGCAAGTAGAATTGATTGAGTTAAATAAATTTTTAATATAAACCTACTCATCATTATTAGTAACAAGTATATTTGTAGAAATATCATGAGGTGTGAAATGTGCACCATAATCAAGCAAATCATGGACTATGAAGTATAGTGGTTCTTATAACTCATGAAGTAATGCGAGTTTCTCTGCAAACAAATCCTCAAAGTTTTGCTCATTAGTAAATTGCACACTTGCAAAAGTGTCATCGTATATAAAGACGGTGTGTGCCAATTCATCTAATAACATGAGCTCTTCTTTAAAAATTTGCTCAAATATGGGTTCATCATCAGCACTAGAGATAGAATGAGAGTCTATACTATGAACCATATTAGCCTCTATCTCATCCAATGAATATGTTTAATGTCATAGTCATATTTCCAAATGATACCTTTATGAGCCACTTTGGGAATCAATTAATGCAATTGAAGTTGCAAGAAATAGTCTGCCTAAGATAATATGAATTTGGTTTTATAAATTGGAGATCGGCTTAGTTTCCAAGACAATAAAATATACAGAAAAGATGAACTCGCCGACCTTGATGAGCACATCTTCAACCATACCAAGTGGTCTCTTGATTGAATGATCAGTTAGCTGCAATATGATCTTAGTAGATTGAAGTTTTCCTATCCCTAGTTATTGATAAATAGTATAAGAAAGCAAGTTAACACTTGCCCCTAAATCAAGCAACGCCCTATAAAATGTAGTGTTCCCAATGATGCTTAAAATTGTGGGGGAACCTGAATCTTTCTATTTGACAGGTAAGGAGATATAGATGATTTGAGATATGTTTACTGCAAGAAAAACTTTCTCAGGAATATTTCTTGCTCTTTTCTTAGTACACAAATCTTTGAGATACTTGGCATAAGTGGAAACCTATCGTAAAATATCAAGGAGTGCAATGTTAACATTCACTTGCTAAAATGTTTCGAGAATCTTCTCTACTTGCAGTGAAGGTTTTCTAAGTCGATTGGGATATGGTACTTTTGGTTTACGAACATGTTCTTCTGAATGACTGTGTGATAACAATGGAGGTGATAGAGATTGATGTGGAGAAAGAGAGAGAAAAGATGGTATAGCCTGCAGAATAATAGGAGTGGGATCAGGGTGCATGATTACATTATTATCTACTTGCTTGCCAGATTTGAGTGTATAAATGGCATTGTACTGGTGAACATGGGATGAAATAGGCTGAGATGAGTTGGAGTTGAGATTCATAATTAGTTGGCTCGGAAAGGTACTTGGCCTCCGTTCACTTAACTGTGCGGCTAACTGTTCAACCTGCTGTTCTATATTCTTGATCGATTGAGAATTTGTAAAATGTTGTTGGTCGGTCCGTTGTATAAAGTCAGTAAATACTTTCATTACATTTTTTATTTACGTGTCTAAATTGGATATTGTCTTAAAATGGTTCTCCACATTCCTTTAAAGTGTCATTAGTAGTCTATCATAATTATTGTTGAACCCATGCTGTGGATATGATTAATTATGTGCAAGTGGTTTATTTATGTTGTTCTCTCAATTCACAGTGTTTGGGTGTTGATATACACCCACATTAGGTCTCGGGAACTAACCATTAGGTGGAGACTTTATGTTAGAGTTGGGGATTCTCTGATATTGCCCCTAACCCCATGAAAGATTTGGGTGGTTCCTCCAATCTAGATTACATATAGGAGTATAGAGATTATTCATGGGTCATTGATACAAGGTGTTAGCATGCTCACGTGTCAGACCCATGATATTCATCAATAATGGATATTCCTCCATGATATGATTTGGAGTGTCGTAGTTAAAACATGTGGAAACTTGTAATTGATTGACTTGACCCACCTGTTGAGTAGTAGGAGTCTCCAATGACTCAATTCTTCTCATAAGGGCTACAATTTTAGTTTCGACAGTATAGAGCTATCAACACTATGAATCTCTCCCTTATGTGCAAAAGTTGATGCATTGGGTTTTTCAACGGGACTCTCCCACTGATTAGTTTTCCACGTTAGGTCCTCAAGGAATTCCCATGTCTGATCCTCATTCTTTCTCATGAACTCCTCCTGACACATGTACTCAAGAAGAGTTTTGGATGTATAATCGAATCTTTTGTATACGATTTGATATAACTACCACTTTTCTATTGAATGATAGGGGGCTGAGCTAGTTCCTCGAACCATTCTAAGTACTTCTTGAAAGGTTCTCCAAGCACTTGATGTAATTGATTAATAGCATTTCATATTTTAGCTGTCTTATGCATGGGATAGTACTTCTTTAGAAATACCGTAATGAATTCATCCTACGTAATGATTGAATCAGAGGCATACTATACAACCACTTTTTGGTATTATCCTTGAGAGTAAATTAGATAAAACAGAGTTTAATTGCATCCTCCGATAGATATTGCAATTTAATCATTACGTATACTTCCTGAAATTCGCTAATAAAAAGATAGGCATCCTCATAATCAGATCTAATGAATATCGGAAGCATGCTAATATACTACGGGTTTAATGCTTAGTTGTTACCTGTTGATTTTGGGAGCTTTATGCATGATGGTAGAAGAGTGCGTAACGGGTAACATCAATCCTAAAGGATCAGAATTGGCTGATCCATCTTATCTCGCATGAATAAATCTAAACTCGCTAGTCGACCAAATTGATCAAGGGTCCAATGTGGCATGAACTAGAGAACGTGAGTGTATGCGTGATTTTTCTAGACTAATGCAAGAAGTGAGGTGTGGTGAGATGAAACGGTAGAAGAAATATGTTCAATTAAAAACGTGATGTTCCTATTGTTCCTATCTTTTTATTTTTTAGTTTTTTTATAGAACATAGACTAAAATCACAAAAGAGGAAAAAATGAGGCTAAGAAACTCACCAGAGCTACTGCCAATTGGCAGCTCTAGCCATCAAACAATGGCAGAACTAGTGATTTTGACTCTCTGGTTTCTGCAATTGTCTCCTGAGGCTTCTTTGATCCCTTTTCACTTTCTGTATCTATACTTTCAGATTTCTGCATACTCAACACACACTGTTAACTCGTAAAACATAAAAAAAAGTAAGAAAACACCGTCAATTCCTAGCAACGGCATAAAAAACTTGATGTGAATATTCTAACTTTAAGCGCACAGTATCGATGTAGCACTTTACAGGTCGTTTTCACATGCATCTCTAGTATTTTGCAATCTTACTATTCCTATTATCTTAGCGAGCTATCTAATGATTCTAAATTGATTGTAGTTTATTCTAATTAGCCTAAAATATAGATTCCACTAGTTCACAAGTAAATATTATTTATTTTATCTTCTTCCTTTCATTAAAATTTGATTATTTAGTTTAATTTCTATTTAAAGTATCCTAAGCATGGACTATCAAGTTATGTGCACGCATAACCTATCAAAAATATTACTTTTCATAAAAACAAACTAAATCATTAGATATATTTATGAAGCAAATAAAAACCAACAACTCCAAATCCTAACTAAGCATAGACTATCAATCAGATTAAGTATAAACTATCAAAATATTAATCGACGAGTTCTTTATTTTTATTGTTTCATAGAAAAATCATGTTTTTTCCTTTATTTTTATTTTAGAAAGAAGACAAATAAATTAATACATGGTTGATCTCTAGTTTTATCCACATTTTAAAACTAAACTAATTAGTTACACATACTCCTAATTAATAAGATCCTTTTTTTATTCGTTAAAGCAATAAAAATTCTATTTTCCTACAAAGCAATAGAAATCTATACTAGAAAGTGATTAAACTAAACTATAAAGTAAATAAACTAAACTAAAAATAGATTACCTACTCGAAAATGATGAACAACAAATGATCATCTTTGGAGCTAAGATATTGTGGTCATCGCCCTTCGGTTAATCCCCCTAATTTTATTAAATTCAAAATTATGGAAAATCCTAATTTACAAGGATATAAACAATATATAGGCCTCAGAATACCAAACCGTAATCTTATTATAACTGAATACTGATGAGTGCCATATATTGCATATTTATAGCCTTCATATTACCTACTTTTGTATATAAATAAAGCTACTCGGGTATTGTTAGTGTGTTTTTCAGGAATTTTATTCGTACAAAGAGATGACATGAAATCAGAGTTAGAATAGGAAATCAAAATCCGAAAAGTTTCTAAAGTGGGCAAGACTACGAGATTACGATGCTACAAAGACTAAAAGTCGAATATAGTCAGGAAAATTAAACGTACAAGACAAGATTTTCACGTGGAAAAAATTTCAAGAATTTTTCCAATATTTACCGCTAAATAGCGGTAATTACCGCTAATTGGCGGCCCAATAGTAGGCTGACACGTGGAGTTTTCTCCCACGGCTTCGTTATAATCTTTTACTTTCACAATTGTATTAGAATTAGGTTTGGATTTCCGAATCCTATATATTGGCCGTATCCTTGTATTCTAGGGTTTTATGTAGTAGTTAATGTAGATTAGGATTTAGTTTGTACTAGTCTTTCATTAATAAATTAAGATTTTACTGAAGGGGTGGCGGCCACAATACCGTGCTACAGAGGTAAGCCATTGCTTTTAATTCTTTATTCGCTTTTTAGATAGAGTTAATTGCTTTCTAGTATTGATTTATTTGCTTTCGAGATTAGATTTAATTACTTTCTAGAATCATGAGTAGCTAATTGTTTAGCTCTAGGATGTAGATGAAGTTAGAATCCACCATGTAATTGCTCTCTAGTATTTTCTTCTTAAATAAAATAATAAAGATATGAGTTTTCTATAAAAAAATTAAAATACAAGAACTCAAAGATTAGGACTTTGATAGGTTATACTTGAATTAGGTTTCTTGATAGCCTATACTTAGTTAGGGTTTGGGGTTGTTGATTTTATCTTTTCATTGAATTATCTAAAGATTTAGTTTGTTTTTATGAAAAGTAGTATTTTTGATGAGTTATACTTGCACACCACTTGATAGCTCATACTTAGAGCACTTTAAATAAAGATTAAACTAAAAAGATCAAATTTTTATGATAGAATAAGATAATAGACGTAAGAACATGGTTGAAAATTAGTGTATTCTAGATCCTAGGCTATTTAGATTAACTCAAATTCAAACTATAATCTTTGGTTAGTCCATTAGACTAAGGAAAGAATAAGGAACGCAAAAACACCTTAGATCCTTGTGGGACGACCTGTACAGCGCTACACCGACACTGTGCGTTTGTAGTAATTTATCACATCAAGTTTTTGGCGCCGTTGCCTGGGATCGACGGTGTTTTTCTTACTTTTTCTAACTTTTTACGGGTTAACAGTGTGTGTTGAGTGTGCAAGGAACAGTAATTGTAGATACATAAAGATAAAAAGGATTAGAAGAGCCTCTTGACTAAGCAACAAAAACCAGAGAGTCAAACCCTCTGGTTTAGCCGCTATTTAGCGGCCCAAACTGCCAATTGGCGGCACGTAAAATTGATTCTGAACTCAAATTTCCTCTTGTTCTGTGATTTGGTTCCCTGGTTCTGTAAACAAATTCAAAAAAAAACAATCAATCTTTTTTTTTTATTTTCTTTTCCATCTCTCTCCCTCTCCACCTTTTTCAAAAAAAAATAATTAAAAAAATATTTCAAAATCAAATTGGTTGCTATCATTGTCGTGATCCATATCATAATTATTATCAATGTCCATGCATAGGAAGTTCGCTAGGATTAGGTCATAATCAAATTTACAACACATATAATGAAACTACGAGCGCTTCTTATACACAAAAATATAATTATGAATGGATGAATAATTCTAATTTTTCATATAATCAAGACCCATACCAAGAGAGTCCTCCATCTGATCCTTTCTTTATGGGCTATTCATTTTCATGTTCTACATTTAATCACAAATAATATATTCAATTGAACATGTTAGATGAAAGATTAAAAAGATTAGAAGTGAGATATGCATGTCATGAGAATCTACCTCCAACCACTTCATATCTGTCATCAAATATGGACATGGATCCATCATATCATTCTTCAAATTTCACTTATGATCTCGAGATGCAATTATTAGAAAAAAATAAGGAAAATTATGATCATGAGTCTGAGGAACGAAGACATAGAATAGAGGAAGATATGGAAGCTTTGCTTAAATCATCATCTCAAAAATCATCCTTTCAAATTGAATCTTGTATGGAAGATCTTTTTAAAGCGATTTCTCAAGCTAAACTTTTTGTAGATCAACCATCTAATAGTTTGAATATATCTGACTCCAACGAGCAATCACTCCAATCATCTTCTGAAGTAGATATGATTCAAAATAAATTAAATAATTTTGTGCATAATGAGTCTATAATTCAATATTGTGATCAACCTATTTTAGACCATTGTGACAATAATTATGAAGAAATCAGTGATAAAGAAAATATTTTGCTTGATGATTTACCTCATGGTGAGTTTACTAGTGACACATTATCATTTGATTCTTTTGATGAAAATTGTGAAGAAATTTTTGAAGAAGAATTTTTATCCCTTCACACTAATTTGACTAACGATAAGTCCACTAGTATGGCATTTTTTTTTGAGAATTTTGATGACAGGTTTGAAGAAAGTTTACATGACGAGTCCAGAACATTAGAAGAATGGAAAGAATCTCAAAAAGAAGAGGTCATGGTACCCGATGATTTGAAAGAGCCCTCCAAAATCGAGTTCATGATTCCACAACACCAAAGTGAGTATGTTATTACACAAGTTGATAAAACAAAAATACTTACTAATACGAAAGATGCTCGTGGATGGAATATGAACGATGGTAAAGGTACGCTTTTCAACATCAAAATTTTACTATTGAATAAAAGAAAGAAGGGTAGAAATAAATTAAGAAAAATTAAAAATAAGATGGAGAGAGTAAATGCAAAACTGATAAAAAGGCTAAGTTCATCCATATTAAAACGTAAAAGGACATATTATGAGAGTGGAAAGCGATTAAGAGGTCGTAGCCGTTTAAATTTTATAATTAGTGTATAATATTTGTATAATAGTTTTCTTTTTTATTTTACCACCCTTGGTTTGTGTATGAGGGCATACACAAGTTTAGGTGTGGGGAAGTAGATTAGGAGATTTTTATTTCTTAGGATTTTTTGGATTTTATTTTTATTTTTAGGATTTTTTTTAGATTTTTGGGTTTCTTTATTTTACACTTTGAGTAGGTTTTAGGGTAACTAACTGGAAAAAAATAATTAAAAAAAACTAAAAAAATTAAAAAAAATAATCTATGTATTTTTATCAATAGATCAACCTAATTACAGATAAAGGAACAAATTTAGATTTAAAATTGGATAGGAGAGTAGATTGAATGTAACACTTTGAATTTTATGAAAAAAATCAAAATCCGAAAAATAAATATTGCTAACAGTAATTTTGAGGCAAGTATACATCTATTTTTCACTTCACAATAGTTTATTAGGTTAAGGACAAAGATGATAACGACTGGGTACGTTTTCTCTCTCTAAACAAAAAAAAGAGAAAAAATAGAAAAAAGGAAAAAAATGAGAATAAAATAATGGGGTGAGCCTGGTATTAAGGCAATAGTCTCGAGAGTGGTAAAATAATGTGGTGCGCCAGGTATTAAGGCAATAGCCTCAAGAGTGAAAAAAAAAGAGTATGATCTGAGTAATCGGGTACTTTGCACCTAAGTAAGCGTAAATATTCGCATGAAAGGTGAAATATTCTAAAAAAAGAAAAGAAAAAGAAAAAAGTATGAACCGAGTAATCGGGTATGTTGCGCCTAAGTAAGCGTGAATATTCGCATGAAAGGTGAAATATTCTTAAAAAAAAAGAAAAAAAAAGAATTTTTTTTTATGAGAGAGGAGATGAATCATGAGTTAGAGTTTGAGTCTAAGGCCGAAATAAACTATCACACGTGCACGTAATTGTATAGGAGCCAATGAATTATCTGTTAGTGGATATTGAAAGATAGGATTTAAATTTTTGATTTAAATGATAAGTGTATCTGATATGATGCTCGATTTGAAAATTGATAATCTAAATGCGTTCTTGAGTTTGTAAATTAGTGTGATTAATTGATGAAAATATTATAAAAAAAGATTTTTCTTTCCTTTGTATAAAATTTCTATTTTTCTTGATTTTCGGTTATACTTATTTTTCTATTCTTTATTCCTTAATCTATTTTCTTCTTGAATTTTGTGGGTATATTCACTTCAAACCCTTACGAGACACAACTCGTCTACTAGAGCAACCTAGGGGTTTAAAGGCTTGTTGCACGTGCTAAGTGCAATCGCGATTCCTGCGAAAGTGAGTTAGGATTTTTATTTTTCTTTTTAGGTTTAGGTTTTGTTCGAGAACTAGCAAAAGATAGGTGTGGGGGTGTGATGAGTGCCATATATTGCATATTTATAGCCTTCATATTACCTACTTTTGTATATAAATAATGCAACTCGGGTATTGTTAGTGTGTTTTTCAGGAATTTTATTCGTACAAGGAGATGGCATGAAATTAGAGTTGGAATAGAAAATCAAAGTCCGAAAAGTTTCTAAAATGGGCAAGACTACAAGATTACGATACTGCAGAGACTAAAAGTCGAATACAGTCAGGAATATTAAAAGTACAAGACAAGATTTTCACGTGGAAAAAATTTCAAGAATTTTTCCAATATTTTTACCGCTAAATAGCGGTAACTACCGCTAATTGGTGGCCCAATAGTGGACTGACACGTGGAGTTTTCTTCCACGGCTTCGTTATAATCTTGTAGTTTTACAATTGTAAGCCTATATATTGGCCGTATCCTTGTATTTTAGGGTTTTATGCAGTAGTTAATGTAGATTAGGATTTAGTTTGCACTGGTCTTTCATTAATAAAATTAGTCTTTCATTAATAAAATTAGAGTTTTGCTGAAGGGATGGCGGCCACAATACCGTGCTCTAGAGGTAAGCCATTGATTTTAATTCTTTATTCGCTTTTTAGATAGAGTTAATTGCTTTTTCGTATAGATTTATTTTCTTTCCAGATTAGATTTAATTGCTTTCTAGAATTATGAGTAACTAATTAGTTTACCTCTAGGATGTAGATGAAGCTAGAATCCACCATGTAATTGATCTCTACTATTTTCTTCTTAAATAAAATAATAAAGACATGATTTTTCTATAAAAAATTAAAATACAAGAACTCGAAGATTAGGACTTTGATAGGTTATACTTAAATTAGGTTTCTTGATAGCCTATGCTTAGTTAGGGTTTGGGGTTGTTGATTTTATCTTTTTCATTGAATTATCTAAAGATTTGTTAGTTTTTATGAAAAGTAGTATTTTTGATGAGTTATACTTACACACCACTTGATAGCTCATACTTAGAGCACTTTAAATAAAGATTAAACTAAAAATATCAAATTTTTATGATAGAAGAAGATAATAGAAGTAAGAACATGGTTGGAAATTAGTGTATTTTAGATCCTAGGCTATTTAGATTAACTCAAATTCAAACTATAATCTTTGGTTAGTCCATTAGACTAAGAAAAGAGTAAGGAACACAAAAACACCTTCGATCCCTGTGGGACGACCTGTACAGCGCTACACCGACACTGTGCGCTTGCAGTAATTTATCACATCAAGTTTTTGGCGCCGTTGCCGGGGATCGACGGTGTTTTTCTTACTTTTTCTAACGTTTTACGGGTTAACAGTGTGTGTTGAGTGTGCAGGGAACAGTAATTGCAGATACAGGAAGATAAAAAGCATTAGAAGAGCCTCTTGACTAAGCAACAGAAATCAGAGAGTCAAATCCTCTGGTTTAGCCGCTATTTAGCGGCGCAAACAGCCAATTGGCGACAAGTAAAGGTGATTCTGAACTCAAATTTCCTCTTATTCTGTGATTTGGTTCCCTGGTTCTGTAAAAAAATTCAAAGAAAAAACAATCAATCTTTTTTTTATTTTCTTTTCCATTTCTCTCCCTCTCCACTTTTTTCAAAAAAAATTATTTAAAAAAAAATATTTCAAAATCAAACTGGTTGCTATCATTGTCGTGATCCATATCATAATTATTATCAGTGTCCATGGATATGAAGTTCGCTAGGATTAGGTCATAATCAAATTCACAACACATATAATGAACCTACGAGCGCTTCTTATTCACAAAATTACAATTATGAATGGATGAATAATTCTAATTTTTCATATAATCAAGAGCCATACCAAGAGAGTCCTCCATCTGATCCTTTCTTTATGGGCTATTCATCTTCATGTTCTACATTTAATCATAAACAAGATATTCAATTGAACATGTTGGATGAAAGATTAAAAAGATTAGAAGCGAGGTATGCATGTCATGAGAATCTACCTCCAACCACTTCATATCTGTCATCAAATATGTACATGGATCCATCATATCATTCTTCAAATTTCACTTATGATCTCGAGATGGAATTATTAGAGAAAAATAAGAAAAATTATGATCATGAGTCTGAGCAACGAAGACGTAGAATAGAGGAAGATATGGAAGTTTTGCTAAAATCATCATCTCAAAAATCATCCTCTCAAATTGAATCTTGTATGGATGATCTTCTTAAAACTATTTCTCAAGCTAAACTTTTTGTAGATCAACCATCTAATAGTTTGAACATATCTGACTCCAACGAGCAATCACTCCAATCATCTTCTAAAGTAGATATGATTCAAAATAAATTAAATAATTTTGTGCATAATGAGTCTATAATTCAATATTGTGATCAACATATTTTAGACCATTGTGACAATAATTATGAAGAAATTAGTGATAAAGAAAATATTTTGCTTGATGATTTACCTCATGTTGAGCTTGCTAGTGACACATTATCATTTGATTCTTTTGATGAAAATTGTGAAGAAATTTGTGAAGAAAAATTTTTATCCCTTCATAATAATATGACTAACGATAAGTCCACTAGTATGACATTTTCTTTTGAGAATTTTGATGACAGGTTTGAAGAAAATTTACATGACGAGTCCAGTTCATTAGAAGAATGGAAAGAATCTAAAAAAGAAGAGGTCATGGTACCCGATGATTTGAAAGAGCCCTCCAAAATCGAGCTCATGATTCCACAACACCAAAATGAGTATGTTATTACACAACTTGATAAAACAAAAATACTTACTAATATGAAAGATGCTCGTGGATTGAATATGAACGATGGTAAAGGTATGCTTTCCAACCACAAAATTTTACTATTGAATAAAAGAAAGAAGGGTAGAAATAAATTAAGAAAAATAAAAAATAAGATGGAGAGATTAAATACAAAACTGACAAAAAAGCTAAGTTCATCCATATCAAAACGTAAAAGGACACATTATGAGAGTGGAAAGCGATCAAGAGGTCGTAGCCCTTTGAATTTTATAATTAGTGTATAATATTTGTATAATAGTTCTCTTTTTTATTTTACCACCCTTGATTTGTGTATGAGGGCACACACAAGTTTAGGTGTGGGGAGTAGATTAGGAGATTTTTATTTCTTAGGATTTTTAGGATTTTATTTTTATTTTTAGGATTTTTTTTAGATTTTTGGATTTCTTTATTTTACACTTTAGGTATGTCTTAGGGTAACTAACTGGGAAAAAATAATTAAAAAAAAACTGAAAAAAATTCAAAAAAATAATCTATGTATTTTTATCAATAGATCAACCTAATTACAGATGAAGGAACAAATTTGGATTTAAAATTGGATTGGAGAGTAGATTGGATGATACACTTTGAATTTTATGAAAAACATCAAATCCGAAAAATAAATATTGCTAATAGTAGTTTTGAGGCAAGTATACATCTAGTTTTCACTTCACAATAGTTTATTAGGTTAAGGACAAAGATGATAACGATTGAGTAAGTTTTCTCTTTCTAAACAAAAAAAAGAGAAAAAAATAGAAAAAAGGAAAAAAAAGTGAGAATAAAATAATGAGGTGAGCCTGGTATTAAGATAATAGTCTCGAGAGCGATAAAAAAATGGGGTGCGCCTGGTATTATGGCAATAGCCTCAAGAGTGAAAAAAAAAGTATGATCTGAGTAATCGGGTACTTTGCGCCTAAGTAAGCGTAAATATTCGTATGAAAGGTGAAATATTCTAAAAAAAGAAAAAGAAAAAGAAAAGAGTATAAACCGAGTAATCGGGTATGTTGCGCCTAAGCAAGCGTGAATATTCGCATGAAAGGTGAAATATTCTTAAAAAAAAGAAAAAAAGGGAAAAAAAAGAAAAAAAATTGGTTATGAGAGAGGAGATGAATCATGAGTTAGAGTTTGAGTCCAAGGCCGAAATAAACTATTACACGTGTACGTAGTTGTATAGGAGCCAATGAATTATCTGTTAGTGGGTATTGAAAGATAGGATTTAAATTTTTGATTAAAATGATAAGTGTATCTGATATGACGCTCGATTTGAAAATTGATAATCAAAATGTATTCTTGAGTTTGTATATTAGTGAGATTAATTGATGAAAATATCATAAAAAAATATTTTTCTTTCCTTTATATTAAATTTCTATTTTTCTTGATTTTCGGTTATCCTTATTTTTTTTTCTTTATCCTTAATCTATTTTCTTCTTGAATTTTGTGGGTATATTTACTTCAAACCCTTACGAGACACAACTCGTCCACTAGGGCGACCTAGGAGTTTAAAGGCTTGTTGCACGTGCTAAGTGCAATCGCGATTACTGCGAAAGTGAGTTATGATTTTTATTTTTCATTTTAGGTTTAGGTTTTGCTCGAGAACTAGAAAAAGATAGGTGTGGGGGTGTGAAGAGTGCCATATAATGCACATTTATAGCCTTCATATTACCTACTTTTGTATATAAATAATGCTACTCGGGTATTGTTAGTGTGTTTTTCAGGAATTTTAATCGTACAAGGAGATGGCATAAAATTAGAGTTGGAATAGGAAATCAAAGTCTGAAAAGTTTCTAAAGTGGGCAAGATTATGAGATAACGATGCTGCAAAGACTAAAAGTCGAATACAGTCAGGAAAATTAAACGTAGAAGACAAGATTTTCACGTGGAAAATATTTCAAGAATTTTTCCAATATTTTTACCGCTAAATAGCAGTAACTACAGCTAATTGGCGGCCCAATAGTGGACTGACACGTGGAGTTTTCTCCCACGGCTTCATTATAATCTTGTAGTTTCACAATTGTAAGCCTATATATTGGACGTATTCTTGTATTCTAGGATTTTATGTAGTAGTTAATATTGATTAGGATTTAGTTTGCACTGGTCTTTCATTAATAAAATTAAGGTTTTGCTGAAGGGATAGCGACCACAATACCGTGCTCCAGAGGTAAGCCAATGCTTTTAATTCTTTATTCGCTTTTTAGATAGAGTTAATTGATTTCTCGTATAGATTTATTTACTTTCCAGATTAGATTTAATTGCTTTCTGGAATCATGAGTAGCTAATTAGTTTAGCTCTAGGATGTAGATAAAGGTAGGATCCACCATGTAATTGCTCTCTAGTATTTTCTTTTTAAACAAAATAATAAAGACATGATTTTTTCATAAAAAAATTAAAATACAAGAACTCGAAGATTAGGACTTTAATATGTTATATTTGAATTAGATTTCTTGATAGCCTATACTTAGTTAGGGTTTGGGGTTGTTGATTTTACCTTTTTCATTGAATTATCTCAAGATTTAGTTTGTTTTTAAGAAAAGTAGTATCTTTGATGAGTTATACTTGTACACCACTTGATAGCTCATACTTAGAGCACTTTAAATAAACATTAAACTAAAAAGATCAAATTTTTATGATAGAAAAAGATAATAGAAGTAAAAATATGGTTGGAAATTAGTGTATTCTAAATCCTAAGCTATTTAGATTAACTCAAATTCAAACTATAATCTTTGGTTAGTCCATTAGACTAAGGAAAGAGTAAGGAACACAAAAACACCTTCGATCCTTGTGGGACGACCTGTACAGCGCTACACCGACACTGTGCGCTTGCAGTAATTTATCACATCAAGTTTTTGGCACCGTTGCCGGGGATCGACGGTATTTTTCTTGCTTTTTCTAACGTTTTACGGGTTAACAGTGTGTGTTGAGTGTGCAGGGAACAGTAATTGCAGCTACAGGAAGATAAAAAGGATTAGAAGAGCCTCTTGACTAAACAGCAAAAATCAGAGAGCCAAACCCTCTGGTTTTGCCGCTTTTAGCGGCCCAAACCGCCAATTGGCGGCAAGTAAAGGTGATTCTGAACTCAAATTTCCTCTTGTTCTGTGATTTGGTTCCCTTGTTCTGTAAAAAAATTCAAAAAAAAACAATCAATCTTTTTTTTATTTTCTTTTACATCTCTCTCCCTCTCCACCTTTTTCAAAAAAAAAAATTAATTAAAAAAAAATATTTCAAAATCAAACTGGTTGCTATCATTGTCGTGATCCATATCATTATTATTATTAGTGTCTATGGATAGGAAGTTCGCTAGGATTAGGTCATAATCAAATTCACAATACATGTACTGAACCTACGAGCGCTTCTTATTCACAAAATTACAATTATGAATGGATGAATAATTCTAATTTTTCATATAATCAAGAGCCATACTAAGAGAGTCCTCCATCTGATCCTTTTTTTACGGGCTATTCATCTTCATGTTCTACATTTAATCATAAACAAGATATTCAATTGAACATGTTAGATGAAAGACTAAAAACATTAGAAGCGAGGTATGCATGTTATGAGAATCTACCTCAAATCACTTCATATCTATCATCAAATATGTACATGGATCCATCATATCATTCTTCAAATTTCACTTATGATCTCGAGATGCAATTATTTGAGAAAAATAAGAAAAATTATGATCACGAGTCTGAGGAACGAAGACGTAGAATAGAGGAACATATGGAAGTTTTGCTAAAATCATCATCTTAAAAATCATCCTCTCAAATTGAATCTTGTATGGAAGATCTTCTTAAAGTGATTTCTCAAGCTAAACTTTTTGTAGATCAACCATCCAATCGTTTGAATATATTTCTGACTCCAACGAGCAATCACTCCAGTCATCTTCTGAAGTAGATATGATTCAAAATAAATTAAACAATTTTGAGCATAATGAGTTTATAATTCAATATTGTGATCAACCTATTTTAGACCATTGTGACAACAATTATGAAGAAATCAGTGATAAAGAAAATATTCTGCTTGATGATTTACCTCATGGTGAGCTTGCAAGTGATACATTATCATTGGATTCTTTTGATGAAAATTGTGAAGAAATTTGTGAAGAAGAATTTTTATCCCTTCACAATAATTTGACTAACGATAAGTCCACTAGTATGGCATTTTCTTTTGAGAATTTTGATGACAGGTTTGAATAAAATTTACATGACGAGCCCAGAACATTAGAAGACTGGAAAGAATCTCAAAAAGAAGAGGTCATGGTACCCGATGATTTAAAAGAGCCCTCCAAAATCGAGCTCATGATTCCACAATACCAAAGTGAGTATATTATTACACAAGTTGATAAAACAAAAATACTTACTAATATGAAAGATGCTCGTGGATGAAATATGAACGATGGTAAATGTATGCTTTCTAACCTCAAAATTTTACTATTGAATAAAAGAAAGAAGTGTAGAAATAAATTAAGAAAAATAAAAAATAAGATGGAGAGATTAAATGCAAAACTGACAAAAAAGCTAAGTTCATCCATATCAAAACGTAAAAGGACACATTATGAGAGTGGAAAGCGATCAAGAGGTCGTAGCCGTTTGAATTTTATAATTAGTGTATAATATTGGTATAATAGTTTTCTTTTTTATTTTACCACTCTTGATTTGTGTATGAAGGCATACACAAGTTTAGGTGTGGGGGAGTAGATTAGATGATTTTTATTTCTTAGGATTTTATTTTTATTTTTAGGTTTTTTTTAAAATTTTTTGGTTTCTTTATTTACACTTTGGGTAGGTTTTAGGGTAACTAACTGGAAACAAATAATTAAAAAAAACTAAAAAAAATAGAAAAAAACTGAAAAAAATTGAAAAAAATAATCTATGTATTTTTATCAATAGATCAACCTAATTACAGATAAAGCAACAAATTTGGATTTAAAATTGGATTGGAGAGTAGATTGGATGATACACTTTGAATTTTATGAAAAAGACAAATCTGAAAAATAAATATTGCTAACAGTAGTTTTGAGGCAAGTATACATCTATTTTTTACTTCACAATAATTTATTAGGTTAAGGACAAAGATGATAACGATTGGGTAAGTTTTCTCACTCTAAACAAAAAAAAAAGAAAAAAAATAGAAAAAAGGAAAAAAAAAAGTGAGAATAAAATAATGGCGTGAGCCTGGTATTAAGGCAATAGCCTCGAGAGTGATAAAATAATGGGGTGCGCCTGGTATTAAGGCAATAGTCTCAAGAGTGAAAAAAAAAGAGTATGATCTGAGTAATCGGGTACTTTGCGCCTAAGTAAGCGTAAATATTCGAATGAAAGGTGAAATATTCTAAAAAAAGAAAAAGAAAAAGAAAAGAGTATGAACTGAGTAATCGGGTATGTTGCGCCTAAGCAAGCGTGAATATTCACATGAAAGGTGAAATATTCTTAAAAAAAAGAAAAAAAAAGAAAAAAAAATTGTTATAAGTGAGGAGATGAATCATGAGTTAGAGTTTGAGTCCAAGGCCGAAATAAACTATCACATATGTAGGTAGTTGTATAGAGCCAATGAATTATCTGTTAGTAGATATTGAAATGTAGGATTTAAATTTTTGATTAAAATGATAAGTGTATCTGATATGACGCTCGATTTGAAAATTGATAATCAAAATGCGTTCTTGAGTTTGTATATTAGTGAGATTAATTGATGAAAATATCATAAAAAAAGATTTTTCTTTCCTTTGTGTAAAATTTCTATTTTTCTTGATTTTGGTTATCCTTATTTTCCTTTTCTTTATTCCTTAATCTATTTTCTTCTTGAATTTTGTGGGTATATTCACTGCAAACCCTCACGAGACACAACTCGTCCACTAGGGCAACCTAGGGGTTTAAAAACTTGTTGCACGTGCTAAATGCAATCGCGATTCCTGCAAAAGTGGGTTCGAATTTTTATTTTTCTTTTTAGGTTTAGGTTTTGCTCGAGGACTAGCAAAAAATAGGTGTGGGGGTGTGATGAGTGCCATCTATTGCATATTTATAGCCTTCATATTATCTACTTTTGTATATAAATAATGCTACTCGGGTATTGTTAGTGTGTTTTTCAGGAATTTTATTCGTACAAGGAGATGGCATGAAATCAGAGTTGGAATAGGAAATCAAAATCCGAAAAGTTTCTAAACTGGGCAAGACTACGAGATTACGATTCTGCAGAGACTAAAAGTCAAATACAGTCAGGAAAATTAAACGTACAAGACAAGATTTTCACATGAAAAATATTTCAAGAATTTTTCCAATATTTTTACCGCTAAATAGCGGTTACTACCGCTAATTGGCGGCCCAATAGTGGACTGACACGTGGAATTTTCTCCCGCAGCTTCGTTATAATCTTGTAGTTTCACAATTGTAAGTCTATATGTAGTTTTACAATTGTAAGTCTATATATTGGCCGTATCCTTGCATTCTAGGGTTTAATGCAGTAGTTAATGTAGATTTTGATTTAATTTGTACTGGTCTTTCATTAATAAAATTAAGGTTTTGCTGAAAGGATGGCGGCTACAATACCGTGCTCCAGAGGTAAGCCATTGCTTTTAATTTTTTATTCGCTTTTTAGATAGAGTTTATTGCTTTCTCGTATAGATTTATTTGCTTTCCAGATTAGATTTAATTGATTTCTAGAATCATGAGTAGCAAATTAGTTTAGCTCTAGGATGCAGATGAAGGTAGGATCCACCATGTAATTGCTCTCTAGTATTTTCTTTTTAAATAAAATAATAAAGACATGATTTTTCCATTAAAAAATTAAAATATAAGAACTTGAAGATTAGGACTTTGATAGGTTATACTTGAATTAGGTTTCTTGATAACCTATACTTAGTTAGGATTTGGGATTGTTGATTTTATCTTTTTCATTGAATTATTTAAAAATTTAGTTTGTTTTTATGAAAAGTAGTATTTTTGATGAGTTATACTTGCATACCACTTGATAGCTCATACTCAGAGCACTTTAAATAAAGATTAAACTAAAAAGATCAAATTTTTATGATAGAAAAAGATAATAGAAGTAAGAACATGGTTGGAAATTAGTGTATTCTAGATCCTAGGCTATTTAGATTAACTCAAATTCAAACTAGAATCTTTGGTTAGTTTATTAGACTAAAGAAATAGTAAGGAACGTAAATACACCTTAGATCTCTGTGGGACAACCTGTACAGTGCTACACCGACACTGTGCGCTTGCAGTAATTAATCACATCAAGTTTTTGGAGCCGTTGCCGGGGATCGACGGTATTTTTCTTGCTTTTTCTAACGTTTTACGGGTTAATAGTGTGTGTTGAGTGTGCAGGGAACAGTAATTGCAGATATAGGAAGATGAAAAGGATTAGAAGAGCCTCTTGACTAAGCAGCAGAAACCAGATAGTCAAACCTTCTGGTTTAGCCGCTATTTAGCGGCCCAAACCGCCAATTGGCGGCAAGTAAAGGTGATTCTGAACTCAAATTTCCTCTTGTTCTGTGATTTGATTCCCTGGTTCTGTAAAAAAATTCAAAGAAAAAACAATTAATCTTTTTTTATTTTCTTTTCCATCTCTCTCCCTCTCCACCTTTTTCAAAAAAAAATTAAATAAAAAAAGTTTCAAAATCAAACTGGTTGCTATCATTGTCGTGATCCATATCATAATTATTATTAGTGTCCATGGATAGGAAGTTTGCTAGGATTAGGTCATAATCAAATTCACAACACATATAATAAACCTACGAGTGCTTCTTATACACAAAATTACAATTATGAATGGATGAATAATTCTAATTTTTCATATAATCAAGAGTCATACTAAGAGAGTCCTCCATCTGATCCTTTTTTTATGCGCTATTCATCTTCATGTTCTACATTTAATCATAAATAAGATATTCAATTGAACATGTTAGATGAAAAATTAAAAAGATTAGAAGCGAGGTATGCATGTCATGAGAATCTACCTCCAACCACTTCATATCTGTCATCAAATATGTACATGGATCCATCATATCATTCTTCAAATTTCACTCAAGATCCCGAGATGCAATTATTAGAAAAAAATAAGGAAAATTATGATCATGAGTCTGAGGAACGAAGACGTAGAATAAAGGAAGATATGGAAGTTTTGCTAAAATCATCATCTCAAAAATCATCCTCTCAAATTGAATCTTGTATGGAAGATCTTCTAAAAGCGATTTGTCAAGCTAAACTTTCTGTAGATTAACCATCTAATAGTTTGAACATATCTGATTCCAACGAGCAATCACTCCAGTCATCTTCTGAAGTAGATATGATTCTAAATGAATTAAATAATTTTATGCATAATGAGTCTATAATTTAATATTGTGATCAACCTATTTTAGACCATTGGGACAATAATTATGAAGAAATCAGTGATAACGAAAATATTTTGCTTGATGATTTACCTCATGGTGAGCTTGCAAGTGACACATTATCATTGGATTCTTTTGATGAAAATTGTGAAGAAATTTGTGAAGAAGAATTTTTATCCCTTCATAATAATTTGACAAACGATAAGTCCACTAGTATGGCATTTTCTTTTGAAAATTTTGATGACAGGTTTGAAGAAAATTTACATGACGAGCCCAGAACATTAGAAGAATGGAAAGAATCTCAAAAAGAAGAGGTCATGGTACCCGATGATTTGAAAGAGCCCTCCAAATACGAGCTCATGATTCCACAGCACCAAAGTGAGTATGTTATTACACAAGTTGATAAAACAAAAATACTTACTAATATGAAAGATGCTCGTGAATGGAATATGAACGATGGTGTAGGTACGCTTTCCAACTTCAAAATTTTACTATTGAATAAAAGAAAGAAGGGTAGAAATAAATTAAGAAAAATAAAAAATAAGATGGAGAGATTAAATAAAAAACTAACAAAAAGGCTAAGTTCATCCATATCAAAACGTAAAAAGACACATTATGAGTGTGGAAAGCGATGAAAAGGTCGTAGCCATTTGAATTTTATAATTAGTGTATAATATTTGTATAATAGTTTTCTTTTTTATTTTACCACCCTTAATTTGTGCATGAGGGCATACACAAGTTTAGGTGTGGGGGAGTAGATTAGGAGATTTTTATTTCTTAGGATTTTATTTTTATTTTTAGGATTTTTTTTTAGATTTTTGGGTTTCTTTATTTTACACTTTGTGTAGGTTTTAGGGTAACTAACTGGAAAAAAATAATTAAAAAAAACTAAAAAAACTGAAAAAAGACTGAAAAAAATTGAAAAAAATAATCTATGTATTTTTATCAATAGATCAACCTAATTACAGATAAAAGAATAAATTTAGATTTAAAATTGGATAGGAGAGTAGATTGGATGATACACTTTGAATTTTATGAAAAAGATCAAAATCCGAAAAATAAATATTGTTAACAGTAGTTTTGAGGCAAGTATACATTTATTTTTCACTTCACAATAGTTTATTAGGTTAAGGACAATGATGATAACGATTGGGTAAGTTTTCTCTCTCTAAACAAAAAAAAAGTGAGAATAAAATAATGGGGTGAGCCTGGTATTAAGGCAATAGGTTCGAGAGTGATAAAATAATGGGGTGTGCCTGATATTAAGGCAATAGGCTCAAGATTGAAAAAAAAGAGTATGATTTGAGTAATCGGGTACTTTGCGCCTAAGTAAGCGTAAATATTCTCATGAAAGGTGAAATATTCTAAAAAAAGAAAAAGAAAAAGAAAAGAGTATGAACTGAGTAATCAAGTATGTTGCCCCTAAGAAAGCGTGAATATTCGCATGAAAGGTGAAATATTATTAAAAAAAAGAAAAAAGGAAAAAATATTTATTATCAGAGAGGAGATGAATCATGAGTTAGAGTTTGAGTCCAAGGCCGAAATAAAGTATCACACATACACGTAGTTGTATAGGAGCCAATGAATTATCTGTTAGTGGGTATTGAAAGATAGGATTTAAATTTTTGATTAAAATGATAAGTGTATCTGATATGACGCTTGATTTGATAATTGATAATCTAAATGGGTTCTTGAGTTTGTATATTAGTGAGATTAATTAATGAAAATATCATAAAAAAAGATTTTTTTTTCCTTTGTATAAAATTTCTATTTTTCTTGATTTTCGGTTATACTTATTTTTCTTTTCTTTATTTCTTAATCTATTTTCTTCTTGAATTTTGTGGGTATATTCACTGCAAACCCTCACGAGACATAACTCGTCCACTAGGGCAACCTAGGAGTTTAAAGGCTTGTTGCACGTGCTAAGTGCAGTCGCGATTCCTGCGAAAGTGAGTTAGGATTTTTATTTTTCTTTTAGGTTTCGGTTTTGCTATAGGACTAGCAAAAGATAGGTGTGGGGGTGTGATAAGTGCCATATATTGCATATTTATAGCCTTCATATTACCTACTTTTGTATATAAATAATGCTACTCGGGTATTGTTAGTGTGTTTTTCAGGAATTTTTTTCGTACAGGGAGATGGCATGAAATCAGAGTTGGAATAGGAAATCAAAGTCCGAAAAGTTTCTAAAGTGGGCAAAACTACGAGATTACGATATTGCAGAGACTAAAAGTTGAATACAGTCAGGAAAATTAAACGTACAAGATAAGATTTTCACGTGGAAAAACTTTCAAGAATATTTCCAATATTTGTACCGCTAAATAGCGGTGACGACCGCTAATTGGCGGCCCAATAGTGGACTGACACGTGACGTTTTCTCCGATGGCTTCGTTATAATCTTGTAGTCTCACAATTGTATTAGAATTGGGTTTGGATTTCTGAAGCCTATATATTGGCCGATCTTTGTATTTTAGGGTTTTATGCAGTAGTTAATGTAGATTAGGATTTAGTTTGTACTGGTCTTTCATTAATAAAATTAAGGTTTTGCTGAAGGGGTGGCGGCCACAATACCGTACTCCAGAGGTAAGCCATTGCTTTTAATTCTTTATTCGCTTTTAGATAGAGTTACTTGCTTTCTAGATTAGATTTAATTGCTTTCTAGATTAGATTTAATTGCTTTCTAGAATCATGAGTAGCTAATTAGTTTAACTTTAGGATGTAGATGAAGTTAGGATCCACCATGTAATTGCTCTCTAGTATTTTCTTCTTAAATAAGATAATAAAGACATGATTTTTCTATAAAAAAATTAAAATATAAGAACTCGAAGATTAGGACTTTGATAGGTTATACTTGAATTAGATTTCTTGATAGCCTATGCTTAGTTAGGGTTTGGGGTTGTTGATTTTATCTTTTTCATTGAATTATCTAAACATTTAGTTTGTTTTTATGAAAAGTACTATTTTTGATGAATTATACTTGCACACCACTTGATAGCTCATACTTAGAGCACTTAAAATAAAGATTAAACTAAAAAATCAAATTTTTATGATTGAAAAAGATAATAGAACTAAGAACATGGTTGAAAATTAGTGGATTCTAAATCCTAGGCTATTTAGATTAACTCAAATTCAAATTAGAATCTTTGGTTTGTCCATTAGACTAAGGAAAGAGTAAGGAATGCAAAAACACGTTAGATTCCTGTGGGACGACCTGTACAGCGCTACACCGATACTGTGCGCTTGCAGTAATTTATCACATTAAATACCTACAAAATTACAACAAAACTCATAGAAAAATCTCAGTTACAGATTTACAAGTCTTTCGACCAAATAGCAGTGTTGATCGCCAAATAGAGGAGCTTTCAATTTACAGAAGAATCTTAATCAGTGTAGGAGTTAGCACAAAAAATCCGAGGGCAGGTGGGCCTCTATTTGCTACCAAATGGCGGCTATTGCCACCAATTGGCAGCAAAATAGTAGAGTTTTAAACTCTAGTTTCTGCTGCTTGAATCTCCACCTCTGTTCTTCTCTTTTGACTAATTGGATCTCATTTTGGTGCTCTGTAACTTTATGTTCTTGTACCTATATTCTCTTTTAGTTTTTTTGGACTCGGTTTCCTAATCCGTCTCTAACTTCATGCCATATCTTTGTAGGAATTGGTTTAACCTAAAAAAACACACTAAAATACCCAAGAAGTATTATTTCTATACAAATATAGATAATATGGGGGTTATAAATATGCAATATATAACATTCATTACCTACTGATTCAATCATTAGTTGGGATGAATTCGTGATAAGTTCCGGGAGTTACGAAGGAAGCTTCGGACTATTTCTTAAGAAGTACTATCCCACGTACAAGATGACCAAGATACAAAATGCTATTAGTTAGTTCCATCTAGTACTAGGAGAACCCTTCTGGAAGTACTTGAAATAATTCAAGAACTTACAAGCTTAGTGCCCCCACCATGCAATAGAAAAGTGACAGTTGTGTCAAATCATGTACGAAGTACTTGATTACACATCCAAAACTCTTATTGAGTACATGTGTTAGGGGGAGTTCATGAGGAAACACAAAGATAAAGCATGGAAATTCTTAGAAGACCTAGCATGGAAAACTATGTCGTGGAATGTCCTTCTGAGAAACCCAATGCATTGACTTCTGCAAATAAGTGCTTGATTCATAACGTCGATGCTCTATAACTATCGAAACTAAGATTGTAGCCCTTGCTAGGAGAATCAAAGCATTGGAAACTCCTAGTGCTCCACTGATAGGTCAGGTAAATCAATTGTATACTCTCACATGCTTCAATTACCGAACTCTGAATCATGTTATGGACAAGTGTCCACTATTAGTGAATCTCATGGGTTCAACTCCTAAGCAGATGAATGTCTTATAACAATGACCGATGAATAATCCTTATGCTCTTACATACAATCTGGATTGGAGGAACCACCCAAATCTTTCATGGGGTCAGGGGCAATATTAGAGAGCCCCTAGTTCCAACATACAATCTCTAGCCATTGGTCAGTTCTTGAGATCTCTATCAATACTCAAATTCTACAAACCATGGGAATAATCAGAATAAATCTCATGCAACCCACTCTTATCCACAACAGGGGTCTAACATTGATTACAATAGATAGGTAACGTCACTTGAGAAGAACGTGGATAATCTTCTCAAGATAACGTCCAACTTAGACACACACATATAAAATCTAATAAAAGTATCTACTGAATTTATACAATGGACCGACCAATAATTTATTTCAAATTCTCAGTTGATCTATAGTTTAGAGCGGCAAATTAGACAGTTAGCCACATAGCTGTGTGAGCGAGGGTCGGGTACCTTTCCAAGCCAATCTATAATGAATCCTAACTCTAACTCATCTCAGTCTGTTTCCTCCTATGTTTACCAATGTAATTCCATTCACACACTCAGGTCTAGCAAGCAAGTGAATAATAATGTGGCCATACCCCCTGATCCTACTCCTACTATTTCGCAGGCTTGCACCATATCTTCCCTCTCTTTATCCACATCCATCTCCATTACTTCCATTATCATCACACACTCATTTTGGATGAACTTGTTCATAAATCAAAAGCACCATATCCCAATAGGTTTAGGAAGATTTTTTCACAAGTAGAGAAGATTCTCAAGATATTTCAGCAAGTAAAGGTTAACATTACACTCCTTGATATTATACAACAGGTTTTCACTTATGCCAAGTTTTTCGTGGATTTATGCACAAAGTAATGAGCAAGAATTATTTCTTAGAAAGTCTTTCTTGCCTCAAATATGTCTCAAATCCTCTCTAACTCTATTCCTGCCAAATACAAAGATTTGGATTCTCCCATAATCTAATGCACCATTGGAAACACTACATTTGACAGCACATTACTTGATTTAGGGGTAAGTGTCAACTTGCTGTCTCACACTATTTATCAGCAATTAGGATTATAAAAGTTTCAACCTACCAAGATCACATTACAGCTAGCTGGTCATTCAATCAAGAGACCATTTAGTATGGTTGAGGATGTGCTCATCAAGGTTGGAGAATTCATCTTTCCTGTAGACGTTATTATCTTAGAAACCGAGCCGATCTTCAATTCACAGAATCAAATTTCTGTTATTTTAGGCAGATCATTCTTTATAACTTCAAATGTATTAATCGATTGTAAGAGTGACCTCATGAAGCTATTATTTTGAAATATAACTATGACATTGAATATATTCAACATGGATCCGAGCCGATCTTCAATCCACAGAATCAAATTCCTGTTATCTTAGGCAGATTATTCTTTACAACTTCAAATGCATTAATCAAGTGTAGGAGTGACCTCATGAAACTATCATTTGAAAATATAACTATGACATTGAATATATTCAACATAGATGAGCACACGATAAGCTCCCTCATAGAGATTAACATGGTTCATAGTATACACACTCATTCTATCCTTGTGCTGATAATGATCCCATATTTGAGCAAATTTTTGTATATAAGCTCACGTTATTAGACGATTTGGCACATACTGACTTTGCGTATAATGATATTTTTGTGAGTACAATTTGCTAATAAGCAAATTTTTGAGGAATTATTTACAGAGCTCGCATTACTTCGTGAGTTAGAAGGGCCACCACACTTCACAGTCTATGATTTATATCTCACGATATTCCTACTTGTGTACTTGTTATTAATGGTGATTGGTAGGTATACTTTGAAAGTTGATTTAACCCAAGCATTACTATTTACATGAGGAAAAAGACAAAGTGAGAATAGCATAAGAAACAAAAAGGTAATCTCGTGACTTATAGGAGGTTGATGAGATATAGTAATGCACCAACTTCATGTTTGAAATGCACATATAATGAAAGTGGGAAGCGATCGAGAGGTCATAATTACTTTCCATGCATTAATAGGGTGACTATATTGAGATTGTGATCTTTCTCGACTCTCATTGGTTGTATTTTATTTGTAAAATATTTTTTTTTTTATTTTGTCACCTTTGATTTGTGTATGAGAACATACATAAGTTTAGGTGTGGATGAGGAGTTGGGAGTTTTTATACTTTCTTTTTAGGATTTTTGGGTTTATTTATTTTTACACTTGGAGTAGCTTGTAGGGTATTATGAAAAAAAGTGTTGAAACTTTGAAAAATTATTTTCTACAAGAAATCAAGCTAATTACAAGTAAAATAATAAATTTAAATTTGAAATTTGATAGGAAAGTATATTGGATAATGCACTTAGAATTTTATATAAAAATTAGAATCCAAAAAGTAAATGCCGTTAATAGTAATTTTGAGGTAAATATAATCTTTTTTTTTACTTCACAATGGTTTAATAGGTTAAGAATAAAAATAATAATAATCGAGTAGCCCTTTCTATCCAAATAAAAAAGTAAAGAAAAAAGAAAAATATAAAGAGGTGAGCATGGCATTAAGGCAATGATACTTTATAAATAAGTTTCTTAAGAATTACTAAGTAGTTGGGTATTTGTACCTATATAAACGTGAATATTCACATGAACGGTATTTTTAAGAGATAGAATATGATCTGAATAATCGAGTATTTATACCTAAGTAAGTGTAAATTTTCACATGAAAGGTGAAATATTCACAAAAAAAAAGAAAAAAGTGAAAAAGAAAAAGGAGAGAAAAAAATTATTTAGAGAGAAAAGATAAATCATGAGTTAGAATTTGAATCCAAAACCAAAATAAACTATAGAATTTGAATCCAAAACCAAAATAAACTATTACACGTGTGATTACACTTGATAAGTATAATTATTTTGGTTATTTTATGCAAGTTTAATTCAATTTTGTTGATTAATATAAGAAATTAATGAAAAATTATTTTTATTAATCAAATTCCTCACTATGATATTTTTCTAGTGTTATTGTAGGGTTTTATATGTAAAAAAAATCAAAGTATTAAACCGTATCTTAAATATCAGTTCAGAGCTGTGAATTTTTAGGACTGGCTGTTGACAGCTAGTAGATAGCTGTCGACAATGGTCGACTATATAAAGAACCCAAGAGCTGATGTCGATGGCTCTGTCGAAGGGAGTGGGCGTAGTTTGCTTTTCTTGAGGATTTTTGAGAGAATTTAGAGCTTCATTGTAAATAAAATTCCTATTAGGGTATTGTAATGTTATAAATAGTTAATGTAACTCAGATTTTGTAATGCTTATGAATGTTTTAGAGAGAGAGTTTTTATAGTTTTAGATTCAAGACTTAGTTTTTATACTTCTTTATAGAAATCAATAAAAAAATTCTTTTTCTCTTTATTCATGGCTATGATGAGTATGAGTGGCTAAATTCTTGAGTTGGTTTGGATGGAATAATAAACCCTAGATGATTTACTGGTATATAATTTTCTATGTTTATTGATTTTAAATGACTTATTTAAAATTGATATATTTGATTCTCTGTCATCTTTGAAAGGATTAAGATATAATTTTGACCCTTGATGTTTTATTGTTTGATGATATATTTGTTGCTTAGTTTATGATATACTATAGGCTCTTTAGGCATGATATATGCTTAGACTTTGAATATTTATTTTATTATTCATATTGCATGCTTAGATAAACTCAAAATTCATATAGGATTAACTAGAAGAAATTATTTAAAATATCAAGTTTATAACTTTATATATTTTGTGCTTCATTGATTTATTTTTCATTATAAAAAGACCATGTGATATATGCAACTAAGATATAAAAGTATAAATAAATCCAGTAAATTATCCTATGTGGGAGTTATATCAATCTGACCAATACTTTTAATTAAAGTAAATTTATATCATTATTAATTTAATTTAAATTTTTTAGTAAATAAAAATCTGATCTTTATTTTTTTTAGTTTCATAATTTATTCTTAGTGTCACACTATAACAAAACAATTCTCGAGAGAATGATCTTTGGTTCTAACCATGTACTACTTGTCGATCTTTCACTTAAGAGTATACGATTTAAATCACAGTCAAATTTTTAGCACCGTTGCCGGAGATCATACTATTGTATTACATTTTAGTATAGATTATGATTCCTATATTATTAATTTTTGCGATTCTGAATTTGCATGATCAATTGGAGGAGAGCTTCAAACGGTAAACTAATTCGATCGTATTCAAATCCACACACACTTCTAATCCACCAAACACTTTGCTACATGAGCATTAATAATAATAATAACAACAAATTTAGAGTTGATAATATAAATGATAATCATAGCATCATGGAGGCAATAGGAGGAGTTTACAAGATTATCTACAATATGATAGGACAACCCAACCTTCGTACATTACATTTCCTTTGAATATAAGGCACTCGATTAAATCTGGAGTAGTTCAACTTTTGCCTAAATTTTATGAGATGGATTCAGAGAACCCATATTTGCATCTTTGAGAATTCGAAGAAGTTTTCTCTTCCATTAATCTTCAAAATATTACTGCAGAGCAACTTAAATTTAAACTATTTCCCTTCTCTCTTAAGGACAAAGCAAAGACATGACTATATTTTTTACGTCCCAATTCGATAGAAAGGTGGGATGAGATGCAAAGAGAATTCTTAAAGAAATTCTTTCCTTTACATCGAACAAATTATATGCGTAAGCAAATTTTTAACTTTCGACAGAAAGAAAATGAACCATTATTCGATTGCTGAGATAGATTTAAAGATTTGCTACTCTCATACGTACATCATGATTTCATGATATAGAAGACTGTAAGTGCCTTTTATCAAGGGCTATATACTACAACCAGGTAGTTTGCAGAAACTATGTACAATAGTGAATTCTTAAACAAAGATGCTGAGGAAGCATAGGACTATCTTGATTCACTTGCAGAAAATTCACAAGCTTAGAAAATTGAAGATACTTCGAATATACACCAATTAAAGGAGAAACTTTAGAATAGAGGCAAACTTATTAAATTGGAAGAAACCGAAAATATAACTATATGATTAATTTCTATTACTAAGAAATTTGAAGATTTGCTTGTAATGAAAACTGAAATAGTCAAGACAATAGAAGAAGTTTCAAAAGTTTATGATATTTGTAAATTATAAGGACACGTGACTCATGAATGCCTAACACTTCCCACTTTTTAATAAGTATTGAATGAACAAGCAAATACCGTTAATACTGCTTCTCAATCAACAAACAGCCCATATTCACAAATATATAATTCTAGTTGGAGAAATCATCCAAATCTTCAATTAAGCAGAACGCTCAACAATAATTTAATAATAAAAACAAGCCACTGATAAGTATCATATTATACATTTTTCCTCGCATATTTTATCTATTTTTGTATATAAATAATTGCTACTTGGGTATATTTAGTGTGTTTTTACAGGTAACAAAGGTTTCGCAAGTAAAAGAAGTAGAAGATGCAAATTTATCAAGAATATGAGCAAAGAAATTTACTAAGGCGAAAACCGACACTCAAGTGTAGAAGCAGAAACTTCAAGAGTATTTTCGGTAAAGATAATGTTTGAACTGGAAAATTTCATGTAGAGAACATTTATAGAGCTTGGAATTATTTTTGAAACGAATTTAAGACTAGCTTAATCCAAGTTCATATGCAAAAGTTATGACCATTTTACTAAAGTGCTGCGGAGTAAAAAATCCGATCCAGCGGGCTACGGGTTTGTTGAACTTAATTTCGGATTTTGGACCCAAAAATTAGTATTTTATGCCATCTAATCTCAACCATTGATTTTTAATACCTATGAATTGGATTAAAATTATATATCTTGAGATTAATTTGTATTGGATTAGAATCATATCTTTTGTATTGAGTTTGAGTAGAAGTAGGATTATATTTGGATTATAAATACCCCATGAATCCTTGTAAATAAGAGGGAGCTTTTTAGGTATAATTTTAGATGTACTTTTTATTAATAAAATTAGGGTTTTGCTGAAGCGGTGACGGCCACGATACCGGACTCCAGAGGTAATTCTCTTTGTTCTTCAATTTTTCTTAGTTAATTTATTTTAATTGCTTTCTAGTATAGATTTATTTGCTCTCTAGATTAGATTTAATTTTTTTCATAAATAGATATTTAATTTTGCTTACTAGAATCATGTGTAGCTAATTTAGTTTAGTTCTATGATGTAGATGAATTTAGGATCCACCATTTACTTACTCTCTAGAATTTTCTTCTTAAATAAAATAAATAAAGACATGATTTTTCTATGAAAAGATTAAAATACAAGAACTTGAATATTAATTCTTTGATAGCTTATACTTGAGTTAAGTTTTTTGATAGCCTTTAGTTTATTTTTATGAAAAGTAGTATCTTTGATGAGTTATACTTGCACACTACTTGATAGCTCATGCTTAGGGCACTTTAAATAAAGATTAAACTAAAAGATCAAATTTTTATGATAGAAGAAAGTAATAGAAGTAAATATATGGTTGGAAACTAGTGGATTCTAGATCCTAAGCTAATTAGAATAACTCTTAACTTCAATTTAGAAACTTTTAGTTAATCCATTAGACTATACAATTAGTAAGAATTGTAAAACACCTGAGATCTCTGTGGGACGACCTGTATAGCGCTGCAACCGATACTGTACGCTTACAGTTAAATTATCACATCAAGTTTTTGGCGCCGTTGCCAGGGATCAACGGTATTTTTCTTGCTTTTTCTAAAGTTTTACGGGTTAACAGTATGTGATGAGTGTGCAGGGAATAGAAATTGCAGATACAGGAAGACAAAAATGATTAGAAGAGCCTTTGGACTAAGCAGCAGAAACCAGAGAGTCAAACTCTCTAGTTTAGCCGCTATTTAGCGGCCAAAACCGCCAATTAGCGGAAAGTAAAGGTGATTTTGAACCCAAATTTCCTCCTGTTCTGTGATTTGGTTCCCTGATTCTGTAAAAAAATAAAAAAAAATAATCAATCTTTTTTTATTTTCTTTTCCATCTCTCTCCCTCTCCACCTTTTTCAAAAAACATTAATTAAAAAAATATTTCAAAATCAAACTGGTTGCTATCATTGTCGTGATTCATATCATAATTATTATTAGTGTCCATGGATAGGAAGTTCGCAAGGACTAGGTCATAATCAAATTCACAACACATATAATGAACCTATGAGCGATTCTTATACACAAAATTATAATTATGAATGGATGAATAATTTTAATTTTGCATATAATCAAGAGCCATAACAAGAGAGTTCTCCATCTGATTCTTTCTTTATGGGCTATTCATCTTCATGTTCTATATTCCATCATGAATAAGATATTCAATTGAATATGTTAGATGAAAGATTAAAAAGATTATAAGTAAGTTATGAATGTTATGAGAATATACCTTTAACCACATCATATCTGTCATCAAATATGTACACAGATCTATCATATGCACCATCAAATTTCACTCATGATCTCGAGATGTAATCATTTGAACAAAATGTGAAAAATTACAATCATGATTATGAGGAACGAAAACGTAGAATAGAGGAAGGTATACAAGCTTTGCCACAATTATTTTCTCAAACTGCAGCTTGTATGGAAAATCTTCTCAAAGCGATTTCTCAAACTAAACTTTTTGGAGATCAACCATCTAATAGTTTGAACATATCTGACTTCAACGAGCAACCACTCAAGTCATCTTTTGAAGTAGATATGATTCAAAATGAATTGAATAATTTTGTGTATAATGAGTCTATAATTCAACATTGTGTTCAACCAATTTTAGACCATTGTGAAAATAATTATGAAGAAATTGATGATAAAGAAAAAAATTTGCATGGTGTTTTGTCTCATGATAAGCTTGCTAGTGACACATTATCATTTGATTCTTTTGATGAAATTGTGAAGAAATTTGTGAAATTTTTTTTTTATCCCTTCATAATAACTTGACTAATGATAAGTCTACTAGTATAGCATTTTGTTTTGAGAATTTTGATGACAGGATTAAAGAAAATTTGCATGACAAGCCTACAATACTTGAAGATTGGAAGAAACAACAAAAGGAAGAGATTATACTACCTGATGATTTAGAAGGACGATCCAAAATCGAGCTCATGATTTCGTAACATCAAAATGAGTATGTTATTTCACAAGTTGATAAAATCAAAATACTTACTGCTATGAAAGATGCTCATGGGTCAAATATCGACGATAAAGGTACGATTTCCAACTTCAAAATTTTATTATTGAATAAAAAAAGAATGGTAGAAATAAATTGAGAAAAATAAAAAACAAGATGGAGAGATTAAATGCAAAACTGATAAAAAGGCTAAGTTCATCCATATCAAAACATAAAATGACACACTATGAGAGTGGAAAGCGATCAAGAGGTCGAGCCAGTTTGAATTTTCTAGTAAATGTATAATATATATATATATATATATATATATCATAGTTTTATTTATTTATTTTACCATATTTAGTTTGTGTATGAGGGCATATACGAGTTTAGGTGTGGGGGAGTGGGTTAGGATATTTTTTTTTATTATTTTAGTTTTTTAGAGTTTTTATTTTATTTTTAGATGATTTTTGGGTTTCTTTATTTTTACACTTTGGGTAATTTTTAGGGTAAAACTAAAAGGAAAAAAACTAAAAAAAATGAAAAAAATAAAAAAAAATTTAACAACAAATTTATGTATTTTTATCAATAGATCAACCTAATTACAGGTAAAGGAACAAATTTAGATTTGAAATTGGATAGGAGAGTAGATTGGACGATACACTTTGAATTTTATGAAAAAGATTAAAATCCAAAAAATAAATACTGCTAACAATAGTTTTGAGGCAAGTATACATTTATTTTTCACTTCACAATAGTTTATTAGGTTAAGGATAAAAATGATAACGAATTAGTAAGTCTTCTCTCTCTAAACAAAAAAAAAGTGAGAATAAAATAATGGGGTGAGCCTGGTATTAAGGCAATAACGTTAAGAGTGAAAAAAGAGATGATCCAAGTAATCGGGTACTTTGCGCCTAATTAAGCGTGAATATTCGCATGAAACGTGAAATATTCTAAAAAAAAAGAATAAAAGAGTATGAACCGAGTAATTGGGTACGTTACGCCTAAACAAGCGTGAATATTCGCATGAAAGGTGAAATATTCTTAAAAAAAAGAAAAAAAAGAAAAAAATAAAAAAATGAAAAAAAAAGAAAAAAATTGTTATGAGAGAGGAGATGAATCATGAGTTAGAGTTGGAGTCCAAAGGCAAAGTAGACTATCACACATGCACATAGATGTATAGGAGCCAATGGATTATCTGTTAGTGGGTATTGAAAGATAGGATTTAAATTTTTGATTAAAATGATAAGTGTATTTGATATGACGCTCGATTTGAAAATTGATAATCTTAATGCGTTCTTGAGTTTGTATATTAGTGAGATTAATTGATGAAAATATCATAAAAAAATTTCTTTCTTTTGTACAAAATTTTTATTTTTCTTGATTTTTGATTATCCATATTTTTCTTTTCTTTATTTCTTAATCTATTTTCTTCATGAATTTTGAGGGTATATTCACTGCAAACTCTCACGAGACAATACTCGTCCACTAGGGTAACCTAGGGGTTTAAAAGTTTGTTGCACATGCTAAGTGTAATTGCGATTCCTGCGAAAGTGAGTTAGAATTTTTCTTTTTAGTTTTAGGTTTTGCTCGAGAACTAGCAAAAAATAGGTGTGGGGGTGTGATAAGTATCATATTATGCATTTTTCCTCCCATATTTTATCTATTTTTGTATATAAATAATTGCTACTCAGGTATATTTAGTGTGTTTTTATAGGTAACAAAGGTTTCGCAAGTAGAAGAAGAAGAAGATGCAAATTTATCAAGAATATGAGCAAAGAAAGTTAACTAAGGCGAAAACCGACACTCAAGTGCAGCAGTAGCAACTTCAAGAGTATTTTCGGTGAAGATATTGTTTGCACTGGAAAATTTAATGTGGAGAACATTTATAGAGCTCAGAATTATCTTCACAACGAGTCTAAGAATAGCTTAATCCGAGTTTGTATGCAAATGTTATGACCGTTTTACTAAAGCACTGCAGAGTGAAAAATCCGATCCAGTGGACTACGAGTTTGTTAAACTTAATTTCGGATTTTGGACCCGAAAATTAGTATTTTATGCCATCTAATCTTAACCATTGGTTTCTAATACTTATGGATTAGATTAAAATTATATATCTTGAGATTAGTTTGTATTGGATTAGGATCAGATCTTTTGTATTGAGTTTAAGTAGAAGTAGGATTGTATTTGGATTATAAATACCCCATGAATCCTTGTAAATAAGAGGGAGCTTTTTAGGTGTAATTTTAGATGTACTTTTTATTAATAAAATTAGGATTTTGCTGAAGGGGTGACGGCCACAATACCGGACTCCAGAGGTAATTCTCTTTGTTCTTCAATTTTTCTTTAGTTAATTTATTTTATTGCTTTCTAGTATAGATTTTTTGCTCTCTACATTAGATTTAATTCCTTTCATGAATAGAAATTTAATTTTACTTACTAGAATCATATGTAGTTAGTTTAGTTTAGCTCTAGGATGTAGATGAATTTAGGATCCATTATGTAATTACTCTCTAGAATTTTCATCTTAAATAAAATAAATAAAGACATGATTTTTCTATGAAAAGATTAAAATATAAGAACTTGAATATTAATACTTTGATAGGTTACACTTGAGTTAAGTTTCTTGATAGCCTATACTTAGTTAGGATTTGGAGTTGTTGGTTTTAATCTTATTCAAAGAAATATCTAAGTTGTTGGATTTAATTTATTTTTATGAAAAGTAGTATCTTTGATGAGTTATACTTACACACTACTTGATAACTCATACTTAGGGCACTTTAAATAAAGATTAAACTAAACAATCAAATTTTTATGATAGAAGAAAATAATAGAAGTAAATATATGGTTGGAAACTAGTGGATTCTAGATCCTAGGCTAATTAGAACAACTCTTAACTTCAATTTAGAAACTTTTAGTTAATCCGTTAGACTATAGAATTAGTAAGAATTGCAAAACACCTAAGATCTCTGTGGGACGACTTGTATAGCGCTACAACCGACACTGTACGCTTGCAGTTAAATTATCACATCAAGTTTTTGCCACCTACTAATCCACCTCAATAATATGTCCAACCTACTAATCAATCTTCGGCGTACCAACTACCACCGAAAGAAATTTTGAGGATAATTTCTTACAGATACAGTGGAGAATGGATCAGATAATCCAAGCACAACAGCAGCTTATTCAGTCGCAATGAACAATCAACAGCGAGAATGCGATAGGCTTCAGCGATGTCCGCTTACAGATAAGCCACCTCAATTTTGCAATGCAATCTAAGGAAAAATGTAGGCTACCATCTCAACCGGAGGCTAGTACTTCTGGTAAACTCGAATGTATAAATGTTATTATTTCTTCCATTAATAATGATATATCTAAGATAACTGTTGCAATAAATTTAAGAAGTAGTAAAGTACTTGATGAGCTCGTTTCAAAAGAAAATACTGAGGAGAAATAGAGCAATTATTTAACACAATAATCTAAACATGATAATTCTAAAGAACCCACTTTCACAAATTATAAACCACCTATACTATTTTCTCAAAGATTAAAACCTAAAAATATTAATGCATCTCATACTGATATTTTGAAAATCTTCAAACAGGTGCAGACCAATATATCTCTGCTAAAAGCAATTAAACAAATTTCCTCATATGCAAAATTCTTGAAGAACTTGTGCACCATCAAAAAACGTCACAACATAGAGAAGAAAGCATTTCTCAGAGAACATGCAAGTGTATTATTCCTTTTTGAAATGCCTCTTAAATACAAAAATCTTTGATGTCCTACTATTTCTTATGTAATATGTCAACATAATATAGAAAAAACTTTACTAAATCTGGGGCTACTGTAAATATTTTATCATACTCGATTTTCAAGTATTTAGGTCTAGAAGAATTTAAAGTTACACTGGTCATATTACAGTTAGCCGATAGGTCAGAAAGGCTTCCTAAGGGCATTGTGAAAGATATTTTAGTACAGATCAAAAACTTTATTTTTCTGTGGATTTATAATTATTTATACTGCATCTATAAAGAATTCACGTTTTCATATTTCAGTTATCCTCGGATGTCCATACTTAGCTATGACTAATGTAGTTATAAATTGCAGGAATAGTATGGTGAAATTTTCATTTCAAAATATAACCTTGAACTTAATGTTTTTGATGTTTGCAAACAACCAAATATAGATAATGATGAATTGCAAGATATTAATTACATTGAACAAATCCAGGATGAAAGAGATATCGTATCGCTGTGCATGTCTAATCCTTTGGAGATGGCATTAATAATGAATGATGACTTCTATGATTATCTCAAATCCGAACATATCACTAAAATCATAAAACATTTAATTGATACTCAATATTCAAATATCAGGGGATGGATCCCAACAAAGGAAGTGTATGAAGAGTTACCTCAAATTCCGAACAAATTGATAAAATCTGATATCCAAGTACCGATACTTGAGATAAAATTGCTACCTGAAAATCTAAAATATACGTTTTTGGGATCTAAGAAAACTTTCTCAGTGGTCATCTTTGTGCATCTTGATGAGAGTTAGGAAGAGCGACTACTATCAATATTACAAATGTATAAAGGAGCTCTTGGATGGAATATGACGAATATCAAAGGTATGGATCCCCTTATTTGTTCACATTGCATTATTTTGGAGGATGGAGCCAAGCCTATTAAGTAAATGCAATGAAAGCTTAACCCTACCATGAAGGAACTGGTTAAACTCGAAGTGTTGAAACTACTTGATGCTGGTATCATTTATCCAATTGCTGATAGTAAGTGGGTGATTTCAATCCAAGTTGTTCCAAAGAAGAATGGGATGACAGTAATTAAAAATGAGGATGGAGAGATGATACCCTCTCGTACTACTATGAGTTGGCGTATGTGCATCGATCAAGTAACACGTAGAAATCACTTTCCATTACCATTTCTTTACCAAGTACTTGAAAGCGTTGCTGTGCACAAATTTTATTGTTTTCTTTATAGTTATTCTGACTATTATCAAATTGAAATTGTTTTAGAGGACTAGAAAAAGACAACTTTTAACTGTCCTTTTAATACTTTTGCTTTTAGAAGAATGCCATTTAGATTATTTAATACACTCACAATATTTAAAAAATGTATGATAAATATTTTTAGTGATATGGTTGCCTAGAGGTATTCATGGATTGAAGATTACCTAGAGGTATTCATGGATGATTTCTCTATATTTGGAAATAAGTTTGAATCTTCTTTTGACTAATTTAGGATTTGTGCTTGAATAGTGTTAATAGAAAAATCTACTCCTAAATTTACAAAAAATGCCACTTCATGATTACAAAAGGTATTGTGTTAGGCTATATAGTTTCATTTAAAGGGATAGCAGAAGATAAGGCTGAGTCTATTTTTAAAATACCAATATCCAAAACCATGAAAGGCATATGTTCATTCTTAGGATATGCAGGTTTCTATAGAAGGTTCATTAAGGATTTTAGTACTATTCTTGACCCATTTTCTTACCTTCTTATGCAAGATATGCAGTTTGAATGGATGCAGGCACGCCAAACAGCTTTTGAAACTCTCAAGGAGGTGTTCATCACCATGCCAATAATGCAACCTCCAGATTGATTACTTCCATTTGAGATTATGTGTGACGCAAGCGACTATGTAAGTGAAGCTACACTAGGACAACGAAGAGATAAAAAGCTCTATGTGGTCTACTACACAAGCAAGACTATCAATAATGCTTAGACGAATTATACCACAATAGAAAAGGAGCTCTGAGCTGTAGTTTTTGCTCTTGATAAATTTCATTCTTATATTTCTGGCTTATATGTGGTTGTTTTTACAGATCATTCGAAGCCCAAATATCTTTTGTCAAAGAAAGACGCAAAGCCATGACTAATTCGATGGATACTGCTGCTCCAAAAGTTTGATCTTGAAATTAAAGACAAATGGGAGTAGAGAATGTGATTGTAGACCACCTCTCTAGACTAATTTTTGATAACGATAAGCTACCAATTAGGGACCCATTCCTGATGAGCAGCTATTTTCAATTAAAACAACTCCCTGGTATGCTGATATTATTAATTTTCATGTTGCAGGTGAAATGCAGAATTTTTGAAGTGCGCAAGACAAACGACTACTTTTATACGATGTACGCCATTTCTTTTTCAACAACCCCTGTTTAAATATTGCTCAGATCAAATTATTTGGCGTTGTGTGCCTGATGATGAGATTCAATGTATAGTTGCTTTCTGTCATACAGAAGAATGTTGAGGTCACTTTTCGTATAAAAAGACAGTAGGCAAAATACTCCAGTATGGTTTCTATAGGCCTACTATGCTGAGAGAAGCATATGAATTTATAAACGATGTGAGTCATGTCAGAAATTAGGAGTATTAATCAGGAAGAATGATATGCCACTAGAACCCATACTTACAATTGAGATATTTGATTGTTGTGGCATTGACTTCATGGGACCGTTTCATATTTCTAATGGATATGTTTATACACTCGTAGCAGTCGATTATATCTCTAAATGGATAAAAACTGTAACATGTAGAAACAATAATCATCAAATTATTAATAAATTTTTGAAAGAGCATATATTTTTCAGATTTGGAGTTCCTAAAACTATAATAAGCAATGGGGATTCTCATTTCTGCAATAAAGTCTTTGAAAATTTAATGAAGAACTATCATATCATGTACAATATATCAACACCTTATCACCCACAGTCAAATGGATAAGTTGAACTAGCCAATAAGGAAATCAAACAAATACTAAAGAAAAAGGTTAATCCGTTTTGCAAATATTGATCGTTTAGACTAACCGATGCTTTATGGGCTTAACATACCACATATAAAATACTCTTAGACATTTCTCCATATGTAATATTCTATGGAAAAACTTATTATTTACCTGTAAAGATAGAGTATAAGACATATTGGGCAAACAAATCAGTTAATCTAAATCTCAATTTAGCTGGCCCATTACAAAGTATACAAATAAACAAATTGGAAGAGATAATACATGATGCATATGACAATTCACGTATTTCAAAGGAAAAAAATGAGAATATGACATGATCATCATATCACATACCATATTTTTTAGACAAAGTGCTTCTATATGATTCACGTTTTCATCTATTTTCAGAAAAATTACTTTCACTGTAGACATGACCGTTCATAGTTAAAACTGTGTATTCACATGTTGCAATCAATATCAAAAATCCAAAGAATTATCATACATTCAAAGTAAATGGAAAACGATTGAAGCACTACTTGAAATTTTTAAAACACTTGGAGGAATCTCACGATCTAGTGGATCCTCCGACATCTCATAGGTACAAGCTAAATAGAGGCATAATGTATATTATTGTATATTAAGTTCTAATAATTTTATTTTGCAGTTGTTATGTCATGAATATAGAACAAAGGTAATTTCTAAGCGCTCTCTCCTAAATTTTATTTATTCTTGATTGAGTTAAATAGATATATCAATTCATTGTGGACAATATGCATTTTAAGTGGGGGATTGCTTATAAAAATAACTTAGTTTCAATACTCATAATGATTTCAACGATTTTGTTTTAATTTTTTTTCTTTTTTCTTCAAAAATTTCAAAGATAATTTAGCTGTTGACAGTGGGTCCCTATAGAGCAAAAAAAATGTTTGCCCAAGAGCGACGATCAAAGCCATTGTTGAAGTGGCTGTCGACAGTCGTCGATAGAGAGCCCAAGTTATAAATAGATCATTGAGTTTCTTTTTCTCCACAACCAAATCATAGCCTCCTTTTTGCAGTACCATAGAGTCAAAATTCTTTTTTTCGATAGCCAAAACCTTTCCCGCATAATTTCTTTCAAATTTTCAATGATTTTCAAGCAAATAAGTTTTCTTCTCTTTAATTTCTCTTAAATTCAAATTTTCAACGATCTTCCAGCAAGTAAGTGTTATTCTCTTTGATTTCTCTTTAATTTGTTCTTCGTAAAAATAGATTTTTGTCTCAAAAAACTGGATCTATAATTTATATGGACGAATTTAAGTAAATTAAAGTTATATCCTTACTTCTTAGTAGATTTGGATTGGTTTAGCGAATTTTTAAGGATTTTTGACAAATTTCATGGAATAATTGAAACTATATACTAAAATCAAGGGTAAAAGAAATAAAAATCTTAATATTTTAGCATAATATTTCATGAATTGCTTGAATAATTATCATATATCAAATTCTTACACTAATGGTAAAATTAAAGTGGAGTTTGATAATTTATGAAAGAGGAATTGGGAAAATATGGAATTACGTAATTAAACAAGGGGAAAAATGAAATTAAATAAAATAGAATAATAATATATAATATATGTATTAAATTAATGCATAATTTTTGGAGAAATAATAATATCTTGTTAAGTTGTATTTTTTGTGATTAATTTTGCAGAATGGGACCAAGGAAGTAAACAATTTCAAAGATGCCAAGAGTGGAATCTTTTGGCCTATTTTCTCCACAAAGGATAAGAACTGCTTTTCATAAGAAAATTTTGGAGTAGTGTGAAGACTTTAAATTTTTGTCAGAATGTGTAGTCGATTACTCAAAAATACACGAGAATTTGGCTTTCAGAGCACAGATGCAGGTTGCAGAATTGGAAGCATGTATGAGGTATACACACACACCGGCATGTAATGAGATCATGCATGAGTTCTATACTAATCTGCAACTAGCACTTGGGGATCAACATGGATACTCCATAGTAAGGGATAGAGAAGTGCCATTTACGAAACAAAAAATTTTGAGGGCAATTTATGTACATGATATGCTTGAGAAGTAACCATGTTTTGTAGATATTGTGAATGATATACCAAGCAAGTCTACCTGGTTCAAAGAGCTCTATGAGAATATCAACGACATTCAATAAGAGCTTGCTGAAAGTGGGCTTCGTTAGAAAGGAGTACGTCTTGGTAAGCCTATTTATTAAATATAATATCATATCGTCCTCCGCAACAATGGAACAATATTCAAGGGACGTGGTATTATTGAATATGATTTTGAAAAGGTGCTCGTTCGATATCGCATCTATCGTATAATTTGTAATAGTTCAATGCATGGGTCAAACTCATAAGTGTATCCAACATCTTAGAATGGCAAAGCCCCACTTAGTTTTGCCATGTCTGATAATAAAAATTTGCATGAACAATGGAGTCTAACCATCACAAAATGACACATTTGAACTTCTCATGCAACCATTTACGGATACAACCGTGTGAAGAAGCATAAGTGCTTGACATGCCCAGCAGGAACAACAGGTACAACAAGAGCAACAACATGCTACTGCCCCCACCTGCCGGTCACGGAGAACAAGATCAGGAACATGGAGAGCAAGGGCAAGAACAAGGAGAAGCAACACCTGGGAGCTCGAGCAGAAGAAATAACACTCCAAACGCTAAATGAGTCGATCATAAGGATGACAGACATGTTCACTGCAAGGTTGCAAGTAATCAAAGAACGGCAAGCCCGAACCGAGCGTCGTCAACAACGTCACTATCAGCTTCGCACCAAAGTATTTAGATGAATAGCTAGTGAGAATGCTCTTGTTTCTACTAATGAAGAGGAGGGGACAAGTTAGGAGACTATAAGGTTCTACTAGTATCAAAGATGCAAGTGATAAAAAGGTTTTCATCAGAGGCATCATTAATATCGACTACTAAAGGGAGTGAGTGTTTTTAGAGAACTGACAAAACAAGGTATTTTCTAATCTTAACCTCTTACATTACTTCTCAGTGTATTATTTCATAGTTATATTCTTAATACACTAAGGAAATTGTATAATTTAAGTTGGGGTGGGATAGATACACTGTACTTTACTGTATCATAATTAACTAACATAAAAAAAATTTAATTTTTTTTGTTTATTTGAAGTAAAAAGTAAGATTAGAAGTACTTTACATTGCATATTTATGAGATTGAAATCTTAATTTTGATGCTTATATGATAGTAATTCTTATGTAGTTTTAATTGAGATTTTAAATCCAATAATAAGATATATAGATACTTAATGTTAGAATCAAGTATACACTCTGAACACTTACACGATGAGTCATGAGGAGTTGATGACAAAGAGAAAACTTAATAGGAAGGCCTATCATGTATATATATATATATATATATATATATATATATATATATATATATATATATATATATATATATATATATATATATATATATATATATAAAGAAGTGAGCCTGGTATTAACGCAATATACTTCGGATATAAAAAAACATATATAGTAAATAAACAAGAAAAGTAAGTATTAAGTAGTTAGCTTCGTGTGCCTCAGTAAGCGTGCGTATTCACATAAACGATACTTATGGACTTTTATTATAGATATGAGCTAAGTAACTGGATATTTGTGTTTCAATAAGTATAAATATTCACATGCAAGGCAAGTGCTTATGAGAAAAAAGAATATATATGAAAAGGGTTCCTATAAATTTGATTGGAGCTTGTAACTTGACAAGACTTATATACACGCTCACAAGAGTACATAGGAGAGAATAAATGAGAGTAAAAATATATCTACAATACGATTTAAATGATCATATTAGATACTTAAGGGTACTAGATTATAAGTAATTTATTAAGGCTAACATTTTCATAAATATCTATGTATGTATCTCTAATTGACTTTGATATGAAAGAGAAATGAAAAGTAAAAAATAATAGTATAGATAGTTAATAGTAGGATATTAATATTTTTCTTTTTATTTATTTTACACTTATCCATTTTTCCTTTTATTTATTTCTTAATCTCAAACATTTCTTAATGTTAGTGAGTAATATCACTGGAAACCTCACAAGACAACACTCATCAACTAGGGTAACTTAAAGGTTTAACGGCTTGTTACACATACTAAATGCAATCGTAATTCTTACAAAGGTGAGTTAGAATTTATTTTTCATTTTAATTAGGCCTTTAGTTTATTTTCTTAATTTATAAATTTTCTAGGAACTAGTAAAACTCAAGTTGGAGGGTGTGATTACGCTTGAAAAGTGTAATTATTTTGGTTTATTTTATGTAAGCATAATACAAATTTATTGATTAATATAATAAATTAATGGAATAATTCCTCACTATGATGTTTTTTTTAGTGTTTTCTAGTATTTTTGCAGAGTTTTATATGTAAAGAAATCGAAGTATTGAAGCACATTTCAAATATCAGTTCAGAATGGTAAATGTACAGGACTGTGGTAGATTAGGACACATATGACCTTACTGTTATGATCTTAAAAATCTAAGTGTGCCTAAAGCTAGTAAACAGGAAAAATTATTTAAAATATAGATAGAAAAATTAAGACTAAAACTTTTGTTATCGTTTCTGCCTTGATTGCTAGTCAGTCAAATATATGTTACTTGGACAATGGTTGTTCTAGGCACATAATAAGTAACAAATCAAGTTTTACATTACTTGAGGGTTATAAAGGAAATAAGGTAACTTTTGGCTATAGTAAATCTGTAAATTTTTTTTAAAAGATTCAATTATGTGCAGTGGAACACTAAACTCAATGTTGTGCTTTATCTTATGGGGACTAAAATTAAACCTTCTTAGTATTGGTTAGCTATACGACAAGAGATTGAGTGTGAATTTTATAAAATAGATGTGCATTGTAACAAGTAAGTCTGGTGCGATCGTGATGACTCAAAAGAGAACAACGAACAATTACTACGATATATCTTGCCAAGGCAATCAGGTATGCAATTCATTTGTTATTAAAAAAACGTATCTATGGCATGAAAGACTAGGACACATTAACTCCAAGAACTTGAGTGATGTATCTTCTAATTATATTGTCAAAGGAATATCTAAGCTGACTAAATTTGAAAATTCAATATGTAGTCCTTTTAATTTAGGTAAGCATGCACTTGCCTCGTATAAAAGGTAAATTTGCTTCACATGAAAAAAACACTTGATTTAATACATATGGATTTGATGGGTCCTACAAGACTTGAGAATCTTAGAGGGAAGAAATACATATTTTGGCTTTTGATAATTTTTGAGATTTTTGTGACTGTAGTTTCTGCGTAATGCACCTAAAGTTTCTGATATGTTTGAAGCATTGCGTATTAAACTACAAGAAGGAGATGGATGCAAGATTGCTTTTCTAAAAGATATGCATATTGATCATGGTAAATAGTTTGAAAATAAAATATCTGCAGATTTTTGAATTTATACGCATTATTCAAAAAATTTCTGCATCTAAGACACCATAGTTGTGTAGATGAAAAAAAGCACAGGAGTTTACAAGTGACGGGACGATGATGCTTCATGCAAAAACCATAGCTCAGAATTTTTAGGTTGAAGTGGGAAATGCAGCTATGTATTTGATCGATAAGGTGTACTTGATGCCAGTACAAAATACACATCTTATGAGCTGTGCAAAGATAAAAAAAACCCAATCTGTCTTATTTGCATGTTTTTGGGAGCCAATGCTGTATTTTGAGAGACAAAGAATAGTTATGTAAGATTGATTTCAGAGGACACAAGAGTATATTTTTAGATTTTCTCTTACATATAGGGCTTATGAGTACTTAATTTAGTAACCAAAACTATTATGAGATCTAATAAGGTTATTATTGATGTAGGTTATATGAAGTTGAGCTCGGAGGGAGATGATGAATAGATTAACTTTGCACAACCTAAAATTGAAGATAATGACTCATATCTTGATTTTTCTACAGGTGCACAGCCATTAGATGCAAAGGATGATGGAAAGGATGTCCTAGCTAGAAAGAAGCTGCAACCATTTGCGAGAGTAGAGCTGAACCATCCACCTACTCTAGTAATTAGTGACATCAATACCCATAAAAATAATAACAATTGGCATGGATGACAAGTATAATCAACTTGTGTCTTGTTTGCATGATCAAACCCATAAACATTGATGATGTTTTATAAGATGAAAACTGAGTATGTGCTATACATGAGAAGTAGATCAATTTGTTAGAAATGACACTTGGAAACTAGCTGACAAAAAACTTGTAATAAAAATGTCATTGGGACTAAATTAGTATTCAAAAACAAAACTAATAAAAATAGGGTCATAGTAAGAAACGAAGCAAGTCTTGTGGCACAGAGATACACATAGTTTGAGGGTATAGATTTTGATGAAATATTTGCACTTGTTCCTTGGTTAGAGTTGATTCATATACTATAATCAGTATTACATATACTCTAAATCTAAAACCGTGTCAAATGGATGTCAATAGTACGCTTTTGGATGGATACTTGAAAGAGAAAGTATATGTTTAACAATGAAAAGATTTAGAATCTACACTTTTCTAAACATGTATTACTCCGAAAAAAAATTATATGGTCTGAAACAAGCCCTTAGAGCATGGTATGGTAGATTGAATACCTTCTTACTTGATCTAGATTTTTTCGAGCTAGTTTTGACGAAACTCTATTTTTAAGGAGAGCCAAAACTGATATGCTTGTCTTGTAGAGTTATATTGATGATATTGTTTTTGGCTACTCTAATGGTTATGTGGGAAAAGAATTTTCCGATTTGATGGGTTTTAAATTTGAAATGAGTGTTTTGAGTGAATTAAAATTCTTTTTAAAATTGCAAGTTAATCAGAGATCAAATGATAACTTTGTGAGGCAATCGAAATATGTAAGAATTCTAGTAAAAAAATGATTTGGACTAGAAAGTGCAAAGCATGCCAAAACGCTCATGAGTACAAACTTTAAAACTCAAAAAATATAATGCCAGAAATTCTGTGGAACACACTCTTCTTGTTAATGTACTATATTTGACTACGAGTAGATAAGACATTTGATAAGTGCCATATATCGTATATTTATAACCCTTATTAGCTACATTTGTATATAAATAATATTAATCAGATATTTTTAGAATGTTTTTTTAGGTTATATCCATTTCTATAAGTATATAGCACGAAATCAGAGAAGAATTAGGAAAACCGAGTTCAAAAAGAGCTTAAGAGAACAAAACTATAGAAATACAAAGTCAGAATCAACCAAAATTGAACCCAGTCACGAAAAAAATGAAGAATAGAGCCAAATCAACACAAGACCAGAAGCTAAAGATTAGAGTGGGCCCCACTTACCCTGCGCTTCCTTCTGCTGACTTATAAAAGGATTAGGGTTCTACTGGCAAGAATTAAGCTCCGCTATTTGGCAGTCAATACCACTATTTGATGTAAAAAATATTGATTCTGTAACTAAAATTTTTATGAGGGATTTGTTGTAATTTTGTAGTTATTCTGTTATAACTGGATTAGGATTTTGTAGTCTTAGACTTATATATTTGTTATATCCTTATAAATTAGGGTTTCTAATACTTTATGGAGAATAATAAAATTAGTGGATTAACTGAAGGAGTGATGACCAATATACCAGAGTTCCAGAGGTATTTTATTTATGTTCTTGCTGTTCTTTACAGGCAGGTTTATTTAATTATTTTATTAGATAATTTTTTATCACTTTCTTGTTAGAGTTTATACACTTTCTAGTTAGATTTGCTTTAGAAATTATTTTTAATTACTTTCTAGTATAAATCTTTAATTGCTTTTTAGGAAAAATGGGATTTTCATTAGCTTTCATGAATAAAAATAGAATCTTGTTAATTAGAATCATGTGTAGCTAATTTAGTTTAGTTCTAGGATATAGATGTCATATTATTAATTTTATTTGTCTTCTTCGTAAATAAATAAAAAAGACACGTTTTTTCTATGAAAAGTATAAAATACAATAACTCGAAGATTAATACTTTGATAGGTTATGCTTAAATTAAGTTTTTTGATAGCCTATGCTTAATTAGGCATTGAGATTATTGGTTTTGATTTTATTCATAGAATTTTCTATTGATTTGGTATACTTTTATAAAAAGTTATATTTTTGATGAGCTATACTTGCACACCACTTGATATCTCATACTTAGGGTACTTAGAATAAAATATTAAACTAAAGATCAACTTTTAACTATAATAGTTTATATTAGAAAGGTAGAAAAAAGATAATAGAAATTATACTTGGTTATGAACTTGTGGGTTCTATGTCATAGACTAATTAGAATAACCTAAAACTCATCTGCAACTTATTAGTTAGCTCACTAGAATAATATAAAAAGTAAGATAACAAAATACCTTAGATCTCTGTGAGACAACATGTTTGCACTATATCTAACACGGTGCACTTGCAATAGAATTATCATATCAAATTTTTGGCACAGTTCATGGGATCGATGGTGCTTTCTTACTTTTTCCTGAGTTTTATGAGTTAACAGTGTGTGTTGAATGTGTAAGGACCTAGAAGTACAAATACAGAAAGGTAAAGGGACTAGAAGAGCTTCATAATTGCACTGCAGAAACCAGGGAGATAATCTCCCTAGTTCTGTCGATAATTGGAGGCTAAAACCGCCATTTGGTGGCAGCTCTGTGAGACACTACCTCTCGTTTTCTCTTGTTTTGTTTTTTGGGTCTCTAGTTCTATAAAAATTAAAAAATAAAAATTTAAAAAAGTTGGAACATCACTTTTTCTATGATCATATTTCTACTACTTTTCATCTGACCACACCATATCCAATGCTTCTTGCAATAATCTAGGAAACATATGAATCCACTCACGAGAATTAGTTCACACCACATTAGACCCATGATCATTTTGGTCAACTCATGAGATCAGATTTATTCATGGGTGATAAGATGGACCAACCGATTTTGGTTCTTCAGGATTGATGTTACTAGTTGCACACATCTCTGCCATCATGCATCAAACTTCCACAAATAGCATGTAACAACTACGAATTAAAACCACAGTACGTCGGCATATTTCATAAATTCACTTGATCTGGTTCTGAGGATGTCTACCTTTTTATCGTAAATTTCAGGACGCGTATGAGATTATCAAGCTGCAACACTTGTCAAAGGACATAATTAAACTTCGTTTCATCTCATTTGTTCTCAAGGATAATGCCAATAAGTGGTTGTATAGTATGACTACTGATTCAATCACTACTAGTGATGAATTCGTTACGATATTTCTAAAGAAGTACTATCCCATGCATAAGATGGCTAAAATATGAAATGCTATTAATCAGTTCTGTCAAGTGCTAGAATAATTCTTCTAAAAATACTTGGAATAGTTTATGGACTTACTAGCTCAGTGCCCCCATCATGCAGTATAAAAATATCGATTGTGTCAAATCATGTATGAAGGACTCGATTATATATCCAAAACTTTTCTTGAGTCCATGTGTTAGGGGGAGTTCATAAGAAAGAACGAGGATGAAGTATGGAAATTTCTAGAGTACCTATCATGGAAAACTATGCAGTGGGCATATCCTGTTGAGAAACCCAATGCATCGACTTCTACAAATAAACGTGGGATCCATAATATTGACAGTTCTATAACTGTTGAAACTAAGATTGCGGTCCTTATGAGGAGAATCAGTGCGTTGGAAGCTCCTAGTGCTCCACAGGTGGGTCAAGTTAATCAATTACATATTCCCACGCGCTTTAATTGTGGAACTCCAAATCAATTACATATTCCCACGCACTTTAATAGAGGTTAACATCGTTCACATTATGCACACTTGTTTTATCTCTTGTGCTAATGGTGAACCCACAATTGAACAAATTTTCACAAATGAGCTCATGTTATTAGACAAATTGGCACATACTGACTTTATGTATGGTGACACTTGTGCAAGTATGCCATCTGTTTATGAGCAATATTTTGAGGATTTGTTTGCAGAGGAGTTTTCATTATTTTGTGAGTTAGAAAGACTACTACACTTCAAGGTCTATGACTTATTTGATCATGATGCACTTTTCATATCTCACGATATTTTCTATATGTATGCTTGTTACTAATGATGATTAGCAGGATCACATTGAAATTTTTTTTAACCCAATCATTAGTATTTGCATATGGAAAAAGAGGAAGTGAGCACGACATAAGAAATTGAAAGGAAATTTCATGACTTCTTGAAGGATGATAAGACATAATAATGTGCCCTCTTGACATTTAAATTGTACAAATTATGAAAATAAAAAGGTTGTAACCGCTTCCGTTGTGTTAATAAGGTGACCATATTGAGATTGTAAACTTTCATGACTCTCATTAGTTGTATATTAATTAAAAATTATTTTTCATTTTATTTTGCCACCACTGGTTCGTGTATGAGGGCATATACAAGTTTAGGTGTAGAGAAGTGGATTAGGAGACTTTCGTGCTTTTCTAAGTTTTTTATTTTTATTTTTAAATTGTAGGATTTTTTGATTTCTTTTTTTATGTTTACACTTTGGGTAGTTTTTAGAGTATGTTAAAATAAATGTAAAAATAAAAAAAATTCAAAGAAAATTACTTTCTACAATAAATTGAGCTAATTACAAATAAAAAAATTAGCTGGTATATTTAAAAAATAAATTTATATTGGGTATTTGATAGAAAGTTAGATTGGATAATATACTAAGAATTTTATAAAAAAATTAAAACTCAAAGAATAAATACTGCTAATAGTAATTTTGAAGTGTGTGTGTGTGTGTGTGTGTGTGTATATATATATATATATATATATATATATATATATCTCACTTCACAATTATTTATTAGATTAAGGACAAAAAATGATAATAATTGAATAATCTTTCCTCTCTAAATAAGGAAAAAAACATAAATAAATAAAGAATAAAGAGATGAGCCTAGTATTTAAGGTGATGATTCTTTATAAATAAAAAATTTCTTAAGAATTAGTAAATAGTTGGGCATTTGTGCCTAAATAAGCATGAATATTCATATGAATAGTATTTTTATGAGATAGAGAATAATCCGAGTAATCGAGTGTTTACTCCTAAGTAAACGTGATTATTCACATTCATGTTAAAATATTCACAAAAAAGGAAAAATAGTGAAAAAAGAAAAATGAAAAAATAAAAACAAATATTTTGAGACAAAGATGAATAATGAATTAGAATGAGTCCAAATCCGAACTAAAATATCACACCTGCACATAGATGTATAGTAGCAATAATATATTTATTAGTGGGTATTGAAAAATATGATTAAATATTTTTATTAAAACAATAAGTATATTTAATATGATGCTTGATTTGAAGAATTGATATTTATTTTTGATTTTATATATTAGTAATATTGATTGTATAAAGCACTAAAAAAAAATTTTCTTTCTTTTGCATAAAATTTTTGTTTTTCTTGATTTGTGGTTATCCTTATTTTCATTTTCTTTATTCCTTAAGCTTCCTTCTTTACAAATTTTGTGGGTATATTCACTGTAAATCCTTATGAGACACAACTTGTCCTCTGGGGTAATATAGGGTTTTAATGGATTGTTACACGTGTTAAGTGCAACCGCGATTCCTGCGAAAGTGAGTTAGAATTTTTCTTTTTATTTTTAGGTCTAGATTTTGCTCAAAAACTAGTAAAAGATAGGTGTGGATGTGTAATGAATGTCATATATTTCATATTTATATCCCTTATATTATCTATATTTTTTATATAAATAATACTACTCGGGTACTTTTAGTATGCTTTTTAAGTTAAACTTATTTCTACAAGGATATGGCATAAAATTAGAGAAGGATTAGGAAAACCAAGTCCAAAAAGAGCCAAAGAGATTAAAACTACATAAATACAAAAATAAAATCAACCAAAACTGAATCCAGTCACAGAAAAGTGAAGAACATAGCCAAATAAACACAAGACCATAAGCGAAGATCAAAGGACAAGATTTTGTTGCTAATTGGTGGCAATTGCTAACATTTAGTGGCAGAGTGGCCCCTCTTGCCATGTGCTTTCTTCTGCCGACTCATAAAAGGATCAGGATTCTACTAGCAAAATTAAGCTCTTCTATTTGGTGGTCAATGTCGCTATTTGGTGGCAAAAGTATTGATTCTACAACTGAAGTTTTTATGAGGGTTTTGTTATAATTTTATAATTTTTAATTGTAACTAAATTAGGGTTTGGTAGTTTGAGGCTTATATATTGGCCCTATACTTGTGAATTAGGATTTCTAATGTTTTATGGAGATTATAAATTAGTAGATTAACCAAAGGAGCAATAGCCACAATCAGAGCTCCAGAGGTATTTTATTTCTGTTCTTGCTGCTCTTCATAGGTAGGTTTATCTAATTGCTTTGTTAGATAATTTTTATCGCTTTCTAGTTAGGGTTTATATGCTTTCTAGTTAGGTTCGGTTTAGTAAATAGTTTTTAATTGCTTTTGAGTATGTATCTTTAATTACTTTCTAGGAAAAATAGGATTTTTATTAGTTTTCATGAATAAAAATAGAATCTTGTTAATTAGGATCATGCATAGCTAATTTAGTTTGGTTCTAGAAAGTAGATGAAGCTTGGGATCAATTCATTTTATTTGTCTTCTTTCTAAAATAAATAAAAAGACATAATTTTTCTATGAAAAGATTAAAATGTAGTAACTCGTAGATCAATATTTTGATAGATTATGCTTAAGTTTTTTGATAGCCTATGGTTAGTTAGGGTTTGGGGTTATTGTTTTTTATTTTATTCTTAGAATTTTCTATTGTTTATTTTACTTTTATAAAAAAGTTATATTTTTGATGAGCTATACTTGCACACCACTTGATATCTCATACCTAAGTTACTTCAAATAAATGATTAAGCTAAAAATATCAACTTTTTACTATAATCGTTTATATTAGAAAAATAGGAAGAAAATAATATAAGTAATTCTTGGTTGTGAATAAGGATGGTAATGAACGCATTCACGGACCAAATTATGGCTCAATATTCTATACAAAATTTTGAATTAAAAAAATAAATTTTTTATTTTTAATTCAAAATTTTATATAGGCCGGGCCAAAATTTAGCCCGTGAACGTATCTATTATCATCACTAGTTGTGAACTAGTGGGTTCTATATCCTAAACTAATTAGAATAATCTAAAACTCATCTGCAACTTATTAGTTAGTTTGCTACATTAATAGGAAGGGTAAGATAGCAAAACACTTTAGATATCTGTGGGACGACCTATTTGTGCTACAACCAACACTGTGCAGTTGTAGTATAGTTATCACATTAACATTTCTTATAGTATTGAATGTGTGCTACTTTTCAAGCTAATTCCAAAATGACCCACTTAATTGTTGTTAAACAAATTATTAAGTATGCTAATGGAATATTTGGCTTCAGAATTTGATACTCTTTTGAATCGATTATAAGTATTATAAGTTTTCTAATATAAACTGGGCTAGGAATGTGGCGGACAGGAAAAGCAATTTCAGAGATGCTTTATCTAGAAAATAGTCTTGTGGCATGACACTCTTGTGGCATGACACTGCAAGAAATAAAATGCGATATCAATATTTATAGCTAAGAGTGAGATATCACTGCAAGTACATATTACATACAATTGCTTTGGATGAATAGATGTTGAGTGATTATAGAATAGAACATAATGTGATGGTACTATATTATAATAAAATGAATGTAATAAATACATCTAAAAGCCCTGTTCAACATTCTAACGCTAAGCATATAAATATATGATGTCACTTTATTAGAGAATTAGCTTAAAGAAATATTGTTAATTTTGACGATATTCTAACGAAAACTTAACTTGCTGATATTTTTACCAAACTTCTCAACACTTAAAATTCATTAATTTTCGGAAAACTATAGGGGTTTACATAATTGAGTATATGCATATAATTATACAATGTAAGACTTATATTTATTGCATATTCTTTTTATAGGTCTATTGTGTATGAAATCCTTGTGCATTACTTCTTGTTGTGTTTGAGAGTGATTAAATGTGTTTGTATCAATATCGTCATTAGATTTATTCATATTTTGACAATAATCATGCTATGATTTAAATAGTAAACTAATCAAATCCATTGCATGTATACAAGTTCAAGCATGATTTCATGCACTTTTTACTCCCAAATGATTAAGCATAAAAATATTTGAGGTCGTTCCTAGTAATGGGAAAGACTACCAATAATGAGAGTAATTTGTTTTTAATTTTAAAATCATGGTTACCAAGAAGAGAAGTGTGTTATTTACATTGGCTCTTTTTTATCTTCTTCGATTTCCCGAATCCTTTCCCTTCTCTTGTTTTTTCCCGTTCGGTTGTGTTAGTGCAAACAGAGAGAGGGTGAGAAGAGGGTAGAGTGTGAGAGTGAGAGTGGGTGTTGGGTCTTGTTTGTTTGTGTTTTTTTTTCCAATTGGCTTTTCATGCGGCCACCACCCATGTTTGGTGGTGGCTTGCGGGGCAGCCAGCTCAATTCCCTTTTTAATTAAATTATTATTTTATTTATTTATTTAATAATTTTGATTCTGTGTAACGTTCTCCGAATGCTACCAAATTAATGTAGGGTATGATGCTCAATGAGAGAAACGTTATCAAATTATCCGTTTGTTATTTCGATATCTAGAATAAATGAACTAAAATTCTGAAGTAATTCGATTGATGATTTTTAATATTATTGAATTAACAGTTTTAGGAGTATTTTTCGGTCTCATAGAGAAAATTTCTAAAAATTTTAAATATTAGAAAACTAATTATCTCGAAAACCGAATGTCATTCGGGGTTATAGATTTTAAGTTATGCCCACCGAACTTTATTTCGGTGTCCAAAATTGAGTTCGGTAAGCTTATTCATCACGATCAGACTCAAAAGAGGGATACCGGTAGATCGAATTTTGGGATATTATATTCTACCTACCTAACAAAAGAATTTCATTCTCGAAATTCCAAATTAAGAGACATGCTATTATATATGGATATTAATGATAAAATAAATTTAATTGGCATATTTTATTATGAGAAACTGTATAGGTATTTTATCATGATGTCATTCTCAAACTCCAAAGTGGAATCTCTTAGTGATTGGCCATCCCATGAAAAAAGAACCAACGGTAACATTTTGTCCTTCAGAACTTTGTCCCGGCCGATAATTGATACGAACTGTTTCTCATACTTTAGATCTGATTTCAAATCTACCTCGGACAAATCTACTATTTTGTACTCTTCACCCAAATATTTCTTCAGTTGTGATACATGAAACACATCATGAACAGTGTCCATCTCTGGTGGTAATAATAATTTATAGGTAAGATTTCTAATCCTTTCCATTATCTCAAATGGCCCAATGTATGTTGAACTAAGATTTCTTTTCTTGCCAAATCTAATCACGCCTTTTATCGGGAATATCTTAACAAATAGTTTATCTTCTATTTCAAACTCCAGTGATTTTTTGTATTGATCTATCCATTTCTTTTGTCTGTTTTGAGCTGCGTTCATGTATTCTCTGATAATCTTCACTTGCTCTATTATTTAACTAATCAATTCTAGCTCCAAAATACTTCGTTCTCCAATCTCGTCCCAATATAATGGAGATCTGTATTTTCGTCCATACAAATCTTCAAATAGTGCCATTTTGATGCTCTCGTAATAACTATTATTATAAGAAAATTTCGCCATATACATATAGCCTTCCCAAGATCCACCAAAATCTAACATATATATACCCTAAGCATATTCTCAAGTACTTGAATAGTCTGTTTTGATTGACCGTTGGTTTGTGGATGGTAAACTAAAAATAGATCCAAATGTGCCCCCAGACTATCCATTGATTTCTCCTAATAGTGTGATATGAATCTTGTATCTCGATCTGATACAATCCTGGTTAGAACTCCATGCAATCTCACTATCTCTTGCATAAATCTTATGGCTAATATTTATGTTGACTAATCAGCTCTAAATGGAATGAAATGAGCCGACTTAGTTAATCGGTCTACAATTACCCAAACTGCATTATTGCCTTTGGTGCCCCTAGATAAGCCTGTAACAAAATCCATCGATATTTGTTCCCACTTCCACTCCAGTACTGCTAAGGATTGGAGCAATCCAGCTATTTTCTGGTGTTCAGTCTTCACTTGCTGGCAAGTGGAACATCTAGATACATATCTGACAGTCTCTTTCTTCATGCCTAACTAGTAGAAATACTTTTTCATACCTTTTTATATCTTATTGCTTTCGAGATGAATAGAATGTGTTGATATATAAGCTTCCTGCAAAACTCTATCTCTTACTTTCCTCTTAGGCATTCATAATCTTTTCTTGAACCTAATGGTCTCGTCTAAGTATATCTTCATTTCTGGTATCTTGTCCGCTTCTATTTTATTTTTTAACTTCTGAAAATTTTCTCTTTAATCTCTGAAAATTTTCGTCTCCAACCTGAGCTTGCTTAATCTGATCTATTAATGGTGACTGTAACTGTATCTCCATAAGTTGTGTTGTCCCTCATGGTAAAATTACTTCTAATTTCATCCTTTACATTTTCATTAAAAACTCATTTTCCTGAGTTAATCTCTCTACTACAGACCTCCTACTTAGTGCATCTGGCACTATATTAATCCTCCTTGGGTGATACTTAATTTCTAAATTATAATCTGCTACCAATTCTAACCATCGCCTCTGTCTAATATTCAGTTCCTTCTGAGTGAAATTATACTTCAAACTTTTATGATCAGTGTATACTCTACTGTTTGTCCTAGTAAGTAATGTCTCCAAATTTTCAAAATATAAATCACCACTTCTAGCTCCAAGTAATGAGTCGGATAGTTTCTCTTATGAGGTCTCAACTATCTTGATGCAAACTCAATCACTCTTGCATTTTGTATCAACACATATTCCAATCCCTGTTTTGAAGCATTACTATAGACTTTCATTCCTCTAAAATTATCTAGAATTGCCAATACTAGCGTTATTATTAGTCTCCATTTTAATTCTTAAAATACCTTATTACATATCTTTGTCCAGACATATTCCACTTCTTTCCTAGTCAATTTAGTCAGAGGGGATGAAATTTTGCAAAGTCTTGTACAAACCGCTTATAATGTCTAGCCATACCCAGAAAACTCCAAATCTTCGATACTGATTTCGATATAGGCCAATCCATTACAGATTCTATCTTTTTTGGATAGGCTAATACACCATCTCCTGAAACTATGTGACCTAAGAAAGTAAGCTTATCCAACCAAAATTCATATTTACTCAGTTTTCCATATAACTTTTGCTCTTTCAGAATCTGCAAAACTGTTCTTAAATGCTCAGCATGCTCTTCTTTATTCTTGGAATAGATTAATATATTATTAATAAACACGATACTGAGCAAAAATATAGTTAATCAAATTCATAAATACTGTTACAGTATTAGTCACTCCAAATGGCATCATTAAATATTCATAATGACCATGCCTGTTCTAAATGCAGTTTTTATAATATCTTCTATTTGAACCCTTACTTGATGGAATTTAGAACAAAGATCTATTCTCGAGAATACTCTTACTTCTCCCAGTTGATGAAACATATCAGTTATTCTTGATTGTGGCTGCATTCAAATCTCTATAATCCACACACAATCTTTGACTTCCATCCTTATTTCCTACAATAACACTAAGCTCTCCAAGGAAAAATACTAGATCTTACAAAATCCAACTTCAGTAACCCATCTATCTGTCTCTTAACTTCTTATAGTTCTGTAACTCCCATTCGATAAGGTAGTCTACAAATTGGTTCAGCTCTAGGGATAATATTAATAGTAAATTCTACTACGGTTACTAATGGTAGTCCAGGTATCTTTTCAAGAAATATATCTAAGAATTCAGATACTACTGGAATCATTCCTTCTCCTAATTTCATAGCTTCGTAAACTCCTACTTTTAGGGATATCTTAGATTCAACTGGTTCTAGAGATTGGCTTTCACCAACAATTTCAAACTCCAAACAACCAGAAATCTGAAATATTACTGTTCTCCTACATTCTATCACCGCACGAAAGTACTCAGCCAATCCATACCTAAGATAATATCATATCCTCATCCATTAATAACTAGCAAGTTGGCATAAAATTTCCTGCCATTAATTATCAACGGACATAGTTTACACTCCTTATTAGTCATAATACTACCATTTTCAGTCTTAATGTCCCACCCGGTAGGTAAAATTGCAAAATCAATAGAATTGTAGGAAACAAACATGATAGAGATAAAACAGTATGAAACTCCAGAATCTAATAGAATAGTTGCTGGTGTATTGCCAACTAAAATCATACCTGCTACGACTCCTCCAGTGGTCTGAGCCTCTTCAGCATTCATCAGTCTAACCTATCCATGCCTTTATCCTGCTTGTGCTCTGGCTTAGGCTTGTTGTTGTGTCTCCAAGGGTCTTTTCTGATTTGGTCATTCAGTCCTCCGATCTGGTGGTCCCACTACAATCGGTCTCGATGTTGGCTTATAAGGAACTCAAGCTGCTGGTTGTTATCTTGATTGTGCCCTCAGATAATTAGTTATGCGATGATCTGTTGACTCGTATATCAGACACAATCCCAAATCTCTTCTACACTGCTTCCGAACATGCCCCGACATATTATAGAAACTGCACACTAAAGGACCTTCTTTATTAATCATTGCTTGTCGCTTTGCTGGAGGGCCTCCAAACTTCTGGGAAGAATTAGCTCCCTGATTAAATGGCCTTTTGAATGTTGTCGGTCTCCGTTCTTTAGTTACTTGCTCCAGACGACATGCTACTTCAAATATCTCTAAGTAAGTCCTGTAGTTATGATCTGCTAGATTCTCCCTTAGATGATACTTCAATCTTTGTTGGAATATATGTGCTCTCTCTTCTTCATCAGCTACCAGGTTTGGGGCCAATCGACTGAACCTCACGAACTCTGCAGCATAGGCATGTACAGTCTGATTTTCTTGCTGCAGTGTTAGAAATTTCTTCCTCATTTTCTATCTTGTTGATATAGGGAAAAATCTGGTGAGAAATAGCTCTACAAACTTCTCCCAAGCTAGAGGTTCCTAGTGCTTTACTTCTTCAACAAGTCACCACGATCTGGCTACATCAGTCAACTGTATACATACTACCTCTACTAGGATTTTCTTTGGAATTCTTGCAGCTCTTAGAAGATTCTCTATATTTACAATCCACTTTTCAACTTTCAGTAGTCCTTCTGTCCTAGAAAATAGTGGTGGCTGCAGTTTCTGAAAATCTGACACCATCCCAATTCTTTTCAGTTCTTTAGACTGCAACATTCTCTGCAATATCATCATCGTGGTCTCCTGCGTCTGCGCTACCCATTGCACTAGGCTCCTAAGGTCAGAAGTCTCATCTATTAGACTCGAACTCGTACTCACAGAAAATCGGATCGACATTATTATGCAACGGATCAGTTAGGAATCTATAAAAAGAATTCAAGATAGATATCTTAAACAAATAGGAAACAATAGTACATGCACAATACTAGATTAAATGGATATCAAACAATGAGTAACAATTATCAAGAATGAGTCACAGACATATTCTTATGTGGCAGTAATACTATGGTTTTCCATCTAACCTAACTTTGATGCCATCCTGTAACGCTCCCGTTTTTCAGTTGCTTCCCAAAACGGAGGACGGTACTTATAATTTGTACTAGACAACCTAACAGTCATAGGATCTTGAATAACCGTAACTATTATCATAATCAGATGAATAAATAATATGTCTAAAACTGAAAGAATTATATTTATATAAAAAGTTTATTATATAAGATGGTACACTGCTATGAATATGAATACAAAAAATTCAAAAGAAAAAAGCAGTATCCAAACAAAATGAAATATAAACAAAATATACAAGGTTCTCCAAAGGGTACCTCACTTGCTTATATCGCTCGATCTGTCCAATGAAGTATGGTTCTTCAATTGAGACTAATTTTCCTTCTTCACCTTCCAAATCTGGATTCAAAATCTAGAGGATTAAACCCAGTAAGTAACACTTTTAAAAGAGAAAATGTTATCATAGTACAGAAATATCAGTATGCGTGAGTATATTTATATCAGTGTTGTTCGTGTACATATAAATTAAACATGGAAGCCAGAATAAATAAATGCATAAATAGATAAACAAATATGACAATAATAACTCTATTTATATAATCATATATTCTATTGGTCTCAGTCACTATCCAATTTAATTGTAGAAACTGTATTAATGGATATGATAGTACTATTCTCCATTGTCGTATTAGTGCTAGAGCAGAACCAGGACCCGGCCTCAATGCTTATGGCGCTGAACCATAGCATGCCGCTAGGCATAATAATCAATTTCCGTACTGTTTTGCAGTAACGGGCATACCACTCTAGGTATCAATTATCAATTGATGATCCAGTAATCACCTAGGCCGCTGTAGTAAAATATTTTGGTTTTAATATTACAATCATTTCTTATACGACATAACTCTTATCCATCATATAGTTTCTTCCATCACCGTATGCGTAATACATTATGCACATGATAATTTTATTTTATATTTATTGTTTATTATTTTCCTTTTCCTTCTTTTCAGTTCATGATAATATGTTTGCTTTTCCATGACTGCACATGACATGCAGTAGCATAGCACATGATTTGTAATATCAAAGCACATGACTTGTAACACGATGAATTAGATATTCGTGTCATCTTAAAAAACTTTAGTGTATAATTATATGACAATATAATTTATCAAAATCGATTCAATAATCTGATCTAATTCTCAATACCAATCAATGCTTAATTTGTGAACCAAGCGCACAATGTAATAATACTGCATTATTTATAAGTGCAAACTTATGGACTTATTTTATTTCCAGATTCAATCATATATATTTATATATTTTTCTTTTAATTAATTTTTATTTAAAGTCCAAATCCCAATCCATCAATTATCTATTTATTTTATTATTATTACTATTATTATTTTTATTTATTTATTTTAATTATTTCCAATTGAATTCAAGCTCATGTCAATATATTTTTTCTTTCCCTTTCCAGCCCAAGCCCACCGCACTATTATTTTTTTTCTGTACTGAGCTAGACCAGGACCAGTTCCCTTTTTTTCTCTTTTTCTTTCTCTTCTTTTGGCACAGCCCACCTAATTCTCTCCTCTCTCTTGCTCGCGCTCTCTCTCTCTTCCTCTCTCTTCTTCTCTCTCTTCTCTCTTTTTTTTTTAGCCATACTTCTTCCTTTTTTTCTCTTTTTTTTCTTTTTAATATTTTTTCACATATTTGCAATATTTATTGTAAGGAATATAATTATAAATATGAACACTCTCATACCAAAAATAAAATTTCTATTCCGAACTCAAACTTAATTTAATAAAATAGTAATATTTAGTCATTTGTACAATAAATAATCAACATAAAAAAAATTATACAATTAAAAGGAAATAATCAATAAGAGAAGTGTGTTATTTACATCGGCTCATTTTTATCTTCTTCGATTTTTCGAATTCTCCCCTTCTCTTTTTTTTCCGTTCATTGTGTTAGTGCAGATAGAGGGAGGGTGAGAAGAGGGTAGAGTGTGAGAGTGAGAGTGAATGTTGGGTTGGTCTTGTTTGTTTGTGTTTTTTTCCAATTGGCTTTTCATGCGGCCATTGCCCATGTTTGGCGGTGGCTTGCGAGGCAGCCAGCTCAATTTCCTTTTTAATTAAATTATTATTTAATTTATTTATTTAATAATTTAATAATTTCGATTCTGTGTAACGTTTTTCGAATGTTACCAAATTAATGTAGGGCATAGTACTAAATGAGAAGAACGTTATAAAATTATCCGTTTGTTGTTTCGATATCTAGAATAAATGAACCAAAATTTTAAAGTAATTAGAAAAATAATTTTTAGTATTATTAAATTAGCAGTTTTGAGAGTATTTTTTGGCTTCGCAAAAAGAATTTCTAAAAATTCTAAATATTAGAAAACTAATTATCGCAACTGAATGTCATTTGGGTTATGGATTTTAAATTATGTCAACCGAAATTTATTTTGGTACCCAACATTGAATTCGATAACTTTATTTGGCACGATCGGACTCAAAAGAGAGATAAAGCTAACTCAAATTTTGTAATATTACAGAATCATTTCTCTTTTCGATAGGATAAGGAATAGTTATCATTCAATTAATTGATGATATTGAGCCTATAATCCAAATTCACAAGATTCCGAGTTGATCCTATGGCACAAGTTCTCCAACTCAGCACATGTTGATGAATAAACCCTATGATACAAGTTTGCTAACTATTCAAATTAATTCTACGGTGCAAGCTCACCAAAATCCTGAGTTGATTTGGACAAGCTTATCACATCTTCGATATGATCTATATGAATTATTCTCTAAAGGAGGAGGACATCTATCTTTGGATATGAAGATAGAGAGTATAAAAAAACTTTTCTCTGAATGCAGGCATAGAAGATCCGAAGTCCGACTAGCCTACATAGAAGGCCATGAACATTCCAAACATACTTACAGTTTGGAAAAACTGAAACCTTACTTGGTTAACAGACTTAACTCATAGGGCTCTTTTCTCTCGCCATCTCCAAATAGTGATAATGCACCAAGCTCATGGAAAGGTACCATACAATACTGCGGCTATGTGCTTAACAAATACTGGGTAAATACCCAACTTGGTTTAGTACAACATTCAATACTTTGGCTCTAAACAAAATAAGTACTTGGTGAATGCCCAACTTGATACCATATCATATTTGGTACCCTAGATTCATGCCCAATAAGTACTCAGTAAATGGCAAACTTGGCTCCATGTCGTATTCGGTACCTGGCTTCATCTCAATTAAGTACTCAGTGAATGTCCATCTCGGCTCGGCTCAATGCCATATTCAGTACTTCGGCTACTTGCACTATATGTATACGATGTGTAGATACTAATATATATATATATATATATATATATATATATATATATATATATATATATATATATATATATATATATATATATATATATATATAATAATTTTAAAAAAAATTGCGGGAAAACCCGCGGGAGGAATCTCGCTAGTGCCCAACACCCGCAGGAGTTCCTCCCCAGGGTGCCCAGCACCCACGAGAGATCTCCTGCCTCCCGCGGGAGCGATCCCGCGGGTGCCTCAACCCGCGGGTTGTTTTTCGCCTGTTTTCATTATATATTTGGCTGATATCTCGTGATCCGATTTTTCAGGGAGGATTCGAGCCGGATTTTGAGCTGATTCGGTCTATAAAAGACAGGATATGAGACTTTTGGACAATTTGGGATGAGCTCGTGAAATCAAGGGGCAGAGCAGAGCCTTCCGCTTCCCAGTCAGACGGTCAACGGAGTGCATCCACGAGGCTCCACTGCCACCCAAACCCACATCAAAAGGGAAATAAATTAATATTCCCGTTCTTGTTATTTCTCAATTTTTTTGTAATTCTCAACTTTCTTTTGTAATCAAATAATTTTACAATGGAAGAAGAAATTCAATTTTTGAGCAAACAAAAATTGGCGACCACAGTGGGAGCCCCTCTGTTTATCACAACGAATTTGGTGGCGCAGTCCGACCGGGTGCGGATCAGCTCAATGGTTGAGATACTAGTCGTGGAGGTTGACCAGCAAAAATACGAGGAGTTCCTATCATCCTCGGATTCGGAGCCCAGGCGTCATAACCGGGCGACGATTAAACAAGGCGAGGTGTCATCGCCTGCCAAAATTGAAAAGGCGTTATCGCCATTCAATACTTATGAAGCGTCATCGCCCATTAAAACTGACAAGACGTCATCGTCTGTCAAGTATACGGCGTTATCGCACGTTTCAAAGTCATGCCAAAAGTCAAACCAGACCCTAACCCGCTCCCAAAAGAGAAATCGCAGGCGTAAAACTCAACGAGCACGCCTCAATCATATAGGAAGGGTTGCAGAGAACTCCGGGACAGTGAAAAATTTTGAAGAAAACCCACAGATGCAGCCATCCTGCGGAGGCAACCCTACCGGTGCCAACCCGCGGCTTGCAACCACGGGTTGCCACCTGCAGCTTGCAACCACGGGTGCCAACCTGCTGCTTGCAACTGCGGGTTGCCACCTGCGGGTTGCAACCGCGGGTGCAAACCTGCGGATGCAACCGCGGATTGCACCCTGCATGGACAAACCCACGGGTGCAAACCCGCAGTTGCAATTGCGGGTTGCATCCCGCATATGCAACCGCGGGTTGCACCCGTAGATTCCACTTCGTGGAAGCAACGATGTGTTACGTTCAATGAATACAACTCTCATGTCTCTTCGAGCATGCCTATGGTGAGCACGTAACATACACCAAATATTTTAATCTCTCTGTCAGAGGTGCGCGGGGCCCACACAACTACCCAGTCCAGTGTGCACTCCAGAAGAATCCGCAGAAAGATTGGAGAATAATTATATGCTGAAAAAGAGCTCAGTCCTGAAATATTGCAAACTCTCTAATATTATGAATCGAATTTGCGATGCAAGAGGTGTCAAGATGTAAATAGAGATGAGAAAGTATCTCAAGAGTTGAGAGAGTACCTCAATTGAAAGACGAACTCCTCACAAAATATTCCTCACTGCCAATGCGAATAGCTGATCTCAACTGTTCTATCAAACTGCAAATGCAACTCGAAACGGTCCGTTTTTGAGTAGATCGCCGAACCCAAAAGAATATGGACGGTGAGAAAGGTGTGCTCTGGGACCGATTTGCCTGCGGCCTCATCGCATATGGTTAATAAAGGCAAAAAGGTGGTCGAAAACAACCCTTCAGATAATGAAATTACTCCAGGGTTAAAAAGAGTTTCTATTGAGCCAGAGGACGTGCGCCTAGAAGAAGTCTCTGGAAGGCTTGAAAGACAAGAAAAACTTCTCAAATAATAAGAGGAGACCATAGAAGAAATGAAACAACTTTTAATTGAGTTGTTAGCTCAAATTAGAAAGAGCCAATCCTCGTCGTCCATTTCTGATCGGCAGGAAGGAAAATGACCTGTCCAAATAAATGAAGACAGCGAGGACGAGAATGAAGAAATTCCTCCTCATTCAAGAAAGGAAGAGAAAGTGAAGGTTATCATCAACCCTCACGTAGAAAAAATAGAAAAGATGGAGAATCAACTACAAGCTCTCTTTCATCGCAAAAAACTGCAAGAGGTGGGGGTAGTCCGTCCCTATCGCATAGAATGGGAGACCGTACCTTATCCTGTAAAATACAAACCATTGAACCTTCAGTCATTCGACGGTAGAGGTTCGCCGCAACAGCACATCTTTTAATTCCTGTCGCAGACAGGACACCATATGTGGAATGATCTGAATATGACTAAAATATTTGCTAGCACTTTACGGGGGCCCGCATTTACCTGATTCATGCAGCTACCACAGGGAACAATTAAATCATGGGCTGATGTAGAACGTGAGTTCTTAGCCCGATTCTTTGAAGATGATACTAAAGTCTCTATACTATCCTTGCTAGCAGCAAAGCAAAAGGAAGGAGAGACGGTCAAAACTTATATCAAGCGATTCCGAGAACTTTCTGTTCGATGCCCACATGGTATGACGCAGGACACTCTGGTGGAAACTTGCAGGTACAATTTGTTAACCGACGTTCTAGATAAGATGGGCTCGGTTGAAACCAAATCATGGAAAGATCTGCTTAAGCAGGGTGAATAGGCAGAAGATATACTTCGACGTCTCAAAAAGCAGCAGTCTGCAACCTGAGGACGTACAAACCTCCATTCCATTTTTTCCATTCCAAAGCGAAAGATATAATGGCAATGGTGATAGAAAGCACACCGAAGTAGAAAACATGGACAATTATAAGCAACACAGCAAAGTCACCAAGACTTCAAAAGCAGTATTCGTTTAAGGATGAGCATACTGCTACTATGTTCAATCTGCTCAGCAAGCGCAAGATGCTCAAATTGCCGGAGAGCAAGAGGCCTGAAAAAGTTGGGAAGACTAACGATCCGAATTACTTCATGTACCATCAGATTGTAGGTCACCCTACAAAGAATTGTTTTATTTTAAAAGACAAAATTCAAGCGTTGATTGACGCTGGAGCAGTTCAGCTCAAAACTGAACAAAAAAAGAGTTAGAGCTAACTCGGACATATTTAATGTGGGTGGTCTAAAAGTACCACTTGGGCTCACGACAATTCCAAAGACGAGCTCTGGACAGTTAATTTAAACCCCCATAACCTGCAAAAAAAGATAAAAAGAATGATGAAAAAATATAAAATGAAATAAAATAAAATAAAATAAAATAAAATACCCAACGCCGACAAGGCAACGGGAAGAGAATAAATTTCTCACCAACCTCATCATACTAGAGGTAAAAAGTATGAATTACCCAACGTCAACAAGGCAACGGGAAGAGAATAAATTTCTCACCAACCCCATCATACTGGAGATAAAAAGTATGAATTACCTAACGCCGACAAGGTAATGGGAAGAGAATAAATTTCTCACCAACCCCACCATGCTGGGGGTAAAAGTATGAACTGGCCAACGCCGTTAAGGCAACGGGAAGAGAATAAATTTCTCACCAACCCCATCATACTAGGGGTAAAAAGTATGAATTACCCAACGCCGATAAGGCAACGGAAAGAGAATAAATTTCTCGCCAACCCCATCATACTGGAGGTAAAAACCATGAATTACCCAATACCGATAAGGCAACGGAAAGAGAATAAATTTCTCGCTAACCCTACCATGCTGGAGGTAAAAAAAAAGTATGAACTACCCAACGCCAACAAGACAATGGGAAGAGAATAAATTTCTCGCCAACCCCACTATGCTGGGGGTAAAAAGCATGAACAGCCCAACGCCGTCAAGGCAACGAGAAAAGAATAAATTTCTCGTCAACCCCATCATACTGGGGGTAAAAAGTATGAATTACCCAACACCGATAACGCAACAGGAAGAAAATAAATTTCTCGCCAACCCCATCATACTGGGGGTAAAAAGTATAAATTACCCAACACTGACAAGGTAACGAGAAGAAAATAAATTTCTCGCCAACCCCACCATACTGGGGGTAAAAAAAAAGTATGAACTACCCAACGCCGTCAAGGCAACGGGAAGAGAATAAATTTCTCGCCAACCCCACCATGCTGGGGGTAAAAAACATGAACTGTCTAATACCGTCAAGGCAACGGGAAGAGAATCAGTTTCTCGCCCACCCTTCATGCTGGGGGTAAAAGTATGAATTGTCCAACGTTGCTAAGGCAAAGGAAAGAGAAAAAGTTTGGCATTTAAGCCCAAACGAAATTCTCGACAATTCTCCATGCTGGAGGGAAGAGCATGGCTAGCCCAACTCAAATGGTAGTTGGTAAAAACTAATCAAATCCGTTAATAGCTGGGAGTTTACTAAAAATCCCATGACAAATCTGTTACAATAGTATCCTTATCTGAATATAAGGATATATCACTGTCCAAAACTGCTAAAGCGAAAGGAAGAGGAAAAATTTGGCATTTAAGCCCAAACAAAATCCTCGACAACTCACCATGCTGAGGGGAATAATATGGCTAGCCCAACTCAAACGGTATTTAGTAAAGACTAATCAAATCCGTTGATAATTGGGGGTTTGCTAAAAACCCTAATCAGATAAATCTTTTGTCACGTTAAGATTTCACCTCTGACAACAAAACTTTTCTCATCATTTTTTTTCTCCAGCAGAGCAGTGACACTCCAAAATATTTGTCAAGTTAAAAGCATACCTCTTACTGTAGACACTAAAAATAAGTAAATAAAATTAAATATATATATATATATATATATATATATATATATATGGAAACCACGATGGAGAACCGGAAGGTGCAACCCCGGGAGAGCTCCCATGGGTTGCTACCCACAGGAGACTCCCGCAGGATGCAACCCGCAGGACAACCCGCGGGACATCCCGCGGGTTGCAACCCGCGGGAGGATCCCGCGGGATGCAACCCGCGGATTGCTTCCCGCGGGATCTCCCGCGGGTTGCAACCCGCGGGAGCTCCCGCGGGATGCCACCCGCGGGAGAAATCCCGCGGGTGCCAATCCGCGGGAGCTCCCGCGGGTTGGCACCCGCGGGAGCGATCCCGCGGGTGCCACCCCGAGGGTTGTTTTCCGTATTTTTTGGTTTTCGTTGCTAATATTTCGTGATCCGATTTTTCAGGAGGGAATCGATCCGGATTTCAAGTCCTCTCAATCTATAAAATACAAGATTGGATTCGAGAGAAAGGACCTTTTTTTGGGCTGGCAGAGCGATTCTTCACAGAGGGTTGAGAGAGATCAAAAGGAGCCGGTTTTCTTCACAGATCCCCTTCCAAGTTGGACAGTCAACGGAGGCAGCAATAAGACTCCACCGCCACCCGAACCCACTTAAAAAAGGGAATTCACTAATATTCCCGTTCTTGTGACTCCTATTTTATTTTTGTAATCTGAATTTTCATTGTAATTCATCAATTTTGCAATGGAATCAAAGATGCAATTTTCGGGCATACAAGAACTGGCGACCACAGTGGGAGCCTCTCTGTTCACTACAGAGAATGTTGTGGCGCAGTCCGACTTGCTACCCATCTGATCTGTTGTCGAAACGCTGATCGTAGAAGTCGATCAGCAAAAATACGAGGAATTTCTCTCTTCCTCCGATTCGGAGCCCAGGCGTCATCGCCGGGCTATGATGAACAAAGGTGAGGCGTCATCGCCCACCGAAAAGAAAAAGGCGTCATTGCCTATCAAGAAATATGTGGCGTCATCGCCCGCTGAAACTGACTCTGTCAGGAAATATGTGGCGTCATCGTCTGCTAAGACTGACTCTGTCAGAAGATATGTGGCGTCATCGCCTACTCCTAAGTTGAATCAAACTCTCATCCACTCTCAGAAAAGAAACCTGAGGCGTAAGGCCCAGCGGGCCCACCTCAACAGTGCCTCTGAAAAATTGCTGTCAGAAAATCCAGATCAGGAAACAACATCAGAGAAGAAAAATTCCAAAAGTGGAAATCGGCAGGTAGAAATGCCGGTTGCACCGCACGGGGGCAACCCCGGAGTGGCAACCGCGGGTGCAAACCCGCGGTTCCAAACGCGGGTTGCACCCCGCGGGGGCAACCCCGTGGTTGCAACCGCGGGTGCAAACCCGCGGTTCCAACCGTGGGTTGCACCCCGCGGGTGCAACCCCGCGGTTGCAACCAAGGGTGCAAACCCGCAGTTCCAACCGCGGTTGCAACCGCGGATGCAAATCCGGGGCTTGCAACCGCGGGTGCAAATCCGCGATTCCAATCGCGGGTTGCACACCGCAGGTTACAACCCGCGGGTTGCACTCCGCAGGAAAATTCAGGGGTTGGTTCTGGTGCCTATTCGGGCACACGCGCAGTGAGCACACAGCGCACACCTAACTTCTTGGTTACTCTCTCGGGTGTACCATCCCGTTTCTCTTCTTCAAGTTTCTCTTCAGATGAACATATCCCGAGCCCTGAAATACAACAAACCAACCAATATTATGAACAAAACTCGCGACGCAAGAGGCGTCAGAGTATAAGTTTAAATGGGAACAGGTCTCAAGACTTGAGAGAATATCTCACTCAAAAGAGGAGCACCTCCTAATCCACTCATCATTGTCATTGCGAACGTTTGATCTCAGCCGTTTTGTCAAACTGCAAATGTAAATCAAGACCATCCGTTTTCAAGCGGATTACAGAGCCAAAAAGAAGATGGGTAGTGAAAAAGATATGCTCCGGGGATGATTTGCCTGCCGTTTTATCTCACATGGTCAATAAAGGCAAAAGGATTGCCGACAGCGACTCTTTAGACAAAGAGTTCACTTCAAAATTAAAGGGAGTGTCTATCGAGCCAACCATGGATTCATGCTAATATGATCGTCCCATCCACCCTGCACCAATGCATGAAGTATGTGGATGAAGACGGAGAAGTGCATACTTTGATCGCTGACAAACAGCCATTCAAAGGTGTTGAAAACTACTTCGTAGACGCCCTTTTGTATGCTGAAAGTGCTGAGGTCGACCCCCCACTACACGATGAATGTGATAGTGGGAATGAAGCGAATACTTAGTCAGGAGTGTTTATTGCCAATGAAGGCTTTGAACCTCTTGTAATTAATCTTGATGATTTGGATGCAAATGACAGCGCCAGTTATGAAGGCGAGTGGGAAATAAATGAGAATATGAACTTTGCCTATTTGCCTGGTGTTCCTACTGATTCTTTAACTTCAGCTACTAGCACGGATGCAGATAGTCTCTCAGGATTTGAGACTTTAGCAACCATGCACATGCCTATTAGATCATCAATGATGGTACAACCAAACATCGAAAACGCAGATGGGGCGGTGTTCGAAGTACCGGCCCATCGACCAGATCAAAAACCTATTCTTTTTGGAAGAATTAAATCACATATAGCCTCATCCAGTGATAGTGAGAGTGAGGCTCAGGAAGCCCCTCAATTCTATCATTATGGACTAAAGTCATTCCGGATGATGGCAAAAATGGGATATGATTTCATCAATAAATGCGGATTAAACTTTGGTAAGGGATGTCGAGATCCGCTTCCCTCATTCGTACCCAAAGGAAAAGAACCGGACTATTATCACAAAACTGGCAGGGGGTTGGGATACGTCACAACACCCGATCCTTCGGATATCGAAGATATGATTTGCCAGAATGTGGAAGATTCCGATTGGGATTCGGATATCAACCTGGGTATATTATTCAGAGAGATGACGGTAAACATGACATCTATCAGTCCAACCCCAAATGAAAACGATGAACTGACCCTTATAGAAGATGAAGCATTGGTAAAGCATCTTGATGCCCAATAGAACATGCGCTTTGAGCAACGTGAACCTCCTACGGAGGATAAGGTGGTCCAAATAAATATGGGAGATGAAACCAATCCTAAACCCATATTTATAAGCGAGAGTTTACCTCCTAATGAAAGAGACGACCTAGTGACTCTCGTTCGAGAATACATAGACGTCTTTGCTTGGAATTATGAAGACATGCCGGGTTTAGATCCTCAAGTTGCTGTGCATCGACTCAATATTAAGCCAGATGCGAAACCAGTGAAACAGCAACAGAGAAGATTCCCTCCAGAACTGATGGAATCAATCGAAGATGAGGTAAAGAAGCTTATACAATCTGGCTTCGTACGAGAAGAACAACATCCTGATTGGGTAGCGAACATCGTTCCAGTTCCCAAAAAGAATGGAAAAATCCGAATCTGCATCGATTTTCGAGATCTCAATGCAGCATGTCCTAAAGATGAATTTCCACTTCCAATAGCGGATGTCATGATTGACAACACCTGCGGATTTGAAAGAATGTCTTTCATGGATGGATGCTCCGGATAAAATCAAATCAAAATGTGTCCGGAAGATGAGAAACATACTGCATTCAGGACACCGTTAGGCGTGCATTGTTATACGGTCATGCCATTCGGTCTGAAGAATGCAAGTGCAACTTACCAGCGTGCTATGAGCACAATTTTCCGCGAGCATCTCCGTAAAACGGTAGAGTGTTATGTGGATGACTTGGCTACCAAGAGTCGTAATAAAGACGATCATCTCTGGGATCTGAAAGCGGTGTTTGATATTATGAGAAAACACCAATTAAAAATGAATCCAACTAAGTCCTTGCTCGGTGTTTCTAGTAGCAAATTCCTTGGTTTCGTTGTTACATCCAAGGGTATTTATTTAGACCCTGAAAAGGTAAAAGCAATTCAAGAGATGCAGCCACCAAGAAATCTTAAAGAACTTCGCGGATTACAAGGGAGACTAGCATATATCCGGAGATTTATCGCCAATCTTTCAGGGCGGTGCCAACCTTTTACCAGGCTAACGAAGAAAGGGGTGTCGTTCGTTTGGGATGAAGCTTGTCAACAAGCCTTTGAAGATCTCAAGAAATACCTCACAAAGCCTCCGGTATTGGTAGCCCCTATATCGGGAAAACCATTCTTAATATACGTTCGGGCAATGGACCATTCACTTGGTGCCTTGTTAGCCCAAACTAATAACTCCGGCCATGAGCAAGCTGTTTACTATCTTAGTAGAACTATGGTAGGTGCCGAACATCGGTATACTCCAGTAGAGAAGGAATGCTTGGTCCTGGTATTCGCAGTTCAGAAAATGCGACATTACTTAGTAGGCCAAACAATCCATGTGATTTCTCGGGTAAATCCTCTGAGAGTGCTCATGACCAAGCCTGGATCACTCAATTGCAGGTTAGCCAATTGGTCAATCCTCCTATCGCAATATGACATGCGATTTATACCACAAAAGGTGATTAAGGGACAAGCAATTGCTGACTTCTTAGCAGAGCATCCTGTCCCGCAATCCTCGAAACTTTATGAGGATATTCCAGATGAGATAGTGGAAGCCAATATGGTCTCTAAAGAACCGATTTGGCAGCTGTTATTTGATGGAGCGGCTAGAAAGAACTCTGCCGGAGTGGGGGTGGTACTAATATCCCCGCAAAATCATGTGATCCCCCGAGGATATTCACTAACACAACCCTGTTCTAATAATGTGTCCGAGTACAATGCATTATTAACGGGATTGCGAATTGCCCAACAGCTAGGGGTCCGGCGTTTAGAGGCCTATGGGGATTCCAAACTCATAGTGAATCAAGTGAGGGGAGAATACGAAGTTAAACATGAGCATCTCGTACCTTACCACAAGGCAACAATCAAACTTGTCGACTCGTTCGAAGAATTTTACATTAACTATGTGCCACGGCACGAGAATGCATATGCTGACGCCTTGGCGTCCCTCGCCGCTACATTAGCACTCCCTGCTAAGTCAAGCAAAAGTGTTGAGGTTGGAAACCGTGAGCTCCTTTGCCCTGAGGAAATACTTGAGGCAAATGAGGTCCATGTGTCAGGGATAAACTTCGAGCCCAAAGATTGGCGGTTCGCACTCGTCGACTTTGCGCTTTACGGGATATTACCCGAAGATCCTAAAGAGGCCGCAAAAGTGAAGAAAGAGGCAGAGAAATTCTATTATAATCCTAAACTTAGTACCTTATATCGGAAAATGCCAGGTGGAGTTCTACTTCGGTGCTTATCACAACAAGAAGCACAAGAAGCACTCAAAGAAGCACATGACGGGGCCTATGGTTCTCATCAGCCGGGACCTAAATTGGGAGACCGGATAAGGAGAATGGGCTACTACTGGCCGACAATGATGTCAGATGCCATGGCATATGCGAAGAAATGCCATGCGTGTCAAGTACATGCGAACTACATACACCAGGCCGCAGAATACCTACATCCGACCACAATTACATGGCCATTCGAGACTTGGGGAATGGATATCATTGGTCCCATTGCTCCGCCATCTTCTCATGGACATCGGTTTATACTGGTTATAACCGATTACTTCTCAAAATGGGCAGAAGCTATCCCTTTGCGAGAAGTAAAAACGAATGATGTGGTCAGTTTCATCAAACACCACGTTATTTATCGCTTTGGTGTTCCTAGACGGATCATCAGCGACAACGGCCCTCAATTCACTAGCAGAGCCTATACTAAATTCTGTGATAAGTTCAGAATATAGAACATATTTTCGTCTCCATATAATCCGGCCGCAAATGGTCAAGCTGAAGCATTCAACAAGACTATTGTGAAGTTTTTACAGAAATTTGTCACTTCAAGTCAGCGTGATTGGGACGAAAAATTGGGGGCTTGTCTGTGGTCTTATCGCACGACGGTTAGGACACCGACAAAGAGTACACCATTTTCTTTGGTATATGGTTGCGAAGCTATACTACCTCTAGAAATTCAGATTCCTTCTCTTCGGGTGGCATTAGTTACAAGAATGACCACCAAGGAAAAACATGGCCAAGACTTAGGGAATTAGAAGCATTGGATGAGAAATGCTTAAAAGCTCAACAGCAAATCGAGCTTTATCAGGCGCGAATATCTCGGGCCTTCAACAAAAAGGTGAAGGAACGAACTTTTAAAGTGGGTGACTTGGTCCTAGCAGTCAGGCGTCCTATGATTCTCACGCATAAAACTAAAGACAAGTTTCAGCCGAAAAGGAAAGGCCCATTTGTAGTGGAGACAGTCTACTCAAATGGAGCATACCGGTTGATTAATCAGCATGGAGATCGAATGATGGCACCCATTAATGGAAAATTTCTTAAAAAATATTATTCTTAAAATAAAGGAAAAAAATTTTACCCAACGCCGACAAGGCTACGGGAAGAGAATAGATTTCTCGCCAACCCTATCATACCGCGGGTAAAGAGTATGAATTACCCAACGCCGACAAAGCTACGGGAAGAGAATAGATTTCTCGCCAACCCCATCATACTGGGGGTAAAAGTATGAATCGCCCAACGCCGCCAAGGCAAAGGGAAAAAGGAACGTTTGGCCTCTAAGCCCAAACAAAACCTTCGATAACTCACCATGCTGAGGGGAATAGCATGGCTAGCCCAACTCAAACGGTAGTTGGTAAAGGCAAATCAAACCCGTTGATAGCTGGGGGTTTGCTAAAAATCCGATGACAAATCTGTCACAATAATATCCTTACCTAAATGTAAGAATATATCACTACCCAAAGCTACTAAAGCAAAGGGAAGAAGGAACGTTTGGTCTCTAAGCCCAAACAAAACCTTCGATAACTCACCATGCTGAGGAGAATAGCATGGCTAGCCCAACTCAAACGGTAGCACCACCAGTGATGAAGGCGAGTGGGAAATAAATGAGAATATGAACTTTGCCTATTTGCCTGGTGTTCCTACTGATTCTTTAACTTCAGCTACTAGCACGGATGCAGATAGTCTCTCAGGATTTGAGACTTTAGCAACCATGCACATACCTATTAGATCATCAATGATGGTACAACCAAACATCGAAAACGTAGATGGGGCGGTGTTCGAAGTACCGGCCCATCGACCAGATCAAAAACCTATTCTTTTTGGAAGAATTAAATCACATATAGCCTCATCCAGTGATAGTGAAAGTGAGGCTCAGGAAGCCCCTCAATTCTATCATTATGGACTAAAGTCATTCCGGATGATGGCAAAAATGGGATATGATTTCATCAATAAACCCGGATTAAACTTTGGTAAGGGATGTCGAGATCCGCTTCCCTCATTCGTACCCAAAGGAAAAGAACCGGACTATTATCACAAAACTGGCAAGGGGTTGGGATACGTCACAACACCCGATCCTTCGGATATCGAAGATATGATTTGCCAGAATGTGGAAGATTCCGATTGGGATTCAGATATCAACCTGGGTATATTATTCAGAGAGATGACGGTAAACATGACATCTATCAGTCCAACCCCAGATGAAAACGATGAACTGACCCTTATAGAAGATGAAGCATTGGTAAAGCATCTTGATACCCAATGGAACATGCACTTTGAGCAACGTGAACCTCCTACGGAGGATAAGGTGGTCCAAATAAATATGGGAGATGAAACCAATCCTAAACCCATATTTATAAGCGAGAGTTTACCTCCTAATGAAAGAGACGACCTGGTGACTCTCGTTCGAGAATACATAGACGTCTTTGCTTGGAATTATGAAGACATGCCGGGTTTAGATCCTCAAGTTGCTGTGCATCGACTCAATATTAAGCCAGATGCGAAACCAGTAAAACAGCAACAGAGAAGATTCCGTCCAGAACTGATGGAATCAATCGAAGATGAGGTAAAGAAGCTTATACAATCTGGCTTCGTACGAGAAGAACAACATCCTGATTAGGTAGCGAACATCGTTCAAGTTCCCAAAAAGAATGGAAAAATCTGAATCTGCATCGATTTTCGAGATCTCAATGTAGCATGTCCTAAAGATGAATTTCCACTTCCAATAGCGGATGTCATGATTGACAACACCTGCGGATTTGAAAGAATGTCTTTCATGGATGGATTCTCCGGATTCAATCAAATCAAAATGTGTCCGAAAGATGAGAAACATACTGCATTCAGGACACCGTTAGGAGTGTACTGTTATACGGTCATGCCATTCGGTCTGAAGAATGCAAGTGCAACTTACCAGCGTGCTATGAGCACAATTTTCTGCGAGCATCTCCGTAAAACGGTAGAGTGTTATGTGGATGACTTGGCTGTCAAGAGTCGTAAGAAAGACGATCATCTCCGGGATCTGAAAGCAGTGTTTGATATTATGAGAAAACACCAATTAAAAATGAATCCAACTAAGTCCTTTCTCGGTGTTTCTAGTGGCAAATTCCTTGGTTTCGTTGTTACATCCAAGGGTATTTATTTAGACCCTGAAAAGGTAAAAGCAATTCAAGAGATGCAGCCACCAAGAAATCTTAAAGAACTTCGCGGATTACAAGGGAGACTAGCATATATCCGGAGATTTATCGCCAATCTTTCAGGGCGGTGCCAACCTTTTACCAGGCTAACGAAGAAAGGGGTGTCGTTCATTTGGGATGAAGCTTGTCAACAAGCCTTTGAAGATCTCAAGAAATACGTCACAAAGCCTCCGGTATTGGTAGCAATTGCTGACTTCTTAGCAGAGCATCATATCCCGCAATCCTCGAAACTTTATGAGGATATTCCAGATGAGATAGTGGAAGCCAATATGGTCTCTAAAGAACCGATTTAGCAGCTGTTCTTTGATGGAGCGGCTAGAAAGAACTCTGCCGGATTGGGGGTGGTAGTAATATCCCCGCAAAATCATGTGATCCCCCGAGGATATTCACTAACACAACCCTGTTCTAATAATGTGTCCGAGTACAATGCATTATTAACGGGATTGCGAATTGCCCAACAGCTAGGGGTCCGGCGTTTAGAGGCCTATGGGGATTCCAAACTCATAGTGAATCAAGTGAGGGGAGAATACGAAGTTAAACATGAGCATCTCGTACCTTACCACAAGGCAACAATCAAACTTGCCGACTCGTTCGAAGAATTTTACATTGACTATGTGCCACGGCACGAGAATGCATATGCTGACGCCTTGGCGTCCCTCGCCGCTACATTAGCACTCCCTGCTAAGTCAAGCAAAAGTGTTGAGGTTGGAAGCCGTGAGCTCCTTTGCCCTGAGGAAATACTTGAGGCAAATGAGGTCCATGTGTCAGGGATAAACTTCGAGCCCAAAGATTGGCGGTTCGCGCTCGTCGACTTTGCACTTTACGGGATATTACCCGAAGATCCTAAAGAGGCCGCAAAAGTGAAGAAAGAGGCAGAGAAATTCTATTATAATTCTGAGCTTAGTACCTTATATCGAAAAATGCCAGGTGGAGTTCTACTTCGGTGCTTATCACAACAAGAAGCACAAGAAGTACTCAAAGAAGCACATGACGGGGCCTGTGGTGCTCATCAGCCGGGACCTAAATTGGGAGACCGGATAAGGAGAATGGGTTACTACTGGCCGACAATGATGTCAGATGCCATGGCATATGCGAAGAAATGCCATGCGTGTCAAGTACATGCGAACTACATACACCAGGCCGCAGAATACCTACATCCGACCACAATTACATGGCCATTCGAGACTTGGGGAATGGATATCATTGGTCCCATTGCGCCGCCATCTTCTCATGGACATCGGTTTATACTGGCTATAACCGATTACTTCTCAAAATGGGCAGAAGCTATCCCTTTGCGAGAAGTAAAAACGAATGATGTGGTCAGTTTCATCAAACACCACGTTATTTATCGCTTTGGTGTTCCTAGACGGATCATCAGCGACAACGGCCCTCAATTCACTAGCAGAGCCTATACTAAATTCTGTGATAAGTTCAGAATACAGAACATATTTTCGTCTCCATATAATCCGGCCGTAAATGGTCAAGCTGAAGCATTCAACAAGACCATTGTGAAGCTTTTGCAGAAATTTGTCACTTCAAGTCAGCGTGATTGGGACGAAAAATTAGGGGCTTGTCTGTGGTCTTATCGCATGACGGTTAGGACACCGATAAAGAGTACACCATTTTCTTTGGTATATGGTTGCGAAGCTATACTACCTCTAGAAATTCAGATTCCTTCTCTTCGGGTGGCATTAGCTACAAGAATGACCACCGAGGAAAAATATGGCTAACGACTTCGGGAATTAGAAGCATTGGATGAGAAACGCTTAAAAGCTCAACAGCAAATCGAGCTTTATCAGGCGCGACTATCTCGGGCCTTCAACAAAAAGGTGAAGGAACAAACTTTTAAAGTGGGTGACTTGGTCCTAGCAGTCAGGCGTCCTATGATTCTCACGCATAAAACTAAAGGCAAGTTTCAGCCGAAATGGGAAGGCCCATTTGTAGTGGAGACAGTCTACTCAAATGGAGCATACCGGTTGATTAATCAGCATGGAGATCAAATGATGGAAAATTTCTTAAAAAATATTATTCTTAAAATAAAGGAAAAATTTTTACCTAACGCCGACAAGGCTACGGTAAGAGAATAGATTTCTCGCTAACCCTATCATACCGGGGGTAAAGAGTATGAATTACCCAACGCCGACAAGGCTACGAGAAGAGAATAGATTTCTCGCCAATCCCATCATACTGGGGATAAAAGTATGAATCGCCCAACGCCGCCAAGGCAAAGGGAAGAAGGAACGTTTGGCCTCTAAGCCCAAACAAAATCTTCGATAACTCACCATGCTGAGGGGAATAGCATGACTAGCCCAACTCAAACGGTAGTTAGTAAAGACAAATCAAACCCGTTGATAGCTGGGGATTTGCTAAAAATCCTATGACAAATCTGTCACAATAATATCTTTACCTTAATGTAAGGATATATCACTACCCAAAGCTACTAAAGTAAAGGGAAGAAGGAACGTTTGGCCTCTAAGCCCAAATAAAACCTTCGATAACTCACCATGCTGAGGAGAGTAGCATGGCTAGTCCAACTCAAACGGTAGTTGGTAAAGGCTAATCAAATCCGTTGATAGCTGGGGGTCTGCTAATCAAAAACCTTATATTAGATCAATTCTTCATTAAGATAAGATTTCACTTTGTCAAAAAAAAAAGGGGACAAAAAAAAAAATCATACTTCCTCAAGTCCAAAGTTACAACGTCTGATGAACATAATCTTTTTAAGATCGTTAGGTTAAAAAAAAAAAAAACAAAATTCTGACGACAATCATTTTCCTCTCAAGTTAACAGTTATCTCTGATAGTCAGAATTTTGAGACCGAACACGTTAACAATCACCTCTGTTTGGTCGGCTCCTTCGTTCCTATCACGACTAGATCCTCTGAATAGGTTGAACCCCAAGATATGTTTAATAATACCTCTGTCTTTTTCTAACTCGTCATACTAGATGTCACTGAACGGTTAGGATTCTACAAGCACGTTAATATTATAGCTCTGTTTGTTATTCTATAAGCACGTCAACATTATACCTCTGCTTGTCATCCTATAAACACGTTAATATTATACCTCTGCTTTACATTTGGTTATTCTATAAGCACGTTAACATCCTACCTCTGCTTTACATTTTGTCTTTAGGCACGTTAATATTATACATCTGCCTATGTTCGTAAATCCTAATTGGTCGCACTATATGTCGCTGAACATTTAAATTTATCTGAAAACTCTCACTATCAAGTCCTGAACCTCTGAATAGTCTGAGTTATTATCCATGAAAGTGTATAAAATAAAAAGAAAAGAAAAGATAAAGATAGTAATAATGATAATACAGCAGCACATAGCGAAGTCTTTCTTTCTGTATTATTACAATTATAAAAAAAAAAAAATAATAATAATAGTAACAATTACTTTTGAGATAAAGCCTTCAAAGCATCTTCCACTTCCTGCAGCCGTCGGTGGAGACTCTCTCTCGCTGTCTCTAAAGCTCTCCTCTGCAAGTCCATTTCATCCATGAGAGGTTGTTGTGCAGCCTGAGTTTGGAGTTCTTCTAACTCCCTGATGCCGACAGCGATGTCATGTTCGGTTTGTTCCTTTTGCCGCGAGATCTCAGATGCTCTGCCAGAAATATTCTGAATTTCAAGTTCAAGATTAGTAATTGAGGCTTGAGCCTTGGCTATGATCTCCCGCTCGCGGCTTATGGAGTTACGGCGGTGTTCAATATCGTTCTCCATCTGGGTCAGGTCCCAAGTCAACTTCTCTGAAGAACTTTGGAGTCCCGCGACGAGTTGGGCCTGGCGTTCTATATTCTGCTGAAGTTCGGCGTGAAGAGCCAAGTTTTGGGCTCGTAAGCGAGCCACTTCTTGGTTTGCCATCTCGGCAAGATCAGCCTGGCGCAAACTGTTGAGTAACGACAAATGGACCTCCAACTCGTCCCATCGAGCCCTATAAGGAGCTGCTCGCTGCGGTCCTCCAATCCTAGTGATATGGTCTAGGTGACTCACCATGAGAGGATGGACCTTCTCTAGAGAATCCTCTCCGTTGAGAATCTCCTCAATGCATCCATAAAAAAGTTCAAGAAAGAATTCGACGTTGTGACTGATGATTCTTTCTCTAAAGCTGGAGGCCGAATTCTGCTTCAAATCTGTTGAGGCTGCAGGTAGAGGATGTATGGATGATGGAGCGACCGCAGGGAGTACTGATGATATATGAGATTCTAACAATGGAGTTGCCGCCGCATCTAATAAATTGGTCGCAACTCGCGCTGGAGTAGTCATCACCTCTGCTGTCGAGGTCGCCAATGTTAGCGGCATGGCTAATGCACCGCACGTTGGTTCCATGGCGTCAAAATGTGATGAAACCATGCATGTCGGCAAAGGAAGGCTTTCTGTGTTCACAGATATTACTAGAGCCTCTGCAGAAGACATGGAAGGTGCGCTAGTATCACCTGCATCTGGTAAAAATAAAGTGGTCGTGTATTATCGTCAAAAAGATTTGTGCAAAATAAAAAAAAAGAGTATGCAAATACCTGTTGGAAAGGTTGTATTGGTGGCGGCTATGGAAATAGAACCAGGTCTCTCAGGTCTATCTGCCTCGGAGACCTCCAAGGGGAAGTGAGAGGCTTTGTCCATGCTGGGTTGATAGAAGTAGTCACTATCGAACTCTCTATCAGAGCCTAGACCGTCAAGGTCACAAATGTCCCCACTTACACCAGAATAGTCACAAGATCCAAAGAGTATGATCTGGCGGTCGGGGAGGCGTGGGTCGTTGAACCTTCGCCACCTGAAATACAAGCAAATATGTGTTAATTAAAAAAAATGGAATGAAGTCCAATCCTTAAAGAAAAACGCTCACCAGAAGAGACAAGTCTTGGTGCTGGGCTAGGCAAAGCGGCTTCACCGGGAGATGACAAAAAGACGTCTAGTGCACTATCGTCCAATGCAGTACCCGTCGGCTCCACAGCTCCTCTATCCTGGATAGTTGGATCACTCCTGCCAAAATTTGCAACTTTAGGGACTGGATTTATGGTAGCAGGTGTCTTAAGTGTGGAGAAGGCGGCAAAACCATACATCCTGACAGTCTCACTAGAAGAAGTCGGTGTGGGTGTGACAGTGGAAAAGACCGAAAAAGTTGTAGTAGACAAGTGTCCTCCTGATCCAAACGTCGAAGTGGTAACAGGAAAATCATTCCTAGATGAAACGATTGACGGAACTACAGATGTCGCGGTTGGTAGATCTGAATGACTCGTGGTCGGTGGATCCAGATGAGTCATGGTCGGCAGACCGAAACGACTAACAGTTCATCCTACAACCGAATTGTCAACCCGAGCCTGAAATTTCTTCTTCTTTTGAGGAACTTTGACTCTTCTGGGATTTGAGCGCTTCGACGCGGATCTACCTCCGTGAGGAGAAGCTGGGGTAGAAGTATCATCTTGTCCATCGCCATCGTTGCTATCAGGACTAAGAGAGGCGCCTATGGATTGGGATTCACGCGCCAAGCCCTTTTTCGAGGATCTATGTGATGCCTCAATATGCCTTAAGAAGGAATGATTAATCTGGTAGTCGCCAGGGATAATATCTGCAAGATGATACCAATTGCAGAATCCCATTGATGCAAAAAGGGATGGCGACTGGCTTGGAAGGGTAAAAGATGCCTTTGTACCTCCGGCCGCAAAATGGTACCATCCTCGCGCACCCTCGAGAAGATTTCCCTCACGACGGAGATAAGAGTTCGGATTGCCAACATATAGCTGATCATATCCGAACTGACGCGCGAAGCGACTGGGTGTATAGGGCTCCATAAAGCAAATTCGACCCTGTCGAAAAACTAGATGACTTGGCCGGATGCTAATAAGCCACCAGAAGCAACCTGATGGCAAGATTGTATAGCCATCATTTCCAGAACTATCTTCAAGTTGGCTACTGTAACTTCCTCCGAGAAATTTTGGGAAACAACGGTAAATATGGTAATTTTGGTGTCGCCCAAGGATTTGCCGAATCTTAGCCATGTACCTCCCATTCCATGAGCAATTTTCGAAACGCTGTACATGAGGAGTGGCATGATCAATAAGTCCTGAAGGAGAAGTCATCAATTCTGAACAGTGCAATACGAAGCAAGCCATTAGATAAGTGAATGGCAGGTCGATGCGTGGATTAGGCGTTTTGAAGATAGTGTTACCACCTTATCTTCCGCCTGTTGGACTTTGCAAAATTGGGCAATTATATCTCTCAAGCCACGTTGCAAACTGCAAACCATAGCTGGCAATAACCCCAGAGGCTGGCCGAACGCTAACAGGACTGCAGGGTAAATAACATCAACGGTAACAGTTTCGCGACACGAAGTAGGCACTACACAGCGCTTCAACCACAACATGAGATATCCGGCAAAAATAGCATTGTCTGATATGGGGGAAGCTGCTTGGTAGTGGTAACTTTCGAAAACAGTCTGAGCTTTGAACCCGTCTTCATCAGATTCTGCAGTGTATGTAGTTGCGAAGCAGGTGCTAATCCTCTCATTGACAGTATCCATATCGCAAGCAACCCGTACTTGGATACTGCGCTCATATCTTTCCAGATTCTGGAATAGATACTCTGCCCATACCTTATGGCGCACCCCTTGATTTCGGGCCTGGCGCGCCCCTTGATTTCGTGGCCTGGAGATATCAGCACAAATATTGTAATGACACATCAACTCCCAGTAAGTTGAGTATGCATTAGGAATAGCCTTGAGGCGGAGCAGTTCCTTCATATTCGGAACATACTCCTCGTAAGGGGTTTCGCCTATGGATAATGCTGAAATCTCATGCATCTCGTGAAGTGCGAATCCCAATTCTCCAACAGGGGTGAAGAAGGTATTGGTCTCCGGATTATACATCTCCAGTATGCAGAAGAAGTGAGGAGAACTATGTGGAATTCCAAATTGCACGTTGCGCACCGCACGATAGAGGCCAAACTTCTCCAAACGTGTCTTGAAATTTTCCAGAATGAAATGGGTCATCCGAGACCACCATGATCGCGAAGTGGAGTGAATCCATCCAGGAGTGTGGAAATCATGAGCTGGGAATTGACCATGGGCATCCGAAAATTGATTCATAAAGGTGTCTGCTCGTTTCGGGTGCTCTCCAACAGGTAAGTCTTTACCGAATCTACTGGGCAACAGACCTGTAACATACTTTGCTGGGCCGTCGACAAATGGGCCGTTTCTGTTAAATCTCCCGGTCGCAACGCCATGACTGCTACGGGTAATTGGCCAAGACATCATGCGGGGATATAAAATCCGCTGCAGATAAGATAAAGAATAGCTGCGCTCCAGATCCGGGATAAACATATGGCGACTTCCAACATTGCTCAACCACTTGGTGCTATCCCATAAATCTTCGTCTGGTTGGTTGACAGCATCTCCAAAAAAAAATTGCGGTTTCTTCAAAACCTGTCTATTTGCGCCTTCAAAGACGGAATCCGTGATTAACTCACGAGCTGTGAGTGGGTTGCAGCTAATAATTTTCTGTCGTCGATCCGCACTACTTCGCTCCTCAACCAAAGGGATGTGACCGTCGAATCCAAAGTGAAATTGATTATTCGGACCGCCTGAAAATCCAAAGTAATGATTCTTGGATAAAGGATCCGTTGAATACGGAACTGTAAAAGAAAAAAAAATTAATGTTAGTCCAAATCTGAATCTGAAAATAAATAAATTAAAAAAAAATTAGCAAGGGTAGCCACCCGCGGGGGTGCCACCCGCGGGTGCCACCCGCGGGTGAGCACCCGTGGAGTACCATCCCGGGGTGATATCCGTGCGTGGACACCCCGGTGCCACCCTCCGTGCCAAATGCGAAGTCATCCCTGTGGTCATCCTTCAGTAGTTATGCGTGGTTCTACATAAACGTGTTATATTTACATCATAACGAAATCTCTTTCATAATAACCGCAAAAGCGATTTTAAAGTAAACGGATGACCGTTTGTTTACCTGATATCAGAGAAGAGAGATCAACAGCGGCGGTGACGCCCGCGTGTCGATCCTCATCGGCGATAACGCCCACTGATCAATCTTCAGCATTTGAATCTTGTGGGTGCGAAGTGCCTGCGGAAGCCATTAGATTTAATGGGAAAGGAGAAACTAATTGCAAAAAGTAAAAGAACGAGAGATTTTCTGAGTATGAGAAAAAGAGGTGGAGATCTATGGGTATTTATAGTGAATTAGCGGGAGTTCAAATAGGGAAAGGAATCAAAGTTCTGACCAAAATCAGAGTTTGATTAAAATATTCATTAGAGTCCAAATAGGATTTGGGTATTTATTTAAAATCCTTTTCCTATTCCAATGCTAATTCCTACCCAAATTAAGATCCAAATAACAAATAATCCCACTTAAAAGGAAAAAGTCCAAAGTATTTTGAAATTCATTACAAATAAATTAAAGAATTCCAAAAACTTTGGAGGGGGTTATGTAGACACTAAAAATAAGTAAATAAAATTTAAAATATATATATATATATATGGAAACCACGATGGAGAACCGGAAGGTTCAACCCCGGGAGAGCTCCCGCGGGTTGCTACCCGCAGGAGACTCCCGCGAGTTGCAACCTGCGGGATGCAACCCGCGGGATCTCCCGCGGGTTGCACCCCGGGAGAGCTCCCGCGGGTGTCTACCCGCAGGACACTCCCGCGGGTTGCAACCCGCGGGATGCAACCCGCGGGATCTCCCACGGGTTGCAACCCGTGGGAGATCCCGGGGGTTGCAACCCGCGGGAGGATCCCGCGGGATGCAACCCGCGGGACATCCCGCGGGTTGCAACCCGCAGGACATCCCGCGGGTTGCAACCTGCGGGAGCGATCCCGCGGGTGCCAACCCGCGGGTTGTTTTCCGTATTTATTGGTTTTCGTTGCTAATATTTCGTGATCCGATTTTTCAGGAGGGAATCGATCCGGATTTCAAGTCCTCTCACTCTATAAAATACAAGATTGGATTCGAGAGAAATGACCTTTTTTTGGGCTGGCAGAGCGATTCTTCACAGAGGGTTGAGAGAGATCAGAAGGAGCGGGTTTTCTTCACAGATCCCCTTCCAAGTTGGACAGTCAACGGAGGCAGCAACAAGACTCCACCGCCACCCGAACCCACTTAAAAAAGGGAATCCACTAATATTCCCGTTCTTGTGACTCCTATTTTATTTTTGTAATCTGAATTTTCATTGTAATTCATCAATTTTGCAATGGAATCAAAGATGCAATTTTCGGGCGTACACTGACATCATAATTCAAAATCAAATAAAATAAAATCCGATTAAATCTCCTGTCATGTTAAGGTTTCACCTCTAACAGAAATGAAAACTCACACTTCATCAAGTCCAATATTACAGCTTTTGATGAACTTGTTTTTGATATCGTTAAGTTAAAAATTACCTCTGACAAAAAATCATCTCGCTATCATATTAACAGTTACCTCTAATAGTCTGATTCCAAGGCTAAATACGTTAACCGTCACCTCTGTTTAGTCAGCTTGTTCCTATCACGACCAGATCCTCTGAATAGGTTGAGCTCCAAGACACGTTTATTGTCACTTCTATCTTTCCCTAATCCGTCATATTAGATGTCACTGAACGGTTAGAACTCTAATGAGGACGTCAACAAAATACCTCTCCTTAACTTTAAATAAGTACGTTAATATCATATCTCTGCTTGTCATTTAATAAGTATGTTAACACTATACCTCTGCTTGTCACTTTAATGAGCACGTTAAAATCATACCTCTGCTTGTTATTGAATAATTGAATAAACATGTTAAACGTCATATCTCTGCTCGTATTCCGCAAAATATGTTAACAATTATCTCTATCTACCAAATCCTTTAAAAGGTCTGATAGTCAAAATCAAAGAATTCAAGGTGTTTTGAAATTCTGTACGGCTCAATAAAGAACTTCGAAAACTTTGGAGGGGGTTATGTAGATACTATATATATATATATATATAATAAATTAAAAAAATTGTGGGAAAATCGGCAAGAGGAATCCCATAGGTGCCCAGCACCCGCGGGAGATCTCCCGCGGGAGCGATCCTGCAGGTGGGCACCTGCGGAAGCGGTCCCGCAGGTGTCAACTCGCGGGTTGTTTTCCACCTGTTTTCGTTGTTTATTTGGCTGATATCTCGTGATCTGATTTTTCAGGACAGAGCCAAATTTCGAGCTAATTCTGTTTATAAAAAAAAGGAATTGAGACTTTTGGATGATTTGGGGAGAGCTCGTGAAATCAAGGAGCGGAGCAGAGTCATCCCCTTCCCAATCAGACGGTCAACGGAGTGCATCAGCGAGCCTTCACCACCACCCGAACCCACATCAAAAAGGAAATAAATTAATATTCTCATTCTATTATTCCTCAATTTTTTTTGTAATTCTCAATTTTCTTTTGCAATCAAATAATTTTGCAATGGAAGGAGAAATTCAAATTTTTAGTAAACACGATAGATGCGCAAATTGGCTCTATATCCAATAAGTACTTGGTGAATGCCCTACTCAGCTCGGTAATATATTCAATAATTTTGGCTCCACGCCCAATAAATATTCAGTAAATACCCAATTTAGCTTCATACCATATTCAGTACATTGGCTTTGCGCCCAATAATTACTCGGTGAATGCCAAACTTGGCTCCATGCCATATTTATTACTTTGGCTCCATGCCCAATAAGTACTCGGTGAATGCTTAACTCTTTTCTATGTTGTATTCAGTATCTTGGTTCCCAATAAGTACTTGATGAATGTCCAAACAGCTCAACATTATATTTAGTACTTTGGTTTCATGCCCAATAATTATGTGACGAATGTCTAAACTGGCTCCTTCATTATATGTATTTGATAAATGCCTAGATCGGCTCCATGCCGTACTCAATATTTTCGGTCCATGCCCAATAAATATTTAACGAATGCCTAACTTGGATTTGCAGTATATTCAATATTTTGCCTCCTTACCCATTAAATACCCAGTAAATGCCCAACTTGGTTTCATGACATATTGAGTACTGTTCGTCCATGTTTAATAAGTAACTATCGAACGTACAACTCAACTCTGTACCATATTCTACACTTTGCCTCTGTGCTTAATAGATACTTGACTCAATATCGATATAATATTTTGACTTTATACTAACCGAGTACTTGACAGTATGCCATGGACACGCTTGGCAAAATTTATATAAAAGTGCAAAAAAAAAAAAATATGCAAGTTGATCATCTCAAGAAACAAGTTGGAAGAATCACTTCAGACTATTTAATTCACAAGAAGGAGATAGTTCTACAATGATCAATACAAACAACCTAAGCAAGAAGTCACCTCAAGGCAACCATAGAAGTGGACAAGGTTGGAAAATTGCACAATGCTCCCAGAGCTTAGCAGACTAAATTCGGGAGCAGGAGGCGGTGTTGGGTCTAAATGTATCTTTTTTACAAAGCCTAAGGCAAGAAGCCTATCAAGCCCAAATAGCCCGCAATCTCCATAGTTGGTGCCACCTCTGCTTTTCGCAATATGGAAATTGGACTGATCCAATTTTTCCATCCTTACTAAAATTTACAAAATCTCTTATCAGGTTAAATCGTTACCAAATTAGTTCAATAAGGAAAGACCTTATCTCTCCATAGGGCAAATCTTAACTATACAATCTCCAAAGATTTCAATCCCTAAGAGATTCTCTGGTATAAATACCTCATTCTTCCACATGATAAGAGATGATTCATTTTACTCCAAATGATCCTATGCTTTGTAAGGACAATTTAGTATGATCAAATAGATCTGTAATTTATAGTCTCAAGCGGAAAAAGTAATAGACTGACTGTAATTTTCCTATTAATAAAGTAATTGTCAAATGACTCATTCTCTTGATGTTGTCCACCTGAGTTCATCTTGGTCAAACCTCATTAAATGCGCTTCTCTTTCTTTTTCTATGCTTGTTTTTTAGTTACTTGCCCATTAGTGTTTCCAATTTAACGGTATATATCAGTCCATTTCGAAAGCAAGCAAATTTTGAGTGGAACACCATCTATTCAAATAAGGAGCAATCAAACCACCCAAAATTTATCTGGATAAGTTAAAACATTCAAAGGCCAGTGGTCCAACTGAGCTTGATTCTTATTATTATTATTTTTAAATCTCACATTCCCAAAACTAATACTGCTTAACCCAAACCCCAAATTTCCCCAAACTATAGAAGCCTGAAACACTTCCTTCATTCTTCCATAAGAAGGATCTTATGGTAGAATCAATCTTTAATGTAATCCATCTATACATAAATTGAAGAAGATGATATATAAAGGGTTAGATGATAGCATAACCTTCCGACACTTCTCAAATAAGATCTCTTCTTAGTTCTCATTCTTAAACACATTTTCGTTCTAATCACTTTAGATCTCTTCTATTCGTTGATCTTCATCTTGATCTTGAACATCTAATGCGAATGTGTGTGTGTGTGTGTAAGAGAGTGAGAGTGAGAGAGAGAGAGAGAGAGAGAGAGAGAGAGAGAGAGAGAGAGAGAGAGGTTTAGGAGCAGGAGTTTGATGATCTTGGTGATCTGGAGATCATTGGATGATAAAAGAGTGATCGCATCCATAGGATTCAAGTTGAACGGTTTATTTTGCCTTTAGCATGAAACAGTTCCTTACAATGAATTTCTACACGAAACAGTTCTAGTAAAGTTACTAGCAAGTGATTAGTCACTGAACAAAATATCTGCTGCTGTTAATGTTTTTTTGGAATAATGACCATATCCATGCCTATTCCAAACATACTTTTCAAGCTTGTTGCCTACTGAGTTTTGGATCCTCTCCATAATACAAGATGCATATAACCATCCTATGTATATTTTTAGCTGTCCCATAAATTGGTGGGCAATTAAGATCTTTCCGAAACTAACACACACCATATACCCTCGTGATTTGCACTAACATACATATAACAGTAAAGAAATTTGAACCATCTGCCAACTTAATTAATGCTTGCATTGTGGAGAGATTCGAATCTAGAAAGTGAAAATCAAGTAAGCTATGAGTTCTACATGTTTGACATTCAAGAACCTTTTGTCATTGGGAGAAAAGAGTAAAGCAAGAGGTATGATAAAACATATGGTAATTATTCCAATGCAATGAAAGTTCGATGGCTAGCTCGACGTATCAACCATCTTTGTCCCAATATAAAAACAAACTAGGAACCAAGTTACCAATTAGACACTGACGACGTCAGTTTTATCAGTAAAATCTCTGCCGATAAGGCTTCCAACCCTCACTGCAAGCGGAATCCGAACATGATGGTAGCCATCAAACCAGACTATCTCTCCAAAGTCGTACCTTCCCTGAGATTGTTTTAGCGGAGTAACCGTGACCTCATAAGAAGTCTGCTCTCCTCGGTCAAAAAATACCAGCCAGTGTGGTGATACTTTTACATGTACCCCCTGAGGACTCACCACACTCACAAAATAAATAGCTGGACCTGCACCAACATTTGTCACGGTCCTTTCAACAGTAATTGTCGTGCAAAGATCAGATATGGCTATTGCTGGATAGTTGAGGTCCAGATCAGAGTGAAATCCTGCGCAGCTGGTGTCCATGTCATGAGAAGGAAGGACGATACTGCATATCTGTGCCTGGGTATAACCGATACTGCAGAGGAAATATATGTAGTCTTGAGTGTCCATGTCATAAACGAGTCCCGGATCAATTGCCTTCAAGGGATTTACATGTCCAGCACCAATGTCGAAAGGATCAACAGACTTCATTGTCCCCCCAGCTAAGATTGTGTCCGAGCTTGTGTCGACCAAGATTGCTACAAAAAGAAAAGCAAGAAAATAAATATTTTTTATGATAAATGGGTGTGTAAAATTTAGGTGATATCCCATTGCAGTAAGTTGACTTCTTTATGTACCTGTTGTCATGAGAGCAGATTTGATTGCAGCTGGAGACCAATCAGGATGAGCTGATTTGAGAAGTGCTACGATACCCGATATGTGAGGGCACGACATTGAGGTTCCTGACTGAAAATTCCAATTAACGGACCGATTGTCGAGGCTTAGCAATGAAGGTGGTGATTTTGGGCACCATGCTGCTAAGATGTTCACTCCAGGTGCAGCTATGTCTGGCTGCATAAGATGTTTGCAATTCTGAAGATCATTACTATGTTCAAAAAATTCTGAAGATTAGTATATGTTTTTTGAGCAAATATATATATATATATACAAGATTTTGAGGCAAGATTAATCTATACTATCTATGTATATGAGTATAAAGATTATGTATGGGAACTAACAATTAGTCCTAGTGAAGCTAATGCTAAATGATAGCTATTCTACCCATCAACCCTAGTACATCACCCACATGCAAAAGAATCGGGAAAAAAATTAGTGAAAATGAAAACATAGATACACAATTCCAATATTACTTATATACCTAGGATCCTATATCCAAATTGTTTTTGAGCCCAAATTCTATAGTATGCCCGACTGAATAGGCTATTTCTTATGAAAATTTGCTACACAGGTGTAAGAAATATCTTCACATCAGCATGATATGCTATTTGTATTGGATTATGCTGATCATGCTTAAAGTATTCTGCCTTCATAGCAGAAATACTAGAAATTATGCATATCAACAATCTAAAATAACTTATTTCCAAAATAAGGGCTCGGAAATACTTTTTGTAATATAAAAAAGAAAAAAAAAAGGAAAATTATTTTTCTCTCTTTCATTTTGTAATTCGTCAGTTCAATATTTTAGTGAAATATGAACTATATACCTTGAGGATGTTTGGATATGCTGAACTAGGCCCCCTTGCTGAAAAGTATGTAACAGCTGGTGCGGGTGAAAGACCAATAGGCGATCTGCTTGGAAAAATTTGTACCTTGGGATTGCTTCAAAATAGAACCATTAAAATGTAACAAGAATTCAGTTTTGTATTCGTCAAGCATGGATGTTCAAAGCCTTCAATTACTAATTTCATTTATTTTTTTCAGAGTTAGATCTTAATAATGTCATATTAGGGTCATATAAAAACTTCCTGAATGAACTTATAAATTTACAAACCGTCATTTTTACAAGAAATTTAAAGCATTTCTTGGCAAAAGTCGGCATACTTGGATGATCTTATGTAGTAGAGTATTTGAGTGCCTTGATTGAGGTCGACATGGACTGTCGGCAGGAGATCATCCGCTGGCACCAGCCTGGTAGAGGGCTCAGCGAAAATCAGGCCCGACCCGTTCAAGATTAATATTGATTCTGCTGCAACACTACTTGGAAGTTGTCCCGCGGTGGAAAAGCATAGAACAATCGACCCTGGTGGTATGCTTTGATTGTTCCACTGGTCTAATGAGCATAATCTTCACACGAAAGAAGTACATGGATAAGTAGGGATAAATGCGAAATGGATAGAAAGCAAAATATGCATAATTAACATATGAAATACTAAGTGGCCGGACTACTTTTTCTTACTACTACTGGATTCAAGAGAGGCATATGTGTGTATATTCATATATAGCCCCTCAATTTCACTCTTTCATTACTAGATAGGGCATAATTAGCCACTATTTCTTTATGTGCATGAGTACAAAGTCAAATAAGTTAATTTCTTCAAACATGATTTAAGATTGAGATGAGCTACCTTTCAGATGTCAAAAAGATTATTATTTTTTCACTGTACAACCTAAAACCGATAGAATTTGAACACGGAACGGAAAAATCTATGGATATTTTAACACCATTATGTTTGCATTTTTGTATTTTCAAGTGTAAACGTTGAGAAGTGGCAAAATAAGAGAACATTTTGGGTTTTTAGAAAAAATGGTGGCAAAGTTCTTGGCATCATGGAGGTTACTAAACAAGTGGTCCAAGCCATTTTTATAAAAGAAGGGTTACTATGTAATTTAAGTGAATTAATATGGACATATTGTAGAGGTTAAACGGTATTTTCTACTATTTATTTTAAGTTGTTACTTCCACCATAACGACAACAAGAAAGATCCCAGCATATAAAAAACTCTAGTCATGCAAGAAAATTTAGGATATGAAGATTATATTTGTACAGAGCAATGAAGCAGAGGTAATATCTACAAGGTGATTTATAAACCTATTAAAAGGAGTTCGGAAACAAACAAGATCCTCATAAATACTATTTTCGTACCACTAGCTAGCTCACACTCAATTCTAGCCAATTTTGTTGTCAAGCACCCTGCTGCAGTCCCCACACACATACACACACAAAAAAGTCATTTTCCAATTCTACTATAGTTGAAAATAAAGAATGGAAGGCGATGAAGAATGAAAATAAGAAATCCGAATCAGTGGCTGACAAATCATCGACGAAGTTAAACATAAAATTTTAGCAACATAAGAGATCTAAGGGTAGCTTTCCAGGATAGTTTCAAGGAGAGAACTCTGATAAAGTTGAAGCACAATACGTTGCCTGGCCATCTAGTGCAAAGTATTTGGGATTTTTTTTTTTTTTTTTTATACTTAGGTTTTTGGTTTTAAAGTTTTAGTTTTTCTTTAACTTACGCATATTCTATGAATGATCCTTTTTATCGTTCTATAATATTACTATGGGATTATTTATGGTGTTATCGTTATTATTATTTTGTACTTTTGTATTTTTTAATGCAAGGAAATTATTTCAAATCTCGGAAAAACTTTGCTTCTAATTAGCTAGTATGATAAAAAGTTGTTTAGATTTTTTGCTATTTATTGTAAGACACTTTAGGGAAAGAAATTTTTTATCTAGTCAGCAAAAAGTCTTGGATGTGTATGGACTATTTTGGAAAAATGACCTTTTGGTGGGACTCGGTTCATGGGATGACAGTGTGAGTCTTCATTGTTTTTGGTTTTTTGGGGGACCCGTGATGATCATGTTGTTTACGAATCCAAAGCTATATTTTTGTCTGGTTAGATTTTTTGCCTCGGATAAAATTCTATGATTTTGAATCAATTATTAGCCAGGTTACATTATCATTTCACTTATGAAACAACTTCTACACCGACACTATCTTTTTTGTGGGTGCAACAACTTCTATTCTGATACTATTTTCTTCGTTGGTGCAATAACTTCTATATGGGGACTATTTTCTTTACCAATGTAATTTCATCTTCCAACATACCAACACCGTGCGCCAACCAGTAAGATTAAATATTCTAGCGCAAGTTATACACCAGCCAATCAAGCTTCATCACCACAAACAACCAATAAGACTAAAGCTCCATGTACAAATCTAATCCTTATCCTAACCTGTATATAACCCTTCATTCTATCTCGTCATTTTTGTTCCTTTTGCATCCTATCTTTTCCCATTCCAAGCTCTATTTTAGCTAACAGAAAGAGATGGAGGGAGGGAGAGAGAGAGACTACTGCAAAATCCACTATCGAACTCAATTGTAGAACTTACTCTTATGAAAACAACTAGGCAAGAAATCGCATATCTATTCCCTTAGTTAGAATCCTTTCATCATCACACTCATATTCTCTGTTTGTATAATTACATAACTCTTAATTAGGAACTCTTCTTTCAACTCTCTCTAATAATAACTACTTTCAAGTCTTCCAATCCCCAAGTGATCCTTTCCTTGTACTGAGTTTCTACTATCAACTCAGAAGTTCTTGGTATAAAAGTCATAATCTGTCAATCATAACTCCAAATGAGTTTGTTCTTCTTTAGTTAGAAAAATAATGGATTTCACTAAAACCTTTGTATTACACTTTTCATAAAAGCCACCTCTAACCTTATCAAAATTGAGCTTGAAGTAGGTTCCGTTGAAGTCCAACTTTATTGACACTCTTTTCTTTGTCGGTGCAACAACTTCAATACTAATACTAGTTCTTTTGTATTTGGGCACTTAGTTGTATTGGCACAGTATTTCTACGTGGAGAGTCTTTAATTACTTCGCCTTAGAAGGGTCTTTACTTACTTCACCAACTACTTAACTTTTCACATCGGGCAATGCGTATCTTTGCCAACACTATGTTCTGTGCCAACACTGTTTATTTGTATCAATTATGTTCTACGATCCAAGGTGCTCTTCTATACTGGTCAACTCTTCTGCACCGGGTCCTAACCTCCCGACACTTTTTTGCTTCCCGTTGTATACCGTCTCTCCAAACACTATCTAATCTTATTGACTCTACTTAACCCTACAAACAGTATTATCCCTGATGACCATTCTTAACATTGCCGCAATTTTTATCCCTTCTGACTACCCGTAAAAATTAACCTAAAGACATGTGCACGATTTAAATACTATCTTAAAATACTAAGCTCTTATCAAACACTAGAACTCATGATGGTTCTCGTTCATCCAAGAAATTTGTTTATTTATCATGTGGTATGAAAAGTGGTCGTGTAACATCTCTCACTCGTTTTGTCGATGTCTGTCTTGTTGATGATGTATATTTTCTTGTTGTACCAGTGGTGTACGTGCTTCAAGAAGACCACCATTCTTATCGTGGTGTTGGTCATGCATTAGACAAATGCATCTAATAGTATGATTGGTTCAAGGGAGATCATTGTCTATGGCCGTAATATCAATTATATATAGTACACTTCTAAATCATGTGTGTCCTATCAATTAGTTAATTCCAAATGAAGAATGTACCTAAAATATTCACTCACCATATTGTGCCTTACCAACTTCATAATTAGCACTGCACTAAACCCCTGTAGTCATATTTTACCTGTACCATTTCTGCTTTTGATTTAAAGTTTCTTTTGTATATTATATCTTGATTTCCATATTTTTTTTATTATCTACATGCTCAAATTATTTCTTACCAGATCTAATCCTTAAGTTACCTACAATACCCAGGTGTTAATTAAATGCAATGATTGTGGAGGATGAGATTGATCTGTCGGTAGACAATTTCTACTTTCAAAAGTAGACCAACTTCTAGAAAATCATGAGAGTCTAATCCTTTTGCTGTAAATACTCTGCCTCTTAGCATCATACACTGCTTTATTTTGTGATCTTTTGTATAGTGTGTTACACTCCTTTGTCTCAAGAGGAAAATTGTATCATATCCTTAATGAGTAACACACTATTATAGAGATTTATGGCTGAATTTCTTTTCACTATTGCAACCTAGGTAATTATATAATATACCAGATTGAAGAATGATCAAATCTTTTTTGTGGTGTGCTGTGATTGCATGGCTTTTTGTCATCTAAGGCCTCATATATTGGGGTACTTTCCAGTAAGCCTTAATTTTTGGGATATATTTCGGGGCGTTACAGACCTACATGGTATGTTCAGATGGGGGAGAAGAGTGAGCTATTTTCTTTTTTTTTTTTTTGTTATTTTTTTCCTTAGTTTACTAGAGTTGTCCCTTCTTTTTTTGCTTTTTTACTTTAGCCTTTTTGCTAGGATTTTTTTTAGCATTTTTTTTTTCATTTTTTCATTTTTTAAGAGCATTGCCCAATTTCTTTTTTCATGGTTTATATTTTTTTTATTCTTTGCCATATTCTTTTGAGGATAGTTGGGAATTGTCGTAGCATTTTCTAGTCAATATCTATCTTAATTGAGACTAGAGTAGGTAAACTCTTGAAGAGGGATTGGTGCTCGTTGACTAAAAAGATGAAGAAACCTCTGAAAGTTAGAAAGAAGAGTTGCTATTTGTTGGCAATTAATTGACATGAGTCAACATGAATGCTAAATATTTGGGAGGAACTTTTTATATGTTAAAATGTGTATGAGTCGGATTAGCAAAAAAAAAAAAAAAAAAACTTTCCTAAAGAGTAAGGTAATGGAAGGGAGGGAAAAAAAAAATTGGAAGCCCTTCCTAAAGAGTAAGGCCATGAAAAGGGGGAAAAAAAAAAATTAGAAGCCCTTCCTAAAGAGTAAGGCCTAAGACAACTGTTTTAGTGACCTTAAAGATGAGTCAGGCTTGTGATGGGTAAGGTTCTAAGGATAAAAAACTGCAAAGAGCAAACAGTGTGAGCAAATAGATTAGCGAATAGATGTTATATAGAAGGGATATGTGACTGATGCATGCATGATGAAGGAGGATCATCTTCCCCTTCACAAGTCTGGGTTGTCTGGGATGTTGTTATAGAAATATTTTATTGCTAACGATTCCACCATCACTTTGGATGTTCGGGTGAAGTGGATGATCATTTGCGTGATGGGTGACAATGGAGGATTCCGGTATATTATGCTCCCAGTTATGTAGTAATAAATTTTCGATGGGAATTGTTAGGTGTTACAGAGATAGACATTATGGACTAGAGCTAGATATATGATATACTCCTCTATTTATTTTCTTGTATCTTTCTTTCTGCATGGTCAATACTACAATCCTAAATGGAGTAAGAGTAGGACAAATAAATAGTTTGTCCATGCATAAGAGGGTCTTGACTTTGGTTGACTTTGCTTTGAGAGCATACATAGAAACCCTCAGGCCGTTGACATGTTTATGCAGCTTCAGTATTTCCTTTTATAAAATCTAAATTAAAAAATATGGACCCATAAATTACTGGTAGCAGGAGAGATACTCACCCATTGCTGAAGAATTTACGGCCATCTACCAATTTCATCTTCATTTTTTTAGTGTTAAAGCTTTCACCCTGTACACGAAACATCAGAAATGTTCTCAGAGGTTGTACAATTAACAGATATGTTGTAATGTATTTCATTTTGGTAATTATATTGACGCTGGTTACAAAAACAACAAAGAAATAAAAATAAAATTAGATTCAATTAGGAAGCATGATCACCATTAACAAGCGATTGTTTCCGAGGAGTATTCTCGTTGGAAACGTTCGATCAATGGTACCGGCTGCGACACAAATGCTCCATGGCGCCACATTCCCCACCGACGAGGACTCTGGCCCAGCGTTGCCTGCGGAGAAAACCACAGTCACCCCTAACTGCGTCGCGTGGAACGACCCAATATCACTGCTCGAAGTCAGAAACTGTCTCAGCGGCAGCGGGGATCCGATAGACGCAGAGATCACATGAACCCCATCTCTCAAAGCATCATCAAAGGCTGCTAATATGTCCGCCTCCATGCACAAACCCTGGAGGTCAATGGTCCAGCACGCCTTGTACACCGCAAGCCTTGCCCGGGGCGCACCACCCCGAGCAGTGCCCCGACCCAGCTGGCCAAAGTAGCTCACTTGTTTGACGATGGACCCGACCGCAATGGAGGCTGTGTGGGATCCGTGCCCATAGCGGTCTCGTGGGGATTGGTACTCGGCCTCATTGGTAGTGTCCAGGGGGCCAAACCGTTTCTCGTATCCTTTGAGGTAGTATCTAGCGCCGATGAGCTTGCGGTTGCAGAGGCTGGGGCCGAACTTGTCGCCTTCCACACAGATGCCGTTCCAATTCGACGGAACAGGTTTCATTCCTCTATCGTCCCTAAAGCTATGGGATTCCGGCCAAACACCTTAATAAGACGAAGTGCATTTCTTCCATAATTAGTCAGTAAGTACTGCACGATTTGGATTTGCTTACGTGCATGATCTTCATACACGTAAGTAAACCTAACTCATAACTAGTTAAGAATAAAAAACAAATTATAGAAAGAGATGGTTGGGAAAATTAGGAGCCTTTTTATTTTGTTTTACCAGTATCAATGACGCCAACGATAACATCGTCTCCAAACTCTAGCTGCATCGGCGTCGTGTCTGTAGTGCTTGCTAAGGGTAGGCCCATGAAGTCCCAGCTTCGAGTAGTTTGTAGTTTCAGTGCCCTACTCTCAAACACTGATGTCACGCCCTCCATTTCTGCAACGTTAGATTAATTATTTACATGTTAGACATGCCCTTAATTATTTCTTCATCCAAAATTTTAGCAAAACGGTGCATCAGTTTCCTAGTTCAGGAGTTGAGAACCCTAGACTTCTTCACTGCACTAGTAATATCTATAATATTGCCCCAACCAACTGTTGGTGATTTTTTCTAAATAATGACCAAGCAATAGAAACATGTTACCTATAATAATGGTAATATGGAAGTAGACTTCGAATTAAGAGAAGACCGGCATAGAAAATGTTGAGAGGAAAGAGGAGTGTAATGAAATTTTTAGATGAAGGATTTTGCTTCCTATTCAAAAAAATTATGATACCATACTAGAATGACCTATCATTGAAACGCTCCTTGCATATTCCGCAATGCTCCAAGGTTTTGAGCAAGGTTTTGAGGACTCGGGTTATGTGCGCTCGAGAAGTTGAGCCAATGAAGATGAAGGGCATCGGACATTTCTCGTTGTGTTAAAGGATAATTTGTGTGTCATAGAGGCATGCAGTCTCGTTAAATGCACTTGATTTATGACGCTCTGATAACCACTTGCCCTATCAATATATTGGAGACCAAACTAAATACTTAAAACACGATTTACGATAACCATTTCTCTAAAAGAAAGATAATTAATTTCATTCGGTGTAATATCTTACGTATAATAGAGAACAATCCTCTCAAAGGAAAACAACAACAACAACAACAATAATAAAAGGAATTCTTACTAGCCAAGATGCTGGCTTGTGTTGAATTAATAACTGCAGCAAAACCAGAGAAGCTATGCCTGTAGCTATATAGCATTGCTTGCTTTGCTTCATCTTCTCTGCCAGCGATATATAAATTTAATTAATAAAATCTCGTCCCATGGACAGTAGAGAAATTAGGGCATCAGGATATAAAGTAGTAAGAGATGACTACTTGGAAAAGACACTTGAGAGGAGTTGGACATGGCGTTTAGTAGTGAGAGAGGGTTCTTGGCCATTGTTGTGGCCCAAGTAAACAATATGCACCTGCAAAAGATGATAATAAACATGAGACAGTCGAATTATTTGGTGTCAGAAATCAGAGGGAATTGAAGTGTGTGATCTTTGTAGTAAAAGCTGTTCAAAGTTATTACATGAGATGTACTACTGAGTGTAAAAGGAACGCATTGGAGAGAGAATGTGAAGAAAATGAAGACAAATGGATTGAAGGCAAACAAAGAGGCCATATCAGTCCTTGATTCTTGCACCATCCAAGATCAGAGGGAATAGGGATTATATAGGCAGTGGTATGAGTTCGGATCGCGAGGTGCAGGGTGCCTTGCACTACAAGCATGCATTTCAACCATAATCATATATACCATGGCTTCATCATGATCCTATCCTTACCTTTTATATAAGTTGCCCTCCCTCTTCTCTCTCTCTCTCTCTCGAGCATTCTCTCGCCCCTCTATCAATTCAATAAATGTGGTCATCAAGCTCATTGATGATAGGGACAAGACTATATAGAGCTCTTTCTCCCCTCCCCCTCTCACTCCACACACACACCACTAGGTCTCTAGATATTGTTTCCAAGTAAAGAAAACTAATCATATTATAAATTGCTAGCTAGTGTCCATACCAACTTAGGAACTCAAAGTTTGGAGCTCAATTGTGTGTGTTTTAGTACTGAATGATAGGTTTGTACTCTAAAAAAAGGCTAAATCTAAGGTTTAGAGTTCTTAAAGGATTTTATTAATATAAAAGGATACATGTGTGTGTACTCCATTATTGCATCTAAAAGAACCCATTAAAATAAGATAGATTTCTCAACTAGGTTGACTTAGGTCACTGAATTTGCCATGTTCGTTGCTTGAACAGATAAAAGTTAACACATTCATAAAGCATTCTGTGATGGGCTATGCAGTAGATTCATTTAGGTACTTGGTCAGTGTGATAAAGTTTCTTAACAATGGAAATTATTAATATTCTCTTTCGTAAGAGCGACGAACTTTTTATCACTTCAAAAGTCAAGTAGTTAGTTTGAGGCTGAAAAAGGTTAACGTTAAACTGTGTTACAAGCAGTAGAAAAAACATTTCTTCATGTGCTTATTCACTCAGCTCGTTATCGACTAGGATTAATAAGTTATAGATGGCATTATTTAGATGGCCACAATAATACTCTTGTACTGTATCAACTACTCTCCACAAAAATCCTGCGGAAATGTTCACTTCCAATATTCCTCTATACTTCTGATAATTTTTCTATTTTTTCTGTTCTCTCATGTCTCCCTCGATCCTCTCTCTAAGAGGAGAGGGAAAGAATAGCACGTCTCTTTTGTCATGCATCAACATGGACGGGGATGTTCATCCCTCTGTCCCATTCGTTTCTTCTCCATGTTAACTGATGAGTAAATATCTAACATTAACTATCTTTAATTGATCAGAATTATAATGCTGAGAGCATAGACATGATCACTGATTCACTGCTTATATTGCTTGGTTCAGTCTCATATTGATAGCATTGAAATGACCACTGATCTAATGGTTTCCATTTAATGATTCTATTATTGGATAAGTTGCTATTGTTTGCCATGCAGAATTAGGATTCTGTAATGAATTTTGCAGTTTGGAGCTCAAGTTCTTGGACAAGCTATATACAATGACTTATGTTTTGTTCAAAAGTTGAAGTTTTGATCATAATACCGATAAGTGAAACATTCTGCATGAACTTTGTACTGGTAAGTAATTTTGAAACAGAAAATTGCTTCTTCCGATTGCAGAGACTTTGAAAGAGAAGATTCATCGAGACCAGAAAGCAACTGGTAATATTTAACTTCTCCTGTATTTCAAACCGTAGGGTTTCTTATGGTTGAATAGCTTATTTGATTACTGTCGATAGTTAATATGTATGATGCGTAGCTCTGATGGACCACATCAAGACAGGATTATGAAAGCCTACTTTGAACCTTTTCATGCCTCAACTGCCTAGTCAAGTTAATCTATATTTTCAACTGTTGTGATTGTACTCCTATCTCTTTGTGAACAAGGATGCACATTACAAGTGGAACTAATAGGCACACCCGAACCTATATGATTTCTTTGTCACTGACATTATGAAAGCAGCAACTTTAATCTAAAGATTAGCAAATGGAAAGAAACACCCTTAATCTTACGATATGAAATTTTTTTCACTGTAACTTAGTTTCCTATAATGATGTAAAGTTCTTGAGAGAGACCTTGTCAAATATATTTACGTACTCGATAATGTTCGAGTATGTGTATGCATAAACGAGAGTAGTGGTAATTGAAGGGTATGAGACTTTTGAAACACTCATCATCTACTACAATGACTCAGAATCATTCCCCCTCTTCTTTAGATGAATGCAAACACTGTAGATGTGCTTTAATGTCATTCATTCAATTATTACGCACACATGCATCATAAACTCCACCAGCAAGAACAAGCATGGCAAGTTGTTTGGAACATGAGAGTCTTTTTTTCTGCTCATCACAATTCTTTTTTTTTTTTTTTTTTTTTGACTTAAAACGGTGGTTTTAACCCCTCCGAATTCCATTAATATGACATAATAAAACTGTTGTACAACAGAAGTGTACTCAAAGAAATAAAAGAGAACTAAAGCCAATTTAAACGGCTACATGAAAGGAATAACGAAGACAACACAGAAGGAAAGTACATCCTCGAGCTCTGACACATAAGCATAAGCAAACAAGCAGGTGGCTCCTGGATGTCATCATATGAATTGTCCTCCAAGAGACACAACTGCTCCTCATCTAATAGTAGCCCTGTCCAGAAAATTATATCGGAATAGGTACTGAAAGCACATTCGTGTGGTAGAGCTGTCCGATCTATGAAGATTCTACTATTTCTCTCTCTTCATAGATTTCAGCACACAACAGCGAAGACAATGTCGTATATTTTCTTCTTACCTTTTGGCGAGTGCAACCTAGCCCATATATTGTATACACTAGCAGAATTTAGAATTAGATTGAAGAGTTATGCATTCCTAACCCAAACCACCTAGGAATACCTTCATGTAAGGAATAGATGTGATACACTCTCCTCAACGAACTGACATAGAATGTAAATGTTTGGTCCCGACCACCCTCTTTTCTAAATATTGTTCCAAGTTAAGGTAGAGTCTTTAATAGCCAACCACAAAAAAAATTCTAACCTTTAAATGGTATCTTGTAAACCAAATAGCTTTTGCATGTATCATTCTAAATCCCCAACCTATGAAATGTATGTAGGTTGACTTGACGGAAAACCTACCATTATTGTTCCATCTCCAGATTGGGCAATCAAATTCCTCCTGAATTAGCAATATGGTTGATAATAACTGCTTAATCACACCAAACTGTAACCCTGCCTCTACCGGGAGATTCCACCTTAGAGCTAACTTACTCTTTCCCCAATGCTAGTAGTCTTGTATACCTATTTATACATCTAGAGCTAGTTCATACACCTTTGGAAATAGTATGGCCAAAGGAACAGTGGAACACCAACGGTCCAACTAGAATGATGCTCTAGAATATTTGCCTATCATGAAATCCACACTCGCCCCAAAGAAGTTCAACATGGACAAGATGTCCTTCCAAAATAATGACACATGGGACCTATTGCGTGATTTTGATCTCCATAATCCCCTACGCAGGCCATACTTAAACAGCAGCAGAGATTGCAAGGTTCTTTCCGAATTTAATAAGACCATCCACCTCGACTTAGTCATCAATACCAAATTGAAGATTCTTAAGTCCATAATGCCCATACTCTCTCCCTCTTTGGTCTACACACTTGTTCCCAAACTATCAAGTAATAATGATGTCTTGACTTGTCCGATCCTCTCCATAAGAAACGCTAGTGTATTTTGTCAATTCTCTTGCAAATCCACTTTGGAATGATGTGACAGGACATCAAAAAATATTGGCATGGCCGATAATACAGCGTTAACAAGTGTTAGCCAGCCTCCCAAGGACAAAGCCCTTGCCTTCCAACCATTCAGACGTTTCTCAAGCTTATCGAATATGACAGCCCAGTCTCGCTTGACCAACCTACGCATCCTTACTGGAATTCCCAGGTAGGTGATTGGTAAGCCCTCAACTTTATAATATACGATACGCTGAATGATCAAGATCGCAATATTCCTTTGACCTAAATTTACCAAAGTTGCTCTTGTGAAAGTTGATTTGGAGTCCAGACCACCTCTCAAAACAGGCGAGAATATATTTGACTACATAGGCCTATCCGACATCACAGCAATCGAAAATAAGTGTATCGTTTGTATATTACAAGTTAATAACTGCAATCGCACTGTTGCTAGGTAAACCATGTAGGAGACCCCCTTCCTTTGCTTTTACAAACATCCTATTTAGACCATTTGCCACTAGCACAAACATTAAGGGAGAGAGTAAGTCTCCCTGCCGAAGTCCTCTCTTGTATACTATTTCTTTCCTAGATTTTCCTTTCACTAGAACTTGATCGTGGTTGAACTCAACCATATGTCAATCATTGGCCGCCATCGGTTCCCAAATCCTCTCAACCTTAGCATCTCCTTTAAATAGTCCAATGCAGCTGATGAGTATCATATATTGCATATTTATAACATCCATATTATCTATTTTTGTATGTAAATTATGCTACTCGGGTATTTTTAGTGTATTTTTCAGGTTAGACCTATTCCTACAAAGAGATGACTTAAACTCAAAAATAGATTAGAAAATCAAATCCAAAAAGAGCTAAAAGTGAATAAAGTTACTAGAACATAAAAATGCAGAGAAATAAAGTCAAATATAGTCTTGCAGATCAAAGTAAAAAAGGTGAGAGATTCTTGCAGAAGAAATCAGAAGCTTTATATTATTATTTTGCCACCAGTTGGCGGCAATAATCACCATTTGGCATGGGACCCTAAAGTGCTGAAATTTTTACAGATATTTCGTTGTAAATTTGTAACTATTCAGTTATAATCAGAATAGAGTTTGGTACTCCGAGGCATATATATTGGCCGTATCCCTATAAATTAGGATTTATATGTAATTTTGAGATACACTTTTGAATAGTAAAAATTAGGGTTTTGCCAAAGAGGTGACAGCCGCCATACTGATTTTCAGAGGTAATTCCATTACTGTTCAGTACTTTCTAGTGAATAGAAGTATTTTATATAGATTTAATTGTTTTCTAGTTTAGATCTTTAATAGATTTCATAGAAAAAAATTAGGATTTCTAATTAATAACATGAGTAGCTAACTTAATTTAGCTCTAGGATGTAGATGAAACTAAGAATCAACTATGCAATTGCTTTTTATTTTTTAAAATAAAATAATAAAGGCATAATTTTTCTATAAAAGGATTAAAATACAACTCGTAAATTAATACTTTGATGTGTTATATTTGAGTTAAGTTTTTTGATAGCCTATACTTGGTTAAGGTTTGAGATTGTTGATTTTCATCTTTTTCATAGAATTATCTAATGATTTAGTTTATTTTTATGAAAAGTATTATTTTTGATGAGTTATACTTGCACACCACTCAATAGCTCTTACTTAGAATACTTTAAATAAATATTAAAACTAAAAGATCAATTTTTATGATATAAAGAAGATAATAGAAGTTATAATTAGTTGTGAACTAGTAGATCTTATATTCTAAACTAATTATAATAACTAAAAACATCAACTTAGAATTCATAATTAGCTCTTTAGAATAATAGGAGAAACTAGAATGTAGAACATCTTAGATGCTTATGGAAATGACCTGTTTGTGCTACAACTGACACTGTGCACTTGCAGTAGATTATTCACATCAAATTTTTGCCTCCAATTAGTGGCAGAACAGGTGACTTCTTCACCTAATTTCTCTCCAATTCTGTGTTTCGGGTCTCTGGTTCTATAAAAAGATTTTTTTTAAAAAAAATTGGAAACAGTAGGACATCACATTTTTCTTTGATCATCTACCATTTCATCTTCACCACACCTGACTTCTAGCATTAGTCTAGAAAACTCACGCATCCACTCATGGTTGTTGGTTCATGCCAATTGGACCCATGATCAATTTGGTTGGCTTGTAAGATCAGATTTGTTCATGAGAGGTAAGATGGACTAACCGATTCCGATCATTCAGGATTGATATTACCTATTGCGCACATCACTACCATCATGTATCAAACTTCCACATGCAGCGGGTAATCACAATGAACTAAAACTGCTGTACATCAATATACTTCCTAAATTCACTGGTTCTAATTCTGAGGATACATATCTCTTTATTAATAAATTTAAGGAAGAGTGCGTGATGATTAAACTGTAACACTTGTTGTATGATGCAATTAAACTGCACTTAATTCCATCACTCTCCAGGAAAATGCCGAGAAGTATTTGTACAATATGCCTACTGATTCAATTAATACTTGGGATGAATTCGTTACAGTTTTTCCTAAGAAGTATTATCCCACACAAAATACGACAAAAATTCGAAATCAAATTAATCAATTCTATCAAGTGCCGGGATAACCCTTCTGGAAATATTTGGAACGGTTCAAAGATTTCTTCGCGCAGTGCCCCTACCATTTGATAGAAAAGTGGTGGTTGTATCAAATCGTGTACGAATGACTTGATTACATATCTAAAACTCTTCCTGAGTCTATGTGTCAGGAGAAGTTTATGAGAAAGAATGAAGATGAAGCATGAGACTTTCTTGAGGACTTATCGTGAAAAACTATATAGTGGGAGAGTCCCGCTAAGAAACCTAATGCATCAATTTCTACGTATAAGGGTGAGATCCATAGCATCGTTAGCTCGATAGCTGCCGAAACTAAAATTACAGCCCTTATGAGGAGAATTGAGGCTTGGAGACTCTTAGTGCTCCACCGGTGGGTCAAGTCAATCAATTACAAAGTTCCACATGCTTCAATTGCGAAAATTCAAATCACGTTATGAAGGAGTGTCCACTGCCAGTAAATCCCATTGGTCCGACATTTGAGCAGGTGAACGCCTTATATCCAAGACTTATGAATAATCCACACTCCTACATACAATCCTGGTTGGAGGAACCACTCAAATCTCTCATGGGACCAGGGGCTTTATCATGGAACCCCCCACCCTAACATGCAGCCTCAAATCAATAGTCAGTTCTGGAGACCAAATGTGGGTGCCTATCAATACACAAACACTTTAAATCAAGAGAATAACCAGAATAGACCTCCTACATACAATTAATCACATCAATAACATGGGTCTAATAATGATCAAGAAAAGCGACTCCAGTCACTTAAGAATAACGTTGAAAATCTTCTCAAATATTTATCCAACCTTGACACACATATGTAAAATCTCATGAAAGTATCGATATATTTTATTCAAAAAATAGATCAGCACTTACTCATGAACTCTCAGCCTATTAAAAACTTAGAGTAGCAGGTTAGACAATTAGTAAGTCAAATGAGTGAAAGAGGTAAGAATACTTTTCCAATTCAACCCTTAACAAAACCTAATGCTAGTTCCTCTAACTCCAATCAGTCACATATCAACCAAGTTAATACCATTCACACGCTTTGTTCTGCAAGATGGTTTACAATCATGTAGCCATGCCACTTGATTCCACTCTTAGTGCACAACAGGCTACACTTACTAATTTCACGATTCCATCGTCACCCCATATTTCACCATCATCATCATGATTATCCCACGATCCACCTACTAGAACGAAAGAGCCCCTCTGAATTTGATCCTCCTATTGACCATACTCATAAACTGAAGGCTCCCTATCCAACTCAACTAAAGAAGAATTTTCCTCAGATTGAGTACATCCTTGAGTTATTAAAGCAAGTTAAGATCAATGTTCCTCTTATCGATGAAATTCAACAAGTACCTGCTTATGCAAAATTCTTAAAGGATTTATGCACGAAGAAGATAATGACAAATATTCCAAAGAGAGTCTTCCTAGCTGCTAACATCTCTATTATACTTTTTCAGTCAGTACCTGTGAAGTACAAAATCCTGAAAGTCCTACTTCTGCACCATAGGAAGTATAGTGATTGAAAGGACCCTACTAGATTTAGGAGCAAGTGTCAACTTACTTGCTTATTCAGTGTACCAATAGTTAGGATTGGAAGAGTTGAGACCTATAAGGATTATAATACAGCTAGCCGACAGGTATGTGAAGAAGTCTATGGGAGAGATTGAGAATGTTTTGATTAAGGTTGGGGAGTTTATTTTCCAAGTCGATTTCATAGTTCTCGAGACTCAACCTGTAGTGGATCCATAGCACTATATCCCAGTTATTTTGGGATGTCCATTCCTGGATAGTTCAAATGTTGTTATTAATTGCCGGAGTGGATCGATGAGACTTTTCTTTGAAAATATAACACTTGACTTGAACATATTCAATCTAGGATGCCAGCCAAGTGATCTACATGAGGACCTCCTAGAGGTGAATATGATCCAAGGATTATCCCGTGAGCACCAAGAGAATAAATTCTTTAATGAGCTGGATGGTTTTGTTGATGAGGGCTTATTCTTGGATACGCTCGATAAGTCATCTAATTATGTATATTCCATTTGATGAGAACTTCCAACTGAGCTATTGATGACTGAACCATGAGTTCAGTTACCACCTGAGCTTGAGATGAAGACCCTTCCAAGTTATCTCAAGTACGTTTTTTAGGTGAATACGATACACTACCAATTATTATTTCTGCAGATTTGATTGGGACTCAGGAGGAAGCACCCATATAAGTATTGAAAGCACATAGGGAAGTCATAGGCTAGTGCATGGCCGATATAAAGGGGATTAGTCTATTTATAGTGTAGCATAGAATTTATTTACTAGATAATGCACGACCTACATAAAATGCTCAGTGTAGATTAAATCCATTAATGAAATAAGTTTTGAGGAAGGATATTCTGAAGTGCTTTGACAATGGGATTATCAATCATATCTCTAATAGTGCATGGGTGAGTCCAGTTCAAGTAGTGCTTAAGAAGTCTGAAATCACTGTAATCAAGAATGATGTAAATGAGGTTATCCTGATGTGCATACAGATGGGATGGAGAGTCTGTATCGATTATAGGAATATGAATATTGCAACTAGGAAGGACTACTTATCCTTACCTTTTATTGATCAGATGTTGGAATGGTTGGTCGGACATGAGTTCTATTATTTCTTAGATGGATACTCTGGCTACAACCAAATTTCCATCGCTCTGGAGGATCAGGAAAAGACCACATTTACTTATTCATTTGGCACCTTCGCATATAAACGCATGCACTTTGGGTTATGCAATGCGCCTGCTACATTCCAAAGGTGCATGGTGAGTATTTTCTCTGACGTGGTTGAATGATTTCACAAAATCTTCATGGATGACTTCTCTATCTTTGGAGTTTCATTCTAAGAGTGTCTGCATCACTTAGAATTAGTTCTCACGTGCTGTCATGAGAAACACTTGATACTCAATTGGAAAAATACCATTTCATGACAAAAAATGGCATAGTGCTAGGGTATGTCATCTCGAAGAATGGTATCGAGATTGACAAAACCAAGGTAGACCTCAACATGAATCTTTCACCTCTGCGATCAGTGAAAGATACACGATCCTTTCTTGGCCATGCTGAATTTTACAGAAGATTTATCAAAGACTTTAGCAAAACTGCTAGATCTTTAACACATCTACTGGCTAAGGATGTGCCATTTAATTTCACACCCGATTGTCTAAGAGTATTTGAGTAGCTCAAGAAGGCGCTTACTATCACTTCTATCATTCATGCACCAGACTGAAGTATGCACTTTGAGCTTATGTGTGATGCATCTGATTATACTATAGGTGGACAACATATTAATAAGTAGCCACATGTGATTTACTATGCAAGTAGGACACTCAATGATGCCCACTTAAACTACTCTACTACAGAGAAAGAGCTTTTGTGCTTGAAAATTTTTGTTCCTACTTGATTGGATCATAAATTATAATATACACTGATCATGCTGCTTTGAAATATCTATTGACTAAAAAAGATGCAAAAGTAAGGCTCATTGATAGATCCTCTTGTTACAAGAGTTTGATCTTGAGATTTTAGACAAGAAAGGTTGATAATTTAGTAGCGATTACTTGTCTTACCTGTCTAATGCTCTAACTAATTTTTATCCCATAAATAAATCATTTCCTAATGAACAATTGCTTGCATTAATGCCTGAACCATGGTTTGCCGATATTTTGAACTATCTTGTGACCAAAGAGATTCCATCCCATTGGTCCAAGTAGGAATGATATAGATTCTTATCCCAAGTAAAACTCTTTTATTAGGATGAACCATATCAGTTCAAATATTGTCTAGACTGGATCATATGTCGATGCATACTTGATGATGAGATACAAAGTGTCATCTCTTTTTGTCATGATCTTACTTGTGGAGGATATTTTGGTTCCAGAAAAATGGCTAAAAAGATGTTGCAGAGTGGCTTTTATTGGCCAACTCTTTTCAAGAATGTTGTGAAATATTGTAAAATATGCACACGAAGTCAATTCGTAGGCAAAATTTTATAGTGCAATATGATACCTCTGCAACCTATCATTGAGGACGAGATATTTTATGTATAGAATACAGATTTTATGGGACTATTACCTAACTCATGTGGAAACTAATACATATTGGTTGCTGTCAAATATGTTTCCAAATGGGTAGAGGCAATTGCTGCAAAATCAAATGACAACAAAGTTGTTGTCAAGTTCTTGAAGCAGAATATGTTTTCTCGATTTGGCATTCCTTTAGTTATCATTAGTGATAATGGTATCCATTTTACTTCTCAATCATTTGAGATACTCATGCGGAAATATTCTATTACCCACAAATTAGCTACACCATATCATCCACAAATTAGTGGGCGAGTGAAAGTTTCCAATCGCCAAATAAAACTGATTTTGAAGAAGGCAGTGCAATACAACTGAAAAAATTGGTCATGTAAACTGACAGATGCATTATGGGCTTACCGTACCATTTACAGGACCAATCTAGATATGTCTCCCTATCGACTGATATTTGGAAAAGCGTGTCATTTGCCGTGAAGCTTGAACATAAGGCTTTATAGGCCATTAAGTTCCTTAACTTTGAGCTCGAATAAGCTGGCAAGTAGCGGAGGTTACAACTTAATGAGCTAAATGAGATTAGGAGAAATGCATATGATAATGTTAAGATTTATAAAGAGAAAAATAAAGTGTTTCATGATAATGTGATTATTCTCAAGTCATTTATAACAAGGCAGAAAGTTTTCTTATATAATTCGAGGCTATATTTATTTCTAGAAAAATTGAGATCACGATGGACTGGACCGTACATAGTACAGACTGTGCACTATCACGGTGCCATTGATCTCGAGAACCCTAAAACGGTAATTTATTTAAGAACCCTAAAACAGTAATTTATTCAAAGTAAATGGTCAAAACTTAAAACCGTTTTTAGAGACTCAAGCAAACGATAATACAGAGGTTGTGATACTTCATGATCCAATCTATGTGTAGAGGCATGCATTAAAATGTATATTAGAGTGTGTATTATGTATATTATGTATTTGTTCACCATAAGGTTTGTAAAACGATTTCTTTATTGAATGTTTCAATAAGATATTACAACTTCAATGGTTTTTCGTTTACAGAAGATGAGAAAGATTTACTTCCTCTTTATTTAAGGCTGGGTTCTAAGGTAGCTATGGGGGACGATCTTGATCTCCGTTGATACTCTGCACAAACTCTTTCAGTTCGCCCTCTTCTCAATTCCTCACCCTCTTTTTATAGGGATTTCGACGTAGTGATGCCGACATATTCGCCAAGCAGTTAGCCCCACGATCTGAATTCGTTTGGTAGTTAGTTCCCACAATCTGAGTAATGTCGACATGTTCGCTTAGCGGTTGGCCCCACAATCGGAGTAGTAACTTCCTTTCTTCTGATCCAGCAAATTTATATTAAATTCCCCAGCAGCTGTAATTAGCATTACAGATCTCAAACTTTAGATCCATGTTTCTCCCGACTAATATTAAGGCACAGACTTTGAGCCCAGATTCGCAGATCTTGACAAAAACACAAGCGGGATGCTGACCTCGAGCCTTAGGTTCGCGGATCTCTTCTAAGTGGGACACAGACCTCGAGCCTTAGGTTTGCGGATCTCCTCTAAGTGTGACGCGAATCTCGAACCTTAGGTTTGCGGATCTCCTTCTTTATGACAGATGATCTTATTATCAGGGAATTTCGCTCACAAAAACTCAATCCAAAGTTTTCAAAACTCCATGGTTCTGGAGGTGTTTTGGAATACTTTGGATAGCTTGCCAAGAATAACCTCTTTATGGTCTTCATCTTTTGATAAGAAGTAGTTTTTCGTATTTAGGATCTCAGCCTTCTATGCCTAAAGTAGGGATAATACTCTGTATTAGAGCTACGGTTTTCATGTTTTCGGAAGTGCGATTCTGTATTAGAACTGCCATTTTCTTCTTTCTTTCAAAAAAGGGGGATGATTCTGTATTAGAATCACGAACCTCTCTCTTTCTTTGAAGGGAGCACAATTTTGTCTTAGAATTATGAGCTCTTGTTTCGAAAGGAGCATGACTCTGTATTAGAATCGCGGATTTCGACTTTGTTGCGGAAAATCCGAAAAGTTGTACTTTATACGGTGTAGAAATTGAGACTTTCTCTGAGCCGCATTAAATGAAAAGATACTCATGAGATTTGGGCCAGAGATTATGTCTATCCAAAAATCTCGTCCGTCAAATCATCTGCTATAAAATCTTGATTTCATGAAATAGGGTATTTCTAACTTTTTCTTTGAGAATTTTGAACTCTGGGTTTCTCTTCAAGGTTTTCAAGGCTCTTCATCTTCGGCCCTTTCCAACTTTCAATTTTTTTTTCACAAAAGACTTCTTAGTCTATATCCTGCAAAAGATGACAAATAAAGCTCTTCTTCTGATACTTTTGCAAGTGGTCATCGAGACCACCAAACAATCTCTAGCTCTATAGTGGTTCGGTAGGAATTCTTGATTGGCAGTAATTTTCTTGTGAAGTCCTTGAAGGCAGTTCTTTTCTTACTTTTTGTTTTAATCCAAAATTTTCCTTACAGTTGATTACGCCTTAAACCCCTGGTCGAAAGACCATTACTTTGGTTATTCAGGCAGCTATGATGGGAATAAGGAATTCAAGTTTAACCAACTTTTCCAGGTTGCACAACATCCAGTGGTCGAGACAGAAAAAGCAAAGTTCTTAACCCTACTCGCCCAATATTGCGAGAGCTGATGACCACCGCTCCTTTCGAAGGAAATGACCAAACCTTGTTGAACAAGCATGCTTTCTTATTTGGTGATCATCTCTCGATTCCCGACAATGGTTTGGATGATGCAGATTACAAATGGCTTCGTCAAGTTAATGGCTGCCATCTGTTTCTTCCCAACATGGAGAAGTCTTACCCGTTTCTATTTTTCCAGTCCCTTTCTATTTCTTGACAAATGGACTGGCATTTAAATAAGCCGCAAGATGGCGTCTTGCTGGGAGCATTCAATACACATGGTGCCTTCCCTTATTCTACTGGAAAATATTTTTGTGGATTGTTTCCAGGATTTTTCAAACAAGACATTCCTATCGGTGAAACACCTATAATTGCCCAGACTTTCTTGCACCGATTTGTCGACGTGCAAGGGGAGTTTCCAGTTCAAGACTTTCATTCTCCTGGATGGGTTCACTACTCTTCTAAAGGAGAGTGGGCAATTTGACTGATTTCTTTCTGAAGACTTTCAGAGACCAGCTCCAGCATACAAATCTTTATTGTGCCGCGGTTCAACATGGCATCCCTGCTAGCCGATTCCACTTCTTTTTTTTGTTGGAATTGTACAATCCTGATACTTGTACAATTTTTACTCCTTGCGACGAATTGGGCTTTGCTCTGCATAAGATGTATGAGATTTCGGGACTATCTATGGGAGACATTCCATATGAAGAGTACGTCCCCACAGGATAAGCACTTCATTTGTTGAAGACTCGGGATCCCATGGTGTACGACACTTATTAGGAATTGCTTTGCCATTATCACATTTGTACCCATTTGTCCGATACTCGCAATGTAAAGCAGAAGAAGTGGCTGCAATATCTTCTCTCCAATTTTTCAAAGAATAGACCCAATTTTACCCGTCTCCCTCCGGTTTCTGAAAAGGAAAATGAGAGGAGAATTGCCAAATTCGGGAAAGATACTTATGTCGCCGAATCCGATGAGGACGTCTTCAAGGCTGGGACGTCTCTTGAAAGCTTCCACTACAAAACTCTTCAACCTTTATCTGATCCAGCCTTTCTGGCAGGTTATCTGATGCTTTGGTTGAAGAAATGCGTGATTTCATCGAAGGAAACTATACCCATTAGGGCGGTATATCCAGTTGTCTTGCTCGCATTTGGCCAATGACTCAGCTTACTGCCCGCGATGGTGTGTGGTATTCAAAGCAGGTTGAGAAAATTGGTTGATAAGTTCTGCAATGTTAAGAAGGAGCAAAATGATAAAAGAGAATTGATCACCAAGACTCCTAATCCGCGTGTAGAACTTCTTTATACTTATTTGATGGTTTAGCTAGTTTTACACTGTCCTACTTTGATTAGCCCAGCTGATTCACAGATTGATTTAAGCACTCCCAAGGTACAACACTACGAGAGGTCGTAGTGGAAAGAAGGCTACATGGCTGCAGTTCGCAGAACTCTTCGTTATCATGCGAATTTTGAGTTGTTCAAATGTTTCCCATACTTTCCAAATGCTGGATATGGGGAGGAATTCGCAGATATTGTTGGTGTTGATAAATTCACAACTCTGTCCTCGGGGTGCTTCTGGTGGCTAATAAACATCCGCCCAGGGCATTTGGTTCTCTATTTAGGGAACCACTATTATATGGAGTCTTACTATCTGAGTCGCTTTGTTTGACAGTTTGGGTACGATCAACTCTATATTGGTAATCCCAACAAAGAAATAAGTTTCACTAGAAATTTGTTTGAAGGAGCTCGGGCTTGGTTCCACTTCATTGCCTGTGGCACACAGACCAGATTTGACCTTCCAATCAAGACTCCGAACTCGTATATGAGTTTCAATTTCTGCAAGTGGTACGTGGCTGCTAGCTCCGCGCCCCAAAATTTTAATGTAAACCTCACTTGTTTGAAGGAGATTAGAGCATGGTATGCTCAAAAGAAGGAGGATGGTAGTATAAAAGTGACTAAGATGGAGGACTTCAGAGCAGAATGTGGTTCGGAGGAGTTGGAATCAACGGTTCAACAAAGAGAGGAGGATGATAATGCCATGATTCCATCGACTCAATTTGCTTCTCTTAATATTTCTTCACTTCCGACATTGAAAGAGACTTCTCCTCAGCCAAAATCTTCTCTCAAGAAGTTTCTGTATAAGCGAAAAAAATTGAGGTGTCTTAGTGACTTGTTTAGCACTCCACAAGATACATCATCTGAAGCCGGTACAGTGTACCTAATTTGGCTTCTGAGACTATTGCAGAAGAACCAAAGGAAGATGAAGATGACCCAGCTCTAACCCTTCGTTCTTCTAAGAAACGTCGGAGTCAGGGACCTGTCTTCCTCAGTGATTCTGCCTTGCTGGCTGCTCCTTCTTCTATCGCTCTTTCTGCACAAGAGAATTCTGCGGTCCTCACTCGTCAAGCTACTATTGATGATGAAGCGGCTGCTCCTTCTACTGCACAACAGGATTTTGCAATCCTTACTCATCAAGCTGCTACTGATGATGAAGTGCAAATAGTCGGGGAAGTCCGTGCATCAGTTCAAAGGTAGCACCTCCCTTAGGCGATCCTGATGATTGGAGAGATGACAATGATGTTAGCAGTGAAAATGTTCACTCTTCTACTCCTCCATCAGATCATGGTAAATACATCTTCTTGAGTGAAGACGTTCGAGCCGAGGTATATGGACCTAGAGAATCCAGTGCTCAACCTCTAGGTTTACTTCTAACCCTTACCCATTTTTATGCCAAAATTTATCATTATCTAGCTCTACCGTGGCATTTAATTGTGCCCTTTTTTTTGTTAGTAGCTCTTACTTCGATTCCAACCTCAGAGCATATGGCTGTAGACAACATTCTGCAGGATAATACCATTGCGGAAGTCATTTCTGAAGAAGCCCATGGGGTAACTAAGGTCACCGCTTCTTTGGCTGACACTTCTGAAGCAGTGGCTCCTTCAATGGAAACTCCAACACATGCTGTCCCGACTGCAGTTGTTGTAACTGCTGTTTCTGTTGAGGGTGTTGAAGCCATTGTTTTTGGTACCGGTACTATTGCTTCTTTGCAGCAAGGTACATTTGTTATAACTCTAGTTGTTGCTGATTTTTCTCATGCGGAGGTTGATGCTTTTGAAATTAACCTATTGAGAGATACAGTGAAAACTTTTCTCCATTTTCTAGATCGTTGTATTAACAACATACTGAAAGGGGCCTCTTTTACTTCGCTCGCTAATGTTCTCAACATTTACTTGACTGGCATAGTCAGTATTGGCAGAGAGGAAAAAGCCAATACTTACAAACTTATGATATTCTCAACTTCGAAGTTATGCTGAGTCTTTATCAAGATCGCATAGTGCTGATAAGTCTGAAGTAGTTGAAGCTACTTTCCAGAAGTTGATGGAGGAACAGTTTAGGTTCCAGGAGGAGATCGAGGAGAAAGTTGATGCTTGCAGAGTTTCTCTTGAAAAGCGCCAATCAGACAGTCAGTCTTTAGTCCTTCAGGTAGAGACCGCTGCTTCGACGCTCAAGAAGCATGACCAAGCCATCGCCAGAACCAAAGAGTCCATCGCTAAAGCCCAAATTTTCTTGGCTAAGATCACTAAAGAACGCGATGAGTAATGAAGAATCTCACCAGCTTATCTAGACAACGGGATAATGCGATTAGAGATCTTCAGGCTATGCAAGCTGAATTGGAGACGTTGGAGGCAGCTTCAGCAAGGAGTGTGGTTGTGAGTGAAGAAGAATTATGCCGTCAAGCCACTGTCCAAACTTATGAGATCATTCAACAAGAGATTAGTGATGCTGAGGAGAAGAAAAGAGCTCTCCATAATCATTGAACTCTATAATTCTTAGCGTGTCTCATCATCTGTATATCAAATATGATTTTGTGCCTTTGAAATGCAACTTTGTATTTGTCTTCAAAGGTTTTTTTTTTGCCAAACTCATGCTTCTAAGTTTAGAAGTCCGCGAGTTTATATAAGACTCTGGTATCTTTGTATCAGACATGTTTTGTATCTCAAAATCGTGACTTTGTATTTGTCTTTAAAGGTGTGCGCTAAACTCGTGATCTTTAGTTTTGAAATCCGCAAGTTTACATAAGTTCTTTCCCAAGAACCTGTGGACTTACTCCTTATATCAAATGCATGTGACCTTCATGAGTCCTTATCAGGCTCACGACTTTTACATTCGGAAGAAAGCGGGTTAGTACAAAGTTCTTTCTTAAGAGTCTTTGAATTTACTCCTTAAGAATCTGTGGTAGTTCTGTATAATCCGCGAATTACAGAATAACTCTCCATCCATTTAATCTGACCTTTTCATTTAACTTGAGTGGAGATCCAAGTATTGCACGCTCTTCATTAATGATGAGATCTTATCTGGCAGCAAGATCCAAGCGTTCTATGCAACAGTAATAAATTCTGTTGAGATCTGGGTCAAGGATATCAACCGACGATCTCGCCTATATATTCTTATAACCAAAGATCTGGGCCACGGGACTCTCTATATAAAGCACAAGATTCTTTGTACAGAGAGTTATTCTGACTTTGAGAAAAATTTCTACTTCATCGTCTTCTTTCAGAGTTGATTTTCTCGTGCAGCCACATTTTCTTCTTCTTTTTCTCTAGTCGAAGTAATGGATGGGAGTTGACATATTACAAGACCTCTAGACTGCACCAATCCAAAGGAGTATTCCATTGAAAAGATCCTTATGACCGTAGTCATTTACCTTAATTAAGGTAAATTCTTCTTCTTGTTAATGTAATTTTTTTTTTGTTTTTTTAACAAGATTTTGGATTGGTTGCAGGAGATAACCGTAGTCATTCTCCTTAACATTGACCCAGACCCGATGGGCTCGTAATTGCTTCCAATACTTCTAGGGTATTGGAAGATCTCATGTATTTTTCATGAGAGAAAAGATTTTGGGTCTGTGGCATTGCTTTATTTCCTGCCTAGCATCTTTCGATGCAAGATTGATAGGTGGTTGAGGGTGACACTCAATTTCAGCAATCCCTCACATTGTACATTTAGGATATGCATTTGGTACACTTAGTTTTGAACTAATCAAGTCACTGGCATCGTTGATTATGACTGAGCGAATCAACTTGAAAGTCCTCAACCATTGGTAGAAGTAGGCTACAGAAGCAAATCTTTTACTTTTAAACCAACCCTCAGGAGGAGGCTACAGAAGCAAACTTTTTACCTTTAAACCATCATTTAGATTTTGATGAAAATTTCAATGACTTGTATCTATTATCATTGATTGTATGGTGCTAAGGAACTCTCTGTAATCTTGATTTGATAATGAATGAAGAGATATATTTTTGTCATTCAACCAAAGGTAATCATTGACTTGATGAATGATTTTGAGGCCAAAATAAATCTTGCTATGAATGAGCAAATATCTTGAATGCAGGATAGAAGTAACAACTTTGATTCGTCGGAGGTGTTTTTAACTTGGTAAATTTGGCAGAGAGAAAGATTTGATTCGCCGGAGGTGTTTTTAACTTGGCAAATTTGGCAGAGAGAGATTTGATTCGCCAAAGGTGTTTTTAACGTAGAAAATTTAGCGAAGAAGAAGATTTGATTCGTCATTTAAAACTTTTAGTTTAGCATCGCGAACCTTTATTAAAGAGTTCCACATCAAAAGTAAACTTGATTTGTTATTCGTGTTGAGATACCCATGCTATGGCACAGCTGGTGCTCCGTGATTCTCACTAAGAATAATATTTCATCAGAAATTTGCCATTGATTGGCATCATGATTTTGTCGCCGTTCAACTTTGCCAATCGATATGCACCATTAGAATAAAGAGCATTAATGACAAAAGATCCTTCTCATTTTGGCTGAAACTTCCTCTAGCTTTCTGATTAGTTATGATCGGTCTTCTTACTGAAAGGACCAGATCACCCTTTTTGAAAGTCCTCTGCTTGACTCTTTTGTTAAAAATTCTGGAGATTCGCACCTGGTATAGTTCAATATTCTGTTGAGCTTCCAGTTGTTTATCATCCAGGGCTTCTAATTCTTGAAGTCTTTGTTGATGCCGTTTCTCTTGCGTCATTCTGGTTGTCAGTGCAACTCGCAATGATAGAATTTGAATCTCCAATGGTAAGACAGCTTCTGATCCATATACTAAAGAAAATGGTGTAGCATTAGTGGGGGGTTCGGACGGTAGTGCGATATGCCCAAAGGCATTCTCCGAGTTTTTCATCCCAGACTCTTTGGTTGGACGAAACAAACTTTTTAAGGAGCTTCAGAAAGCTTCTGCTAACCCATTGGAAGCAGGATAATATGGCGAAGAAGCTATATTTTCAATTCTGAACTTATTACAGAATCTGGAAAAAGACTAACTCACGAACTGAGGCCCGTTGTTATGAATAATTTTTTTGGGCACCCCAAAGTGGTAGAGTACGTGATGCTTAATGAATCTGATTACATCTAATGATTTTACTTCGGTTAGGGAAATAGCTTCAGTCTATTTCGAGAAGTAATCTGTTATAGCTAGAATGAACCGATGTCCCTTCGTTGATGGCAGAGAGATTGACCCAATAATGTCCATTCCCCATTGTTCAAATGGCCATGATGTAGCCGTTGGGTGGAGATACTCCAGGGCCTGGTGTATAAAGTCTGCATGTATTTGGCAGGCTTTATATTTCTTGGCATAGTTGACTGCATCTGACATCATCTTGGACCAGTAATAACCCATTCTTTCAAATCTATCCCAAACTTTTGGTCCCGGTTAATGTGCTCCGCAGATACCATCATGAGCTTCTTTAAGTGCTTCCTGAGCTTCTCGGTTGGAAAGACAACGAAGCAAAACTCCATCATAGGATTTTTTGTATAATGTCTGGAGTTCAGAATTATAATAAAATCGAATAGCTCTCCTTTGAATTGCTCTAGCATCTTTAGGATCTTCGGGCAATATTCCATAAAGGACGTAATCTATAAAAGGGAACCGCCAATCTCTTGGTTCGAGATTTGACTCAAAAACACATGCCTCATTTTCTTTTTGCTTTTTTAGTTCATCCTCGAGTTCGTTCCTTGGACAAAATAATTCTTTGCTTCCCACTGTAATTCGCTTCTTAGCATGCTTGGGTAATGCTAGGGTACTGGCTAAAGAAGCCAGTGAATCCACATAGCTGACAAAAAAATCATCGAAGTTATTAGCTATTTTGATTGTCGCTCGATAGTATAGTAGAAGATCTTCATTTTTAACTTCGTATTCTCCTTTAACTTTATTTATAACAAGTTGGGAATCTCCATATGCTTCCAAATATTTTACCCCAAGTTGTTTGGCTATTTCAAACCAATTAGAAGGGCATTATACCCTGCGACATTATTGGAACATGGGTTCGTTAATGAGTATGCTTGAGGAATGATGCGGTTGTAAGGAGAGACAAAAACAACTCATATCCCCACTATCATTTTTCCTTTGGATCCCCTTTTAGAGGCACCATCGAAGAAAACCTGCCATACATCCTTCGTAACTACATTTACTTTCGTGTTTTCTTATGAAATGCCTTCCTTTAGAATTGGAGTCCATTTGCTAGCTCACCAGGAATATCTTCACACAACTTTGAGGATGCTGAAATTGGGTGTTCAGCCAGAAAGTCGGCTACAGCTTGCCCTTAATTGATTTTTGTGGGACAAAATGCATATCATATTGTGATAACAAGATAGCCCAATTGGATAGCCTTGAATTTAATGACCCGGGTTTAGTTATTAATATTCTTAAAGGGTTAACTCTCGATATAACATAAATGGTTTGTCCAACCAAATAGTGTCGTATTTTCTGGACTGCAAACACTAAAGCTAAACATTTCTTTTCTACTGGTTATATCGGTGTTTAGCCCCAATAATCATTCTGCTGAGGTAATAAATAGCTTGCTCATGCCCCAATTCATTCTTCTAAACCAATAAAGCTCCTAAGGAGTGATCTATAGCCCTCACATACAACAGGAAAGGTACCCCTGATATTGGGGCTACGAGCACAGGCAGTTTAGTGAGATATCCCTTTACTTCTTCAAAAGCTTTTTGGCATGTGTCGTCCCAGACAAATGATACTCATTTCTTCATTAATCTTGTAAAGGGCTGACGTCTACCAAATAAATTTGATATAAATCTATGGATGTATGCCAATCTGCCTTGCAGGCCTCTTAATTCTTTGAGACTCTTAGGAGGCGGCATGTCTTGGATTGCCTTGATTTTATCTGGGTCAAGATGGATTCCTTTGGAAGTCACTACAAAGCTAAGGAATTTCCCACTAGAAACTCCCAGGAAGGACTTAGTTGGGTTCATCTTAAGCTGGTATTTTTGCATAAGGTCAAATATTGTCTTCAAGTCATGAAGGTGATCACCCTTGTTCTTAATTTTCACTGTCAGATAATCTACATAGCATTCTGCTATTTTTCGTAGATGTTCTTGGAATATTGTATTCATAACACGTTAATACGTGGCACCAACATTTTTTAGGCCAAATGGCATGACCGTATAATAGTATACTCCAAATGGCATTCTGAATGACGTATATTTTTCATCATTAGGATACATCTTAATTTGATTGTACCCTGAGAATCCATCCATAAATAACATGCATTCATGTCCACAAGTATTATCTATCATGACATCTGTAATGGGTAATGAAAATTCGTCCTTTGGGCAGGTTTCATTCAAATCTCTGAAATCAATGCAACCCCGAATATTTTCATTTTTCTTGGTTACAGGAACTATATTCACGACCCAATCAGGATGTTGTTCTTTGCGAATAAAACCTGACTCGATCAACTTTTTAATTTCAATTTCGATTGCTTCCATAATTTCTGGACGAAATCTTCATTGCTGTTGTTTTACCAGCTTTACATCTGATTGGATGTTCAGCTTGTGAACCGTGACACTTAGATCTAGTCCTGACATTTCTTCATAATTCCAGGCGAAGATATCGATATATTCGTGAATGAGGGATATCAATTCTTCTTTCTCTTCTGAGGGCAAGTTCTCACTTATAAATATAGGCTTAGAATTCTTCTTATCACCCATATTTACTTGGATTACTTTATCTTCGGTCGAAGGCCCCCGCTGTTCAAACTGAATTTCCCACTTCGCGTTAAGATGCTTTGTCTAGGAATCATCCTTCATTGGTAGAGCTTCATTAATGTTCTCAATTTCTTGGATTGCGGAAACCATGTTCACAGAAACTTCGTGGAAGATCATGTTAACACTAATATCTGAATCCGAGAATGATAATTCTAATGAGTGGTCTGATTGTCTTTCTTTAGGTTCTTCTTCTGTAGAATCTTCGGAGGTGGTAACATATCCAAACCCCTGCCAGTCTTCTGATAATAATCTGACATTTTTCCTTTTGGGACGAAGGGTTGGAGGACTGCTCTCCTTCCTTTCCGAAGTTCAACTCCCTGCTATTGGCTAGGTCATATCCCATCTTTCTGATTAATTTATGAGAATTCTCATCATAATGGATGAACTTGGGATTTTTCTGTTCTTCTTTAGAACCTAAATGTTTTGTTTGGCTCTCACCATTTGCTCTTCTGAATAGTATAGGCTTTTGAATTTTGTCTTTGGGAGGAATTTCAAAAATGGCTTCGTCGGCATCTTCATCGTTATCACTTTGTTTGTGAAAGGACGATCAGATAGGTGCTTGGAAAGAAGTTAGATAATACATTTTGTCTAGGCAATCACTGACCGCATCAGTGCTAGTACTTGAGGGTTCATAATCAATACCAGAAGAATAAGCAAACTTTAAATCTTCATTTATTATCCATTCACCGTAAGAGTGAGCGGTGTCATTTACATCAAGGCCTTCAAGGCTTATTACAATGGGCTCACCGTTCCAACTTACATCCTCGGATTCTGAATCTTCGGATCTTGATTCTGTATCAGCTTCATCACCACTATCAGAGATATTTGGAGCAAGTTGCTTTGAAGCATCAAATGTATCTTGGTATAGCAACGCATCAGTAAAGTAGTTTTCGGCTCATTTAAAGGGTTGCTTCTCTGCCACCAAAGTCTTTACGTTCCCATCCTTGTCCACGTATTTCATACACTGGTGAAGTGTAGATGGAACAACAAGATTGATATTGATCCAGGGCCTTCCAAGTAGCAGATTATAAGACGTGTCAGCGTCGATCACGTAGCATGTGACCTCCATCTTCAGATCACCAATTTGGCATTTTAGCTTTATTTTGCCCAACGGTCTACTACCATTAGCGTTAAATCCGAAGATAGTGGTATTGGTTGTCGCTAACCTGCTCATCCGGACCCCAAGATATAGTAACATCCTTCACGGCATTAGGCTTAACGCTGAGCCAGGATCAACTTGAATGCGGTCGATTTCGAATGATCCTATGTATCCTTTGTAATACAAAGAGCAATGATGATTATTGTTTTTGACTTGCATATCTTCTGGAGAGAAAGTTATGCAAGGGATGCTTTTAATAGAGGTCTGATGACATACTGCGCAAACTTCTTCTTCTTTCTCAACTGCTTCCGGTATTTGTGCCAGAAACACCTCTGAATCTTATAGAGCTTCGCTCAAAACTTCTCTTGTTGGTTTAGGGACTTTAGGAGCTCATACAAGGTTATCCTTGCAGGCATATTAGCCAATTTCGCCAATATATCAAATTGGAAGGACTTCTTGAAATCTTCCGCGACTTCCCTCCCTTTTCTCTTGAGAGTTTTTATCAAAGTTAAGCTCTTTTTGTTTGTTCTTTTCTGGGAGTGGCTGGAATTCTGTGGCCTGCCCATAATCTTTCAAGTAGTCCTTTCCTGAACGGGTTCCAGATGGAAGTTGGTCCGCTTTAGTTGCTAGAGAGTCTCTAACCTCCTCTTCTGAGTCTGTCAGAGTGGGAATGTTCATATTATCCTCGGGGATTATGAAAACAATATTGAAAGTAAGAACCTTTCCTTTTTGCTTCCTCTTGGATAAGCTCGAAGTCTTGTTTATTGTCAAGGAGATCTGAATGTACCCATATTATTTCCCCTATATCAGTTTTGAAAGGACATAATTCTTTCTCTCGTTGCTGATGTGGATCGTAATGTACAACATTCATCATGCCTTTGAAAATAGGTTGCACTCTGTCTTAAACTGTTGACTCTATCCAATCAGGTGCCTTACCGAACTTAAAAGTCACCATGTTTGCGGTTACCTTTTTTCTGGTGTTCTTGAAACTTGATGACTTTAGCATCTACCAAAGCTTGAATTTTGTCCTTGAGAACATAACAATTCTGGATAGAATGATTAATGATTCTGTGGTAGACACAATAATTAGGATCATTAATTTTTCCTGCTTCTTTAGGACGTTTAGACTCTGGTAGTTTCTGCATATTCTTTGTCATGAGCAGATTAAAAATGGTTTTAGTATGCTCATCTTTGAAAGAATATTGCTTTTGAAGAACTCGCGACTGGGGAGGGGGTTTTGGAGATGACTTAGTAGGTTGCGGAATATCAGCTACCATTGTTTCCTTCCCCTTATGTCCCCTGGACCGCGGCCTATGGTTGCCATTGTTATTTTGTCTTTGTTTCTCCTCTCCTCCTTCCTCTTCAAGACTCTGTGCTATTTCTTCAGTCTCTTCAGCTTGTAATGCAAGATCTTTTCAGGTCGAAGATTTTACAACTCCCATCCTGGCTAGAACCTTAGTCGAGAGATTATATTGACAGGTTTCTACCAAGGTCTTCTCTGGCACTCCATGCGGACATCTAAGATAATCATTCTTAAATCTTTTAATAAAGTCTATAGCTGACTCTCTCTTTTTCTGCTTGGTGGCCAAAAGCGCTGGTATTGATACCTCCATATCATTCTCATAAAATCTTGTTAGGAAGGCTTTTTCCATGTCGTTCCACAAATTAATGGTTCCTGGTTCTAGTCTCCGGAACCATTCGAATGCTAGTCCTGTCAAAGTACTAACAAATAATCGTGAAATAATTGGGTCATTTCCACCTAAATGCCCAATCTGAGACTTGAAGTAGTAAAGGTGTTGATTCAGCGATCCTTTACCATCGAATTATTTGAATTTCAATTGCTTGTAATTCTCCGAGAAGGGCATACTCTCCCATTTCATCAGATATGGCCTTACAATACACAACTCCTGCAAGTCATTCTTGTGCATGAGAGCATTCAATTGATTTTGAAAGCTCTCCATCCAGATGGTATTTCATTCCCTTCCTAATTTTGGGTTCTTTCTTGGTGATGAGAATGCGTAGAGCCGTTGTCCTCATCTTCATGATGACCCTCGTTATCTTCATCTTCATTTGTGTGGGGAACGTGACCTTCTCCTTCCACATTCTTCCCTTTATTAGTATTTGGGTTATGAGGTGGAGGCTCTGAAGAAGATCCGTCCATATTCTTCATTCTTGTCTTTTTCAGTTCCAACAAAACGTGTAGCATGTCTTTGATCTCGCTGATGGTATTCTGTTGTTGTTGAATACTTTTATCTTGTTCATCCATCCTTTGCATACATTCTTCTGGAGTTCTATTCTGTGCCATGTATGTAGAGGCGGAATCTTCGAGGAATGAGTTGGATGTCTGTGAATCAGCCACGACTGATTTGGTCGTGTCTTCTTCATCAGAAGAGACTCCGGCCATTTGTCTGTAGTTCATTAGGATTGCCACCCCACTTTTGAGTCGAGTGTTTTGAAAAACATCTCGTCCATCACTAAACACACTCTTCAAGCCTGAAGAGTGCTCAGAATCAGAAGCATCTCTCTCAGAGACCTTCTTTGTCTTCTTTTTCTTCTTCCTCGACCCGAAACTTATCATATTAGATGATACTTTGGGATATTCCGGTTCAGAAAACTCCTGCTTGTTGTGTCGTCTTTTCTTCAATGGGTGAGATAAGGATGTTGTTAGTCGATGAAAAACCGATTGTCTAGCAAGAGCACGGGTTGAACAATGACAGTGCGATGGTACTGCATTGATCAGTCATTCGCAATGGCAATGAGATGCCTGAGATTCTTCTCTTTTTCTATCTAGTAGTTTCCGAAGATCTCTTGTATTGGAACTTTTAGTGGCGGCGTCACCTCCGAATGATAGCTTTGGGACAGGAGTCTCTGTCCCCTCGAAGATCCTTGAAGCAAATTTCACCCTAACTGGAACAATGGTTGGGGTAACTTTAGCCTTTGATGTAGGCCCTTCGTCGGGAACACGTTTTTCGATTGCCACACAAATCTGAGATTCGCGTGTGCTTCTGGCTACGCGATCACGTTTTCCTCCTATAGCCTGTGGCTGAGGTGTGTGTCTAGGAATAGGAACGCGAATGAATTTGGTGGGTTTATTCTGTTTCCTATAGGAAACGTGAGTAAACCCTTCCACATCTTGATTCACCTTTATCTCTGGAACCATTTTTTTGCATTTTGGCCTCCATACTTATACAGTAGGCCTTCGCGATGATGGATCAACAGTTTTCTGTTGCTGCACGCCTTTGCGAAGAACACGAACCTTACTTCATCTCAGGTTCCTTCTCATTGTACGAGTGAGAGGAACCTTCTTCTCCACGTCATCTTTCTGATAAGCAGAAAATAGTCATTTTCCCTTATTATCATGGGGATCTTGATCCATTTTTCTAATGAGATCATGGGTCTCAGCAGGAGCTGACCCTTAGTCTAATGTTGGTGAAGGAGAGGAGTTTCTTTTTAGACTAGATTGGTCTGTAGAGTCCTTTGCTTGGACTGTTGTCTTTGAGACTCCTTCGGAGGTCGAGTTGTTAGTGACCTTACGGACTTTCCGTAAGGAATTTGGGCTCCTAGAGTCGGCAGAAAGGAATTCTTCGTACTTCTCTTTGTCGACCTCGATAATGAGCGAGTCGATCGTGCTGCCAACTGGAATGTTGTCGGATTGACCCACTACAATATCACCAGAGGTGATAGGAGTCCCCAGCGGAGTCACTAATCTTCTATTCGCCATAAAGTTTATAAAACAATTTTTTTATTGAATGTTTCACTAGGAGATTACAACTTCAACGGTTTTTTGTTTATAGAAGATGAGGAAGATTGACTTCCTCTTTATTTAAGGCTGGGTTCTAAGGTAGCTATGGAGGATGATCTTGATCTCCGTTGACACTCTGTACAAACTCTTTCAGTTCGCCCCCTTCTCAATTCCTCACCCTCTTTTTATAGGGATTCCGAGGTAGTGATGCCGACGTATTCGTCTAGCGGTTAGCCCCATGATCTGTATTCGTTCGGTAGTTAGTTCCCACGATCTGAGTAATATCGACATGTTCGCTTAGCGGTTGGCCCCACAATTAGAGTAGTAACTTCCTTTCATCCAATCCGGCGAATTTGTATTAAATTTCCCAGTAGCTGTAATTAGCGTTGCGGATCTCAAACTTTAGATCCGCAGTTCTCCCGACTAATGTTGAGGCACGGACTTTGAGCCCCATATTTGCGGATCTTGCCTAAAACACAAGCGGGATGCAGACCTCGAGCGTTAGGTTCGCGGATCTCTTCTAAGTGGGACGCGGACCTCGAGCGTTAGGTTCGCAGATCTCCTCTAAGTGGGACGCAGACCTCGAGCCTTAGTTTTCTGGATCTCCTTCTTTATGGCAGATGATCTTGTTATCATGAAATTTCGCTAACAGTATTTTTAATAAGATCCAGGGTAGAATGAGAAGTTTGAGGACTGCAAAGTAAAGTTAAAAAAAAGAGAGGGGCTAGTCAAAATTTTCCATTCCCTATAAATTCACCCATACCACCCCATCTCCCCATTATTCCCTCATCTTCCGTAAACCCCCATTTTTCTTTCTCCTTACCCTCTCAGATCTACAGCGATTCTCAACTCCAAGCTCAATTCAAGGGTATTCAGAAGATTCTTAGCTTCATCCTCCAAGAAGTCGTGTCCCAGCTACTGCATCCGTGTCGTCAAATAGCGGCACTCACCAACAATTAGCTGCAAAAGGAGGCCTTCTCCCCCTGAAACTTCAGGGGAGGTAGTTTTTCTTGATCTCATATTTACTGTTAAATTTAAAAAAAAAATCCAGTGGTCTCTGCATGAGTGAAATGGCATGGTTTGTTGTTGAGGAGTATTTTGGTGAGATATTTGCTGTTTTTTCGGTATATTTCATATCCACTATAGAAATTTTGGAATGGAATTATTTGTAATATATGCCCACATCATTTTATATCCTAGAGTTAGTTGAAAAATTTTATAAGAGTTTTGCGAAATTCAATATTGCAGAGGATCGCAAAACAATTAAACTCCACTGTCATGGAGAAATACATGATGTGCACGTAGGGACATCTCTGTATCCACTAGTATCCTTCTTCAGTCTGCGAATCAAATCCCGTATGTGATTAAGGAATATTTTACACGGATGGGCCCCAATTGCATATTAACCCATGATAGAGGGATCAACAACAAGACACTTTATCGTAATGTACACGCTACTTGCTACTGGATCAATACCAATATAATGGGAACTACACGTCTTTATTTTACACACCCATGTTACATGTTGATTTCATCATGCACCATGACACTCATTTTTGCATGTGTACATAATTATTTGACACCATTATAGATACAAAGATGCGGTCGAGGACTATTTTGGCTCTACCGTGTCTGCTTACATAGTTGTATCGCAAATTTATGAATGATATAGAATTTGATGCATATGCATCCTCACGTGTGTCCATAGCCATGAAGCATATATTGGTGACATATCATACTGCTATTCTAGAGGACTAGAACAGAAACACGATAGAAGAAAACATATATGCCACTGATTTAACACAATAGGAGGAGCATGATAACTTCATTGACCAAAACTTTCCAGCGGATCCCACTAAGTAGATAAATACTGTCTGGCGTGGTCTTCAAAAAATATGGTGTCGATTGAAACAAATTGACTATGAAAAAAGTTCAATTGCACGTGCATGTCATGCACCCAGTGAATCGAGTAGGAGACAAAGAGAGTAACACCAATGATTCATGTATGAGGGCATACATAAATTTAGGTGTGGAGTAGTGGGTTAGAAATTTTTTATGTTTTTCTAGGATTTTTAGTTTTATCTAGGATTTTAATTTTATTTTTAAATTTTCGTGTCTTTTTAGGATTTTTAGTCTATTCTAGGATTTTTATTTTATTTTTAGATTTTGGGTTTCTTTATTTTACACTTTGGGTAGTTTTAGGATAAAAAAAGAGAAAAGAAAAAATGAAAAAATATATCTAACAAAAAGAAAAATTATTATTTTCTGTAATAAATCAACCTAATTACAGATTAAAGAATAAATTTAAATTTGAAGTTTGATAGGAGAGTAGATTGGATAATACACCTAGAATTTTATGAAAAATTAAAATCCAAAAAATAAATGCCTCTAATAGTAATTTTGAACTAAGTATACAACTATTTTTCACTTTACAATAGTTTATTAGGTTAAGCATAAAGATGATAATAATTGAATAGTTTTTCTCTCTAAAAAAAAGAAAAAAAGAATAAAGACGTGAACCTGGTATCTAAGGCAATGATCTTTTAGAAATGAAAAAATAAATTTCTTAAGAATTACTAAATAGTTGGGTATTGTACCTAATTAAGTATGAATATTCACACGGACGGTGTTTTTAAGAGATAGAGTATGATTCGAGTAATAAGGTATTTGCATCTAGGCAATCGTGAATATTCGCATGAAAGGTGAAATATTCAGAGTATGATCCGAGTAATAAAATATTTGCACCTAAGCAAACGTGAATATTTGCATGGAAGATAAAATATTCAAAAAAAGAAAAAAAGAAAAGAAAAAAAGAAGAAAAGATTGAGAGAAAAGATGAATCATGAGTTAGGGTTTGAGTCCAAATCCGAAGTAGACTCTCAAACGTGTATGTAGATGTATAGGAGTTAATGAATTATTTACTAGTGGGCATTGAAAGATAGGATTTGAATTTTTGATTAAAATGATAAGTGTATTTGATATGATGCTTGACTTGAAAATTGATAATCTAAATGCATTCTTGAGTTTGTATATTAGTGAAATTAATTGTATAAAAAATCAAAAAGATTTTTATTTCTTTTATATAAAATTTTTCTTTTTCTTGATTTTTAGTTATCTTTATTTTTCTTTTCTTTATTTCTTAATCTATCTTCTTCACGATGTTTATGGGTAATATTGTTGGAACAATCACGAGACACAACTCATCCAATAGGGTAACCTGGGAGTTTAATGACTTTTTACACGTGCTAAGTGCAACTACGATTCCTGCGAAAGTGAGTTAGGACTTTTTTCTTCTTAGGTCTAGATTTTGCTCGAGAATTAGTAAAAGATAGGTATGGAGGTGTGATGAGTGTCATATATTGTATATTTATAGTCTCCATATTAGCTACTTTTGTATGTAAATTATGCTACTTGGGTATTTTTAGTGTGTTTTTCAAGTTAGATCTATTCCTATAAGAAGATGACATAAACTTAAAGACAGATTAGGACACCAAGTCTAAGAGATAAAAGTGAATATACCTACAAGAACATGAAGCTGCAGAGAACTAAAGTCAAATACGGTTTTGCAGATCAAAGTAAAAGACGAGAGCTGCTTGCAGAAGAAATCAGAAGCTATTATCTTATTTTTTTGCCTCCAATTGGCGGCAATAGCCGCCATTTGGCAGTAATGTAGGACCCTAAAGTGTTAAAATTTTTACATGATCTTCGTTGTAATTTTATAGCTATTCAGCTGTAATCATAATATGGTTTGGTACTTCGAGGCCTATATATTGGACGTATCCTTATAAATTAGGATTTTTATGTAATTTTGAGATAAACTTTTGATTAATAAAGATTAGGGTTTTGCCGAAGGGTGACGACTATCATACCGAGTTTCAGAGCTAATTCCATTACTGTTCAGTGCTTTCTAGTGAGTAGAAATGTTTTATTTGCTTTATAGAAAGATTTAATTGCTTTCTAGTTTAGATATTTAATCGTTTTCATAGAAAAACAATAGGATTTCTAATTAGTAACATGAGTAGCTAATTTAATTTAGTTCAAGGATGTTGATGAGTGTCATATATTGTATATTTATAATCTCCATATTTGTCTATTTTTGTATATAAATAATACTACTCTGGTACTTTTAGTGTGTTTTCATGTGAAATCAATTTCTACAAGGAGATCATATAAACTCAAAGCCCCATTAGGAAATCAAGTTCAGAAAATAATTAAAAGTGAATAAAGTTACAAGAATATAAAGTTGCAGAGAGCTAAAATCTAATACAGTCATTCATATCAAAAGTAAGAGACCAAAATTTCATGCAGAAGAAAAGAGAAGCTACTATTCCATACTTTTGCTGCTATTTAGTGGCAATTGCTATGAATTAGCGGCACTCTGGGGCTCACATGTCATGAAATTTTACAGAATCTTCGATGTAATTTTGTAGCTACTCAGTTATACTCAAAATAGGGTTTGGTTCTCCGAGGCCTATATATTGGCCATATTTTTGTAACCTAGGGCTTTTATCATGTTATTTTGTACTCTTTTTAATTAATAAAGATTAGGATTTCGCCGAAAGGGTGACGACCGCCATACCATGCATCAGAGATTTTTCATTGTTCAAATGTGCGTTCTAGTACGTATAAATATTTTAATTGCTTTTTAGATATATTTAATTACTTTCTAGTATATATTTATTTGCTTTGTAGTATAGATTTTTCTTGTTTTGAATCAAAATAGAATTGTTTTATAGCTTTCACAAATAAAAATAGGATCTTGTTAACTGGAAGTATGAGTAGCTAATTAGCTTTGTTCTTGGATGCAGATGAAACTAGAGATCAAGCTTATATTATTCTATTTGTGTTCTTTCTAAAATAAAAATAAAAAAGATACTATGAAACAATAAAAATATAAGAACTCGTAAATTAAAACTTTGTAGGTTATGCTTATTTAGGGTTTGCAGTTGTTATTTTTTATTCGTTTTGCTGAAGTAATCTAATGATTTGGTTTATTTCTATTAAAAAGTAATTTTCTTGATGGATTATACTTGTACGTCACTTTATAGTCCATACTTAGGATATTTTAAGTAGGAATTAAACTAAAAGATCAATTTTTTTATGAAAGAAAAAGGATAAAAAAAGATAATATTTGGTTGTGAACTAGTGAATTCTATATCCTAGACTAATTAGAAAAGTTCAAAATTAATCTAGACTCATAATTAACTCGTTAGAATAATAGGATTAGTAAGAATACAAAAACACTCTAGATTTTTGTGGGAACGACTTGTAAAGTGTTACAACTGACACTGTACGCTTACAGTAAAATTATCACATCAAGTTTTAATGACTTTTAGGAGAATGATGAGACACAACAATATACTCACATCACGTTTAAAACGCACACATTATGAAAGTAGAAAGAGATCGAGATGTTGTAACCGCTTTCCATGCGTTAATAGGGTGACGATATTGAGATCGTAACTTTTTACAACTATCATTATTTGTATAATATTTGGACAATAGTTTTCATATTTATTTTATCACCCTTAGTTTGTGTATGAGAGCATACATGAGTTTAGGTGTGGGAGAGTGGGTTAGGAGATTTTTCTTCATGTTTTTCTAGAGTTTTTATATTTTTCTAGGATTTTTATTTTATTTTTAGATTTTTTTTGGATTTCTTTATTTTATGCTTTGTGTAGTTTTTAGGATAATTTTTTTTTAAAAAAAATCTGAAAAAATAAAAAAAATCTGAAAAAAGTAAAAAAAATACAAAAATATTTTCTTCAATAAATCAGCCTAGTTACAAATAAAAGAATTAATTTAGATTTGAAGTTTGATAGAAGAGTAGATTAAATAATACACTTTGAATTTTATGAAAAAATAAAAATCCAAAATAAAAATACCGCTAATACTAATTTTGTGGTAAGTATACATCTATTTTTTACTTCAAAATATTTTATTAGGTTAAGAATAAAGATGATAACGATTGAGTAGTTTTCTCTCTCTAAACAAGAAAGAAATAAGAAAAAAAAAGAATAAGCCTCGTATTAAGGCAGTAGTCCTGTAAAAAAGAAAAAAGAGGATGAGCCTGATATTAAAGTAATAACCCTTAAAAAGGAATAAAAAAGGTTGAGTCAGGTATTAAAACAATAATCCTTAAAAAAGAAAAAAAATAGGATGAGCCTGATATTAAGGTAATAATCTTAAAAAAAAAATAAAAGAGAATGATCCGAGTAATTGGGTATTTGCACCTAAGCAAACGTAAATATTCGCATGAAATGTGAAATATTCATAAAAAAAGAAAAAAAGAAAAAATTGTTTAGAGAGAAAAGATAAATCATGAGTTAGAGTTTGAGTCCAAAACCGAAGTAGACTATCATACGTGCACGTAGATGTATAGGAGCCATAGAATTATCTTATTAAAAGATAGGATTTGAATTTTTAATTAAATTATAGGTGTATTTGATATGATGTTTGACTTGAAAACTGATAATCTAAATGCGTTCTTGAGTTTGTATATTAGTGAGATTAATTGAAGAAAATATAAAAAAAAGATTTTTTTTTTCTTTTGTAGAAATTGTTTTTCTTGAGTTTTGCTCAACCTTGTTTTTTTTCTTATTTCCTTAATCTAACTTCTTCACAATTTTTTTGGGTATATTCACTCCAAATCTTCATGAGACACCACTCGTCAACTAGGGTAATCTAGAGATTTGACGGCTTGTTGCACATATTAAGTACAATCGCAGTTCCTACGAAAGTAAGTTAGGATTTTTCTTTTTTTTTTAGGTCTAGATTTTGCTCAAGAACTAGTAAAATATAGGTGTGGAGGTGTATTGAGTGCCATATATTGTATATTTATAACCTCCATATTATCTATTTTTTTTATATAAATAATGCTATTTGGGTATTTTTAGTATACTTTTTCAGGTGAAATCTATTCGCACAAGGAGATGGTATAAACTCAGAGTTGGATTAGGAAACCAAGTCCAGAAAATAGCTAAAAATGAATAAAGTTACAAGAACATGAAGTTGTAGAGAGCCAAAGTCTAATACAGTCATTCATATCAAAAGGAAGAGATCAGAACTTCGTGCAGAAAAAAAGAGAAACCAATATTCCCTACTTTTGCCGCCATTGAGTGGCAAATGCAGTGAATTAGCGGCAATCTGGGGCCCACATGTCATAAAATTTTTACAGGGTCTTCGATATACTTTTGTAGCTACTCAGTTATACTCAAAGTAGGATTTGGTTTTACGAAGCCTATATATTAGTCATATCCTTGTAACCTAAGGCTTTTATTATGTTATTTTGTACTCTATTTAACTAATAAAGATTAGGATTTTCCAAAGAGGTAATGGTCGCTATACCATGCTCCAGAGATTTTCCATTATTCAGAGTGCATTCTAGTAAGTATAAATATTTTAGTTGTTTTTTTAGATATATTTAATTGTTTTCTAGTATAGATTTATTTACTTTATAGTATAGAGTTTTCTTGCTTTGAATGAAAATAGAATTTTTTTATGGTTTTCACAAATAAAAATAGGATCTTGTTAATTAGGAGTATGAGTAGCTAATTAATTTAGTCCTAAGATGTAGATGAAACTAGGGATCAACCTCATATTATTCTATTTGTGTTCTTTCTAAACTAAAAATAAAAAAGATAGGATATTTCTATAAAACAATAAAAATATAAGAATTTGTAGATTAAATTTTTTATAGGTTATGCTTAATTTAAGTATTTTAATAGCGTATACTTAGTTAGAGTTTGGAGTTGTTGGTTTTAATTCATTTTGTTAAAGTAATCTAATGATTTGGTTTATTTCTATTAAAAAGTAATTTCTTTAATGGATTATACTTACACGTCACTTGATAGTCCATACTTAGGATGCTTTAAGTAAGAATTAAATTAAAATATTAAATTTTTATGGAAGAAAGAAGATAAAATAGATAATATTTGATTAACTAGTGGATTCTACATCTTAGACTAATTAGAAAAGTTCGAAATCAATCTAAACTCATAGTTAACTCATTATAATAATATGAATAGTAAGAATGCAAAAATACTCTAGATTCCTGTGGAAACGACCTGTAAAGTGCTACAAGTGACACTGTATGCTTAAAGTAAAATTATCAATTAGATGTAGATGAAACTAGCAATCAACCATATAATTGCTTTTTATTATTTTCTTTCTAAAATAAAATAATAAAGACATAATATTTCTATGAAAAAATTAAAATACAACAACTGGTATATTAATTTTTTGATAAGTTATACTTGAGTTAAATTTTTTGATAGCATATACTTAGTTAGTGTTTGGGGCTATTAATTTCCATCTTCTTCATAGAATTATCTAACGATTTAGTTTATTTTTATGAAGTATTATCTTTGATAAGTTATATTTGCATGCCACTTGATAGCTCATACTTAGAATACTTTAAATAAAAATTAAAACTAAAAGATTAGTTTTTATGATAGAAAGAAGATAATAGAAGTAATACTTGGTTGTGAACTAGTAGATTTTATATCCTAAACTAATTAGAAGAACTAAAAACATCAACTTAGAACCCATAATTCGCTCGCTAGAATGATAGGAGAAGATAGAACACAAAACACCTTAGATTCTCATGGGAACAACATGTTTGCACTACAACTGATATTGTGCGCTTACAGTAGATTATTCACATCACCAGCATATCATATACTTTCTGGAAACCTAACTTTAATAGATATCTCCCGTCTTCTTACACTAATGAACCACTTTCTAAGTGATTACAACTTTCTATAGTATATTCTTTCCTTGATGAATTCAGTCCGATAATCCTTAGCCAACTGGTCCATGAGTGGAGCTAACCTATTGCCAAGATTTAATAAATTATCTTGAAAGAATTGTTGAGTAGGACAATAGGTCTAAATTTTTCAATTCTGGATGGCGACTCCTTCTACAGAATGAGGACCACATCAGAATAATTGATTCTGTCTAACCTTAAATTGTCATTAAAAAATTTTTCCATCAATTTAACTAGGTCTGACTTATTGTCATTCCAAAAAATGAAATAGGAAAATATTGTGAAGTCATTTGGTCCTGGTGCTTTATGAGGCCCTAAATCCCAAATTGCATTTTGAATTTGCTCTGTAAATTATCTATCTATGTTGGAGGTAAAAATTTCCAAATAAAAGATGGCAAATAGCTCGCAGAATGCGAAGGTATTAATTAGCTTCACGTGGCAGAAGTTTAACTTTGCGTGGATAAGTAAAACGCGAAGATAAAATTTTAGCTCCGCGTCCAGATTATTTAACTCCTGAATTGAGTCCAATCAAAATCCTAAGTTGATTGTGATTGAGCTTTGGGCTTATCTAATACCTGAATTGAGTCTAATCAGAATCCAAAATCTAGAGGCTTAAATTAAAATCAAATATTTGATTAGAATTCTTGATGAATACAAAAACCTTCTATTCCTATTCCTATAGAAATCTTCATTCCTATTCCTATGAAAATTCTCATATCCAACTAAAGTCTATAAATTCTCTCTTTGAGAAGACTTTAGGGATCCATCATCAGATCTTATGGATCCATCTTTAATAGATTTTTAATAGATCTTTAATCGATCTTGAATCTTTTTTTGACAAGTTTGGAAGTTCATGTTACGCGTGAGAGTCTTGAATCCATCAAGACCATAGGAGGAGATCTAGGGTCGGCCGTCATCATCTTCGAGAAAGAAAATTTCTACATCGGATCGTCAAAAGGAGCTACTTTATAGAACCCATCGCCACACTAGAACCCACGTTTTATTGTAAAAGAGAGCGATAAAATATAAATCCTCTCGTTTGTTTTTTCTTTTGTTCATGTTTCATTGTAATCAAGTTATTCAATGGAAGGAAGCAAGAATTTTGCGACGAACAAACTAGCGACCACAATGGGAGACATCTCGTTTACTGAAAAAGAGATCGTGGTGCAATCCAAATTGGAAAGATCGGATCGGTTGTTGATATGCTTATCATGAAAATTGACCAACAGAATTACGAGGAGTATCTCTCCTCTGGATCAGGTAACCTGACCGAAACGTGGCGCTATCGCCGCATGAGCTCAAATACCTGTAAATCGGGTAATAGGGAATCCACCGTTAAATGGGGACCCATAGAGCCCACGGCTATAGAGTCGTTGTTTGGGGAAGATCTTCTCATTGCCGAAGAAGGTCTGGGAACTGTTTGACCAGAACTCAACTCCGTAATCTAAATCGTCGAGCAAGATGGAGAGCCCTCAAAGCCCGCGTTAAATGCGAGGCTGAGGCAGTGCTAGAATGCGAGGCTACAAGTTTACCTCGTGAACTGGCTTGCATTAATCGCAAGACCAGTGGAACTCACGTAAAATGCGAAGCTAGCTATAAGCCAGCGTATAATGATAAATTTTCATGCGAGGCTACTGCTTCTGGATTTAAAACCAGAAAAATTAACACAACCCACGTAAAATGCGAGGATAACTTTATGATTGAGCCAGTGTGTGATGAAGATTCTCTACGCGAGGCTATCAGACTTCGACAAAAAACTGAGCTTAGCGTAAATCGTGAAGCCAGTAAAACTTGCGTTAAGCGCCGGGTTTGTTATGATCGCATAAATCACGACTCTTAGAATCATGAGGATAAGCTAGCATGTGATTTCCCATGCAAGGTTATCAACCTTAAATTTGAGCCTAGCATTAATTACGGAGCCAAGGATTCTTGCGAAAATCGCAAGGCCAAGCCAGTATGTGATTTCCCACGCAAGGTTATCAACCTTAAACTTGAGCCAAGTGTTAATTGTGAAGCTAAAGATTCATGCATAAATCGCAAGGCCAAGCCAGCGTGTGATTTCCCACGCGAGATTATCAACCTTAAATTTGAGCCAAGCGTTAATCACGAAACTAGAGATTCTTGCGTAAATCGCAAGGCCAAGCCAGTATGTGATTTTCTATGCGAGGCTAAGTAAAAATCAGAAGATGAATTTCATCAAAAATGCAAAGCTATGTCCCAGCTTTGCGTAAATGCTTCAAAACGTGAAGCTAATATCCAGCTCCACGTAAAACAATCTGAACATAGAATCAAGGCTGATAATCGAACTACTAGACAACAATTCGACACCAATGACTCTCAGAAGCTTCAGTGGGCCCCTGGACCCTCTCAACAACCAGGTGGGCCCCACAATTCTTCACTATCCAAGGTCACCGACCTTAGAGATTATTTGATAAAGAAAAGAAGTGTAACTCAATCCCAACCAGACTCAACTTGCCATTGTGAGCAACTCATGACAGTAATATCTGCTGTATTGAATAATTATTGCTGCAGTAAGAAAAAAGTGTCAGTTTGACAGGATAATTGAGTCGAACCAAAACACTTCAGAAAGAAAAAAAAATGATCTCAGGGACAAAATTAAAGCAAAAGGATGAAAAGTGGTGACCTCAAATATGTTTGGCAAAGGTAAAAAAGTCATGGAAAGGGAGGATGAGTCAGATGCAGATGATGAACAACCCCATCACTTCACTTGGCTCAAATTATGTGTCGTTCCCCCTCGAAATTACAAAAAACTTCTAAAAGGATCTTGTGATGATGATAGTGACAACTCGGCTATAGCCTCACCTCGCTCTTGTGCATCTTCCAGACAGCGAAAATCAGCGTTGCACATGGAGGATAGGTCCGATGATATCGATTAGAGGTTAGAAGGTCAAGGACAGATGATTCGAGATCAGCAGAAAACTATAGATGATCTCAAGATAATGCTTTTGAAAATAGTTGAAAATACAAAAAAAGATAGTTGAAGATATGGCAAAAACCTCTTCCTCTGAAAAGCCACCAAAGAAAAATAAGGAGATACCGTTTAAAACAAATGAAGAATTTAGAGAAGAAAGGCTTATTCAGAGCATGAGGGGGATGAAAAATATTCCTTCCATGATCCTCATGAAGAAAAGATCAAAAAACTACAAATCTAAATGGATGCTCTGATGCATAAAAATGAACTAAAAGAGTCAGGGATTTCAAGACCATACCCATTTGAATGGGACTCCACTCCATATCCGGACAAATATAAGCCCCTCAAATTGAAACCGTATGACAGGAAGGGGTTCCAGAGTCAGCATATATATTATTTCTTGTCTTAAGCAGGACATCTAATAGGAAACGATCCAGTAATGACTAAGGTGTTCGCAAGTATTCTGCGAGAGCTTGCTTTTACATGGTTTATACAGTTGCTCGTAGGAACTATTAATACCTGGTATGATATTGAGAAACACTATTTAGCATATTTCTTTGAGGATGATACCGAGATTTCAGTTCATTCCCTCCTTGTGACAAAGCAAGAAGAACAAGAAACGGTAAAAGATTTCATAGAGAAATTTTGGGAAAAATCCATGCAATGCCGACACGGAATGACCCAGAAAACCCTGGTGGAAATCTGCAAGTATAATTTCAGAACCGGCGTGTTAATAAGAATTGGAGCTGTAGAGTCCAAAACCTAGAAAGATCTGCTGAAATAAGGAGAGCAAGCGGAAGATATAATCTGCCGGATTGAGAAATCTCGTGGTACGAGAAACTCTACAAATAACAGGTCACATTTACAAAATCCCAAGAATGAAAGGAAGGATCTAATAACATCAGATGCTACTCCAAGGCTGACAAGTCCGGCAATATTAAGAGCTCAAAATCTAAGAGGTGCAGGTCAGAATAGATCCCGACAAGAAAGAACCTATACATTCAAAATGGAGCAGATAGGTACTCTGTTTTATCTCCTTCTAAGAAAAGGCATGCTAAAACTTCCGGAGAATCAAAAACCAGAAGACGCTGGGAAAATCAATGATCCTAACTATTGCATGTACCATCAGAATATCGGACATCTGACTAAGAATTGCTATCCTCTTAAGAGCTGAATCCAGGCATTGATAGAAGCCGGTGTCCTCCAGCTTAAAAAAGAACAGAAAGTTTCTGCAAATATGACAACTTTGGTGATAGGAATCAATGAGTTTCCTATTAAAGTGACCCATGTACCAGTAGGGAAGCCAATATCAACACCAAGCACGGACAGCCTGCACTTGCAAGTTGACCCCTTTGGTATGCTCCGAACCACAGCTGCGACCGAATCGTCCTTATTGGCTAGCAGCCGAATTGGGCTGGGGGTGCCGAAGACAATGACGGTGATAAGTATCATATTATTTCTGCTACTCTTGCTAGTTATTGGAATGGTTAATTGAGTATTTTAAATAAAAAAACTTTGTTGCCCAATGCTGTTAAAGCGGCGGGAAGAGGAGATCAAGTTCCTCACCAACTTATCATGCTAGGGGATAAAACATGAATTGCCTAATGCTGTTAAAGTGGCGGGAAGAGGAGATCAAATTCTTCGCCAACCCTATCATACTTGGAATAAAATTATGAAATCAATTACCCAATGCTGTCAAAGCGGTGGAAGAGTAGATCAAGTTCCTCGCCAACCCTATCATACTGGGGGTAAAAGTATAAAATCAACTATCCAATGCTATTAAAGATAAAGGGGAGAGGAAATCAATTCCTCGACAATTCACCATGCTAAGCGAAAAAGCATAGCTAGCCCAACGCAAACGGTAATTGGTAAAGGCATACAAAATCCGTTTATAGCTGGAGGTTTACTAAAAATTTCGTAGACCTGTCATGTTAAACTCTTATCTCTGACAGCAAGATTTGGATTATTACTATCCTTATTATTTCAATATGATAAACTCTGTCAGGTTAAACTCTTACCTTTAACAGTAAGGTTGAACCATTGTCATACTGAAATAAACAGTCTCTTGACAGGTTTAATTCAAGTTACGCATGAGAGTCTTGAACCGCCTCCATCAAAATTCCAAGCATGTGCAATTTGGCACCTTTGCCGAATTTCTTAATCTTAATCTGATCACCAAATTGAAGATCCAAAGTATTTCAAAATTTTCCAAGTCATAAGCCATTTTGATTTTGCGTGGATAAGTAAAATGCGAAGTTAAAATCTTAGCTCCACGTTTAGATTATTTAACTCCGCGTGAGCAGATTCTCAAAATCCTAAATTGATTGTGATTGAGATTTGGCCTTATCCAATACCCGAATTGAGTCCAATCAGAATTCTAAATTGATTATGATTGAGATTTGGGCTTACCCAATACCCGAATTGAGTCCAATCAGAATCTAAAATTAAGAGATTTAAATTTAAATTAAATATTTGATTAGAATCCTTGATGAATACAAAAATCTTCTATTCATATTCCTATGAAAACCTTCATTCCTATTCTTATGGAAACTCTCATATCCAATTAAAATCTATAAATACCCTTTTTGAGGAGACTTAGGGATCCATCATCAGATCTTTAATCTTTTAGGGATCCATCTTTAATAGATCTTTAATCAATCTTGAATCTTTTTTTAACATATTTTGAAGTTCAAGTTACGTGTAAGAGCCTTAAATCCATTAGGACCAGAGGAAGAGAATTAGGGCTAGCCGTCATCTTTTTCGTGAAAGAAGATTTCTACATCAGATCGTCAAAAGAAACTACTTGATAGAACCAATTGCCACACTAGAACCCACATTTTATTGTAAAAGAGAGCAATAAAATATAAATCCTCGTGTTTGTTTTTCTATTGTTCTCTTTCATTGTAATCAAGTTATTCAATGGAAAGAAATAATAATTTTGCGATGAACAATCTAGACCTTCGAGATTGTTTATCCCTCCCCACTCTAAGCCTACCATAGACAATCCTATGTCTATTCATTGCCAAAATAACTTTTGAAAGTTGGAGTATATGTGAGAATGTAGTCTACCCAAACCCTAATGTCTCCTTGGTCTAAGGATAGTGAGTGGAAGGTGTTTATCCGACGTCTCATATTAGCAATCCTATGAAAGAATGCTATGTTATTGTCCCCCACTTTTAACCACTTATCCCTCGACTTCTGTCTCTAGTAAATTTCTTCCCTTTTATATACCTCCGTTATTTCATCGCGGCTAATAGAGAGCTCCCTTGCTAGCTCTGGGGACAACTGCAAAGTTTTCTCTATGCGCTCCAGACACTCGATATGCAGTAATAAGTCAACCTTATTCACCTTGTTTTGATTAAGAAATCTCCAGTTCCAATTGGAAAGAACCTTCCTTAGTCTGCATAGCTTGATGCACATATTATCACAGCATCTTGAGTATTCGTTAGCATTTGCCAACTGTGAATGATCAAATTCCGTACTTCCTTATATTCCAACCACCATTTTTCGAACTAGAGTTTTTTACTCTTTCCCTTTATTCTATGTTCTCATGAGTGCAAACAGATTGGTAAGAGGTCCGAAGTAGGGCGTAAAACCGACTAACAAAATGAAAACAAAAATTGTTTTTCCCAATCTTCTAAAACGAGGATTTTATCCAATTTGGCTAGACTAGTGATATGATAAATTTACTGCAAATATACAGTGTCAGTAGTAGCACTTTGCTGGTTGTTCCCATAGAAATCTAGAGTGTTTTTTCGTTCTTTCTATTCCTATTATTCTAACGAGTTAATTATGAGTCTAAATTGACTTCAAACTTTTCTAATTAATCTAGGATATGAAATCCACAAGTTCACAACCAAATATTATCTATTTTATTTTCTTTCTTCCATAAAAATTTGATCTTTTAATTTAATTCATACTTAAAGCATCCTAAGTATGGACTATCAGCTGTCGTGCAAGTATAAAACATCAAAGAAATTACTTTTGAATAGAAATAAACTAAATCAATATATTAATTCAACAAAACGAATAAAAACCAACAACTCCAAACCCTAACTAAGTATATGCTATCAAAATACTTAAATTAAGCATAACCTATCAAAATTCTAATCTACGAGTTTTTGTATTTTTTATTATTTCAAAGAAAAATCCTATCTTTGTTATTTTTTATTTTAGAAAGAACACAAATAGAATAATATAAGCTTGATCCCTAGTTTCATCTATATCATATCAAATATACTTATCATTTTAATTAAAAAATCAAATCCTATCTTTTAATACGCACTAATAAATAATTCATTGGCTCCTATACATCTATGTGCACGTGTGATAGTCTACTTTGGTTTTGGATCAAACTCTAACTCATGATTCATCTCTTCTCTCTAAATAATTTTTTTCTTTTTTTGTGAATATTTCACTTTTCATATGAAGATTCACACTTACTTATGCGTAAATACCCGATTACTCGGATCATACTCTTATATTATTTTTAGGATTATTGTCTTAATATCAGGCTCATCCTTTTTTTTTTTCTTTTTTAAGGATTATTGCCTTAATACCAGGTTCATTTTTTTTTTTTGTTTAGAGAGAGAAGACTACTCAATCGTTAACATCTTTATCCTTAACCTAATAAACTATTGTGAAGTGAAAAATAGATGTATACTTTCTCAAAATTATAATTAGCGGTATTTATTTTTCAGATTTTTAATTTTTTATAAAATTCTAAGTGTATTATCCAATCTACTCTTCTATCAAATTTTAAATCTAAATTTATTCTTTTAGGTAAAACTAGGTTAATTTATTGAATAAAATATTTTTGTATTTTTGTATTTTTTTCAGATCTTTTTAACTTTTTTTAATATTTTTTAAAAATATTTTTACCCAAAAAACTACCCAAAGCATAAAATAAAGAAACCCAAAAAACTAAAAATAAATTAAAAATCTTAGAAAAAACTAAAAATCTTAGAAAAATATGAAGAAAAATCTCCTAACTCACTCTCCCATACCTAAACTCATGTATGCCTTTATACACGAACCAAGGGTGGTAAAATAAATATGAAAACTATTGTATAAATATTATACAAATATTGAGAGTCGTAAAAATTTACGATCTTAATATCGTCACCCCCATTAACACATGGAAAGTGGTTACGACCTCTCGACCGCTTTCGACTTTCATAGTGTGTGTATTTTAAACGTGAATTGAATATATTATTGTGTCTCATCATCCTCTTAAAAGTCACAAAATTACCTTTTTACTTCTTAGGTTGTCCTTTCTTTTTCTTTGTCTACATGTAAGTATTAATAATTTTGTTAAAGAATTCTTCATTATAAACCTGCCAATCATCATGAGTAATAAGCACACATGTAGGAATATCGTGAGGTGTGAAGAGTGCAATATGATCAAATGAACCAACTATGAAGTGTGGTGCCTTTTCTAACTCACGAAGTAATGCCAGCTTCTCTATAAATAAATCCTAAAAATTTTGCTCATAAATCAATGGCACACTTGTACAAGTATCATCATATGTAGAGTTAGTATATGCCAATTTGTCTAATAACATGAGCTCATGTTCGGAAATTTGCTCAAATGAAGGTTCATCATTAGCACAAGCGGTAGAATAAGAGTGCAAACTGTGAATCATGTTTAGCTCAATGAGAGAGCTCGTTGTGTGCTCATCCATATTGAATATGTTTAATGTCACAGTCATATTCCCAAATGATAGCTTCATGAGGCCATTCCTTCAATCAATTAATGCATTTGCTGTTGCAAGAAATAGTCTGCCCAAGATAACGTGAATTTGATTTCGTAGATTAGAAATCGGTTCAGTTTTTAAGACAATGAAGTTTATAGAAAAGATGAACTTGCCAACCTTAATGAGTACATCTTCAACCATACCAAGTGATTTCTTAATCGAACGATCAGCTAGCATGGCTACATTATTGTCTACTTATTTGCTAGATATGAGCATGTGAATGGCATTGTATTGGTGAACATGAGATGAAACAGACTGAGATGAGTTAGAGTTGGAGTTCATTATTGGTTGGCTCGAAAAGGTACTTGGCCCCCGCTCACTCAGCTGTATGGCTAGTTGTTTAACCGTCTACTCTATATTCTTGATCGACTGAGAACTTGTAAAAAGTTATTGGTCGGTCCGTTGCATAAAATCAGTAGACACTTTCATTAAATTTTACATTTATGTGTCTAAATTGGACGTTGTCATGAAAAGATTCTCCACATTCCTTTCAAGTGTCGTTAGCTGCCTATCATAAACATTGTTAGACCTCTGCTGTGAATATGATTGATTATTCGAAGGTGGTCTATTTTGCTTGTTCCCTTGATTCGTAACATTTGGGTGTTGATATACAGCTACGTTAGGTCTCGAAAACTGACCCTTAGGTGAAGGCTACATATTAGAGTTGAGGGCTCCCTGATATTACCCTTGACCCCTTGAGAGACTTGAGTGATTTCTCCAACCTGGATTATATGTAGAAGTGTAAGGATTGTTCATGGGCCGGTGATATAAGGTGTTAGCCTGCTCAAGTGTTGGACCCATGGGATTTATTAATAATGAATACTCCTCCATAACATGATTCGGAGTTCCACAATTAAATCATGTGAAAACTTGAATTTGATTTACTTGACCCACCAGTGGAGCGCAAGGAGTCTCCAATGCCTCAATTCTTCTTATAAGGGCTGTAATTTTACCCTTGATAGCTATAAAGCTGTCGACGCTATGGATCCCACCCTTCTGCGCTGAAGTTGATACACTGGGTTTCTCAGCGGAACTCTCCTACTGCATAGCTTTTCAAAAAGTCCTCAAAAAGTCCCACGCTTCATCCTCATTCTTTCTCATTAACTCCCCCTGACACATGGACTCAATAAAAGTTTTGGATGTGTAATCGAGTCCTTCGTACACGATTTGACACAACCGCCACTTTCATGGTGGGGGCACTGAGCTAACAAAATTTTAAACCGTTCCAAGTATTTTCAGAAGAGTTTCCCAACACTTGACGGAATTGGTTAATTTGATTTCGAATTTTTACCGTCTTGTGCGTGGAATAATACTTCTTAAGAAAAACTGTAACGAATTTATCCCAAATAGTGATTGAATCAGTAGGCATACTATACAGCCACTTCTTGGCATTATTTTTGAGAGCGAATAGAATGAAGCGAAGCTTAATTGCATCATCCGAAAAGTGTTGTAGTTTAATCATCATGCACACTTCCTAAAATTCACTGATAAAAAAATATGCATCACTAGAATCAGAACTAGCGAATTTAGAAAGTATGCTGATGTACTGCGATTTTAATTCATATTGATTACCCGCTGCGTGTGGAAGTTTGATACATGATGGTAACGATGTGCACAAAGGGTAGTATCGATCCTGAAAGATTAGGATCTGTTGGTCCATCTTGTCTTTCATGAACAAATCGGATCTTATAAGTCAACCAAATTGATTATAGATCCAATATGGTATGAACCAGCGACCGTGAGTAGATGTGTGAATTTTCTAAACTAATGTAAGAAGTCAGGTGTGGTGAGATGAAACGGCGGAAGAAATATGATTAAAAAATGTGATGTCCTACAGTTTCTAATTTTTTTTATTTTTTTAATATCTTTTAATAAAACTAGAGACCCAAAACACAGAAAAATAAAAAAATAGGGAGATTTTCACCGGAATTGCTGCCAAATGGCGGCTATTGCCACTGTTTGGCGGTAAAATCATGAAGGATGGCTCCCTACTTTTTGTAGTTTACTCTTGAGACTTCTCTCGTCCCTTTTAGCTTCCTGTATCTGAATTTTTAGGTCTCTGCACACTCAACACATACTGTTAACCTGCTAAACATTAGAAAAAGTAAGAAAACACCATCGATTCCTGGCAATGACGCCAAATATTTGATGTGATAAATTTACTAAAAGTGTACAATATCGGTAGTAGTACTTTGCAGGTCGTTCCCACATGGATCTAAATTGTTTTTGCGTTCTTATTATTCCTATTATTCTAACGAGTTAACTATAAGTCTAGATTAATTTCGAACTTTTCTAATTAGTTTAGGATATGGAATTTACTAGTTTACAACCAAATATTATCAATTTTTTTTTCTTTCTTCTATAAAATCTGATATTTTAATTTAATTCCTACTTAAAGAATTCTAAGTATAGACTATCAAGTGTCGTGCAAGTATAATCAATCAAAAAAATTACTTTTGAATAAAAATAAGTTAAATTATTAGATTAATTCAACAAAATGCATAAAAACCAATAATTTCAAACTCTAACTGAGCATAGGCTATCAAAATAATTAAATTAAACATAGCCTATCAAAGTTCTAATCTACGAGTTCTTATATTTTTATTGTTTCATAGAAAATCCTATCTTTTTTATTTTTATTTTAGAAAGAACACAAATAGAATAATATACGGTTGATCCGTAGTTTCATCTACATCGTAGGACTAAGCTAATTGCTACTCATACTCCTAGTTAAGAAGATCATATTTTATTTGTAAATCCATAAAAAATTCTATTTTGATTCAAAGTAAGAAAAATCTATACTATGAAGCAAATAAATCTATATTAGAAAACAATTAAGTCTATCTAAAAAGTAAGTAAAATATTTATACTTACTAGAACGCACTTCTGAACAATGGAAAACCTCTGGAGTATGGTATGACGGCCATTATCCTTTCGGCAAAACCCTAATCTTTATTAATTAAAAAGAGTACAAAATAACATGATAAAAGCTCTAGGTTACAAAGATATGGCTAATATATAGGCCTCAGAGAACCAAACCCTACTTTGAGTATAACTAAGTAGTTACAAAATTACATCGAAGACTCTGTAAAAATTTCATGACATTTGGACCCTAGAGTGCCGCTAATTCGCGGAAATTACCGCTAAATAGCAGTAAAAGTATGAAATAGTGGCTTCTCTTTTCTTCTGCATGAAATTCTGGTCTCTTTCATTTTATATTAATGACTGTATTTGGACTTTAGCTCTCTGCAACTTTATATTCTTGTAAGTTTGTTCACTTTTAACTGTTTTCTGGACTTGGTTTCCTAATCGGACTCTGAATTTATGTCATCTCCTTGTAGGAATAGATTTCACCTGAAAACACACTTAAAGTACCTGAGTAGCATTATTTTTATACAAAAATAGACAGATATAGAGATTATAAATATGCAACATATGACACTCATCAACTAAGTCCTCCCTCATGGTGGACCATGTGAAATGTCGGTCTTTAAAAGGACCTCTATGAGACCTAGACATCCAATTAGATTATTAAAAGCCTCCTTATCTCGATGGTTGCTATCACCTCTCCGTCGCTCGTACGCAAAGCAAATTATATTAAAATCCCCTTATTATCCATGATTGTTAGAGTAATCCCTAATCTTCTCTAATTCCTTCCACAGCTCATTTCTCTGGTATGTTCGGTTCAGACCATATACCATAGGGACCATCTGAATCCACCCATCTGATCTTCTCCTTATGATCACTACTAGGAAAAAGGTGCCAATATGACTATCTAACACTTCAAATTCTTCCTCACTTATCCCAATGACGATACCCCTCGAGGCTCCCCTTGCATTCTTTCATGTGGTGATTATTATCGATGGAGTCAAGGAATGTGGTCGAAGGGCTTGTTGTCTTAGTCTCCTCCATACACAAGATATCTGGTTTACAATCACGACAAACATCCTTGACCATCTTCCTTTTTGACTTATCTCCTAGGCCATGTACATTCCATAAAAGTACTTTTCATTGGAACTTGGAGAAACCCTCCACATCCAACAAAATGGCTACATTCTTTCCCCGTTAAGGCAAGCTTCCTCTCATTGACTTCTATCTAATTCTACATTTCTCACTAGTTCCAGACTTTAATCTTGTTTCCTTCTACCCATCCCCATGTGCACGTCACAAGTGTGTGCAATAGATATCCGAAAGTCAACTAAGAACACTAATGGGAGTGCTGGATACACCTAGATCAAGATCGACTAGCGTGACCTTACGACTTGCTGCCAATGATGCAACCTAGCCACCTAGTAATCTGTATTCCCCCTTTCTATTCAAGGCTACGACTTTGACGACAAGGGGTAACGAGAGGCGCCAATCCCTCAACTCGTGCCCTGCATGCCTCAACGGTTTGATTCACGGTCTCCTGTGCCATAATTGGTACTGGTTGCGTCTCCTCTCCCTAGTTTGTCGTATCATTGAAGCCCTCATTTTGTCTTGCTCGATATTTGTGTCAAAGGACGCATCCACCCCCTCATTACTATTTTCACCCTTGGCTAGGATTGTACTCCATAGCTGCTTTGGCCTCCATCTTCTTTCTTGCACGTAATCACTTAATTAGGTAGTCTCAATGATTGCCTATGGTAGAAGTTTCCCTTATGCAAAGACTTATCGCCATGAATGATGTGCCCCATAAGCCTTGTTGTAGCCTTCTACATGACTTCTATACAATCCTGCCAATATTGGTATCTGTCCCAATTGTAAGAAATTTATTTATTTAGAAAGGATCATTAGCTTAATACTAGACTCACCTCTTTATTCCTTTTTTTCTTTTTTATATTCAGAGAGAAAACACTACAGTATTATTATTATATTTATTCTTAACCTAATAAACCATTGTGAAGTGGAAAATAGATGTTTATTTACCTCAAAATTACCACTAGCAGTATTTAGTTTTTAGATTTTAATTTTTTCATAAAATTCTAAGTGTTTTATCTAATCTATTTTCCTATCAAATCTTAAATCTAAATTTATTCTCTTATTTATAATTAGTTCGATTTATTGTAGAAAATAATTTTTTCAAATTTTTAACTTTTTTAAAATATCTTGAGAACTACCCCAAGTATAAAATAAAGAAACCCAAAATTTCTAAAAAAATAAAAAAAAAGAAAATGCAAATCTTAGAAAGAAAATACAAAAATTCCTAACCCTCTTCCACATCTAAACTCGTATATACTCTCATACACGAACCAAGAATGTTAAAATAAATATGAAAGCTATTGTATAATATTTATACAAAGAATGAGAATCGTGAAAGATCATGATCTCAAAGAGTTCACCCTATTAACACACGGAAAGCAGTTATGACCTCTCAATTTCTTCCTACTTTCATACAGTTTGCATTTCAAATGATTAGTGGGTGCAATATTGTGCCTTATCAACCTCCTACAAGTCACGAAATTACCTTCTAGTTTCTTATGCCATCCTTAATTCATTTTTTTCCTCATGTATGTATTAATGATTGGGTTAAATAAATTTTTAATGTAAATCTTCCAATCATCATTATTATCAAGCACACATGTAGGAATATCGTGAGATGTGAAAAGTGCATCATGATCAAGTGAGTCATGAATTGTAAAGTATGCAAAGTAATGCGAGCTCCTCTGCAAATAAATCCTCAAAGTTTTACTCATTAGCGAATTTCACACTTGCACAAGTGTCATCATATATAAAGTCAGTATGGCCAATTCATTTATTAACATGAGTTCATCTGTGAAAATTTGCTTAAATGTGGGTTCATCATCAACACAAGAGATAGAATGAGTGTGCATATTGTGAACTATGTTAATCTCAATAAGAGAGCTCGTCATGTGCTCATCCATGTTGAATATATTCAATGTTATAGTAATATTCCTAAATGATTGACTCATCAGACCACTCCTATGTTAGCAAAAGATAGCGGAATAATACTAATGCAACAACCAGCGGAATCAAATAGTTAACCGAAGAGAAAAATAGCAGAGATAGAGAACACACAGATTTAAGCAATATGCCTACGTCCACGGGGACCGATCGAAAAACTTCCACTATATCAAAAGAGAATTACAATATTCTAGTTCTCAACCACAAGAGAAATCACAAAGAAATCACACAAGATTTTGAGATCAAACCCTAACCTCTTGTTGCAGTGATTTATCTCTTTGTTTCAGCCGCCGAAAAAAAAACCACACCAAAAGAAAAGACGTACAGCAGCAGCCTTGTGCCAAAAAAAAACCTCCTGCCGAAATCACCTTCGGCTGAGAGCCCTCCTGCCGAAATCTCCTTCGGCCGAAATCAAGAGCACAACAATTTGTTTGGATTTGGCCAAAAATAATTTCAGCCAATTATTTTAGCTGCCACCCTTTGTTTCTTTCTTTTCTTTAATTTTTCTTTCCGGCTCCAATTTTTCGGCACACACAAAACCCTAGCACCACACCCCATATATATATTATATCATAATGGGTTTGGGCCGGTTTTGGACCCGTTTCGGTTGACCGAAACCTGCTACAGCAATGGGCTACATTAGCAACAATCTCCCACTTGGAGACCATTGCTAAAAATGTAATCTCTATACATGATAATCCTAGTGTCCAAAGTTTTTACCTCGATCGTTCAAAGTCCCAATTTCAGCATTCAACACAAATGCACCAAAGTTGAGTAATAGCTCAACTTCTTCCCATCAACCGGCTTTGTCAACATATCTGCAGGATTTTTACTGCCCTCAATCTTCTCCAACTTCAATTGGCCATCCTCTAATAAGGATCTAATGAAGTGATATCTCAAATGAATATATTTAGTCCGAGAATGATACACCGAGTTCTTAGCAAGATGAATTGCACTCTGACTGTCACTGAATAACCTACAATCCACTCCATCAAAACCCAACTCATTCATCAATCGCTGCAACCAAATAAACTCCTTACTTGCTTCTGCAGCTGCAACATACTCAGCTTCTGTCGAAGATAAAGCAACAATTGATTGTAATCTTGAAACCCAGCTTACCGTTGTTCCTCCTACAGTAAAAACATAACCTGTAGTGCTCCTGCCATTATCTCTATCACCCGCATGGTCCGAATCCACAAAATCTTGCACATCAATGTTATCACCCCCAAAACACAAACAATACTTTGAAGTACCTTTCAAATACCTGAAAATCCACTTCACCGCTTGCCAATGTTCTTTTCCAGGGTTCTTCATGAATCTACTCACTACTCCCATTGCATGTGCAATATCTGGTCTTGTACTCACCATTGCATACATGAGACTCTCAACGGCCGATGAATAAGGCACATTCTCCATGTGTCTCTTCTCCTCATCTGTCTTAGCACCTTGCTCTTTTGACAGTTTGAACTGACCACCAAGAGCTGTAGTTACCGGTTTTGCATTCTCCATGTTGAATCTCTCCAACACCTTCTTGATGTATCCCTCCTGAGATAACCACAATTTCTTGTTTTTCTTATCTCGGGTAATTTGCATCCCAAGAAGTTGTTTGGCCTCACCCATGTCCTTCATAGAGAATCTCCCTGCCAACTTTCTCTTCAGATCATTGATTTTCTTCATGCATGTACCTGCCACAAGTATATCATCTACATACAAAGTAAGTATAATAAAATTACCATCCTTAAACTTTTGTAGATATACACAATGATCTGAATTGCTTCTGGCAAAACCCGAATCCAACATAAACTTGTCGAACTTCAAGTACCATTGCCTCGGCGCTTGTTTCAACCCATACAAACTTCTTTTCAGTTGACATATCCAATTCTCTTTTCCTTTAACTTCATATCCCTCCGGCTGTTCCATGTATATTTCCTCCTCCAAATCACCATGAAGGAAAGCAGTCTTCACATCAAGCTGCTCTAAATACAATCCTTTCACAGCCACAATACTTAGTATTGCTCTGATAGAAGTCATCTTGACAACAGGTGCAAATATTTCATTGAAGTCAATACCTTTTCTCTGACCATATCCCTTCACCACAAGTCTAGCCTTGAACCTTTGTGTCCCTCCTGCCTCATGTTTTACTCTGTATACCCACTTGTTATGCAATACTTTCATCTTTTCCGGTCGCTTCACCAATTTCCATGTGTGATTCTCCTCCAAAGAAGACATCTCATCACGCATGGCTTGCTCCCACTTAAGATGAAGTTTATCCTGCATAGCCTCTTGGTAACTCTCTGATTTACCTGCATCAGTATACAAAACATGATATAATGGAAGACAAAGTTTTTGGGTTGGCTTCCTTATCCTCGTGCTCCTCCTCAAAGTGGGAACACTCTCTGATGAAGTACTGGAACCATCTACTTCAGTCAATGGCTCTCTTTCCTGTTCGGTCTCATCTGAAGCTTGTGTATTCTCAGGTGTAGTCATTTCTTCTCCTTCAGATGTAGGTATTTCTTCATTTCTTTTATCCATGGGATCCATCCCATCCTGTGGCTCATCCAGCTCCAAGCGCCCTTTTTCCACTGCAATCTCACTCTTACTTTTCGTTCGGTCTTTATACATACAGCCCTCATTGAATACTACATCTCTGCTACAAATTACCTTGTTATGCTCATAATCCCATAAGCGATAACCATATTCGTCGCCACCGTATCCAATGAATGCACACTTCTGAGATTTAGAATCAAGCTTCTTTCTCATCTCATGATCCACATGTGCATATGCTATACAACCAAACACTTTTAAGAAAGAGTAATTCACAGTCTTATCAGACCACACCTCCTCTGGAATTCCTCCATCTAAGGCACTAGCTGGACTTCTGTTGATCAGATAGACTGCCGTATCTACAGCGGCTCCCCAAAGTTGCAAAGGCAAACCTGCTTGTAGTCTCATACTCCGAGCTCGCTCCAAAATGGTTCTATTCATCCTCTCAGCCACGCCATTTTGCTGCGGTGTCCTCGGTACAGTCTTTACTCTCCTGATCCCGTGGGCAAAGCAATAGTCATCGAACTCCCTATTGCAAAATTTCCCACCATTGTCTGACAACAGACATTTTACCTTCAAACCTGTTTCATTCTCAACAAGAGCTTTCCATACCTTGAAGATCTTGAAAACATCGGATTTCTGTTTAAGTGCAAACACCATATTTTCCTACTTGCATCATCTATGAAAGTGACAAAATAAGAATTACCTCCAAGAGACTTCGCCGAAGAAGGCCCCCATATAGCTGTATGCACCAACTCCAATCTCTCGGTTTTCTTCTCCTTGCCATCCTTCATAAAGCTAACTCTTTTCTGCTTTTCAAACACACAGTTCTCACAGAAATCAAAATTAGCATCTTTCATATCTGTCAACATACCTCTGGATTGCAATACCCTCATGCCGCTTTCGCTCAAGTGACCGAGCCTCTGATGCCATAAGGTAGCCTTCTCATTTTTCACGGTGGCCAAAGAAACAACGTGATCCACTGAGCTTGAGAGTAAATATAGAGTTCCCACTCTCTCACCCTTGACCACTACCATTGCTCCTTTACTGATCTTCCACTGTTTCTTCTCAAATGAGATTTGATAACCTTCGCCATCCAACTTGCTAACAGATATCAAATTTTTCTTCAAATCCGGTATGTGCCTGACCTCTTGTAAAAGCAACTTTCCACCATTGTGCAACTTTAACTGAATTGTCCCTTTACCGACAATCTTACATTCCTGCCCATTACCAACAGTCACATGCCCAAAATCACCTTGGACATAATTCTCAAACCATTCTCTACGAGCAGTGCAATGGAACGAAACCCCTGAATCTACAAACCACGAATCTGACCTTGATTCTGTATGAGCAGACAAACAAAAGTCATCATACTCTTCACTTGGATTCACCACATTCGCTCCTTCCTTGTCTTTGTTTGGACAATCCTTCTTCATATGACCCTCTGTCTTACATTTCCAACACACTAACTTTTTCTTGAATTTCCCCTTAGATTTTGATCTTCCTCTTTGCTTTGACTCCCTGCTTGAATTTCTACCCCTTTCCTTCCGTCTGTCATTATCAACCGACAGAGCAGTACTTGTAGAAACTGTGCTCTCACCCATACTCTTTTTCATCAATTCATCATTCATGATTATACTCACAACATCATTTAATTTAAGAGCAGTATTGGAAGAATTGCGATGGCCATAACAACATTACTCCAACTATCCGGTAACGAACACATAAACATCAAAGCTTTAATGTCATCAGCAAAGACAAAATCTAAAGATTCAAGTTGTGCCCATAATGTGTTAAATTCGTTCAAATGATTAACAACTGAACTATCAGAAGGCATCTTTAAGTTGAACAATTTTTTCATTAGAAACAGTCTATTTGAAGCAGACGACTTCTCATAAAATTTAGCCAACGCTGACATCAAACCTGAAGTGGTTTTCTCCTTGGAGACGTTGAACACAACCTGCTTTGTCAGGCACAATCGAATCTGCGCTAAAACCCTCCTGTCCAACAATTCCCACTCCTCATCTGTCATCTTTTCTGGCTTTTCTCCAAACAGTGGTTGATGTAAATTCTTTTGATATAAATAATCTTCCATCTGCAATTTCCACCATTGGAAATCTGTCCCATCAAAATTTTCAATTTCTCCCTTCCTATCTTCCGCCATAACTCCCACTCAAAATCAACACCGATCTGAGTGACCCGAACCAGATCTCTGATACCAATTGTTAGCAAAAGATAGCGGAATAATACTAATGCAACAACCAGCGGAATCAAATAGTTAACCGAAGAGAAAAATAGCAGAGATAGAGAACACACAGATTTAATGTGGTTCGGCAATATGCCTACGTCCACGGGGACCGATCGAAAAACTTCCACTATATCAAAAGAGGATTACAATATTCTAGTTCTCAACCACAAGAGAAATCACAAAGAAATCACACAAGATTTTGAGATCAAACCCTAACCTCTTGTTGCAGTGATTTACCTCTTTGTTTCAGCCGCCGAAAAAAAAACCACACCAAAAGAAAAGACGTACAGCAGCAGCCTTGCGCCAAAAAAAAACCTCCTGCCGAAATCACCTTCGGCTGAGAGCCCTCCTGCCGAAATCTCCTTCGGCCGAAATCAAGAGCACAACAATTTGTTTGGATTTGGCCAAAAATAATTTCAGCCAATTATTTCAGCTGCCACCCTTTGTTTCTTTCTTTTCTTTAATTTTTCTTTCCGGCTCCAATTTTTTGGCACACACAAAACCCTAGCACCACACCCCATATATATATTATATCATAATGGGTTTGGGCCGGTTTTGGACCCGTTTCGATTGACCGAAACTTGCTACGGCAATGGGCTCCATTAGCAACATCCTGCAATCGATTAATGCATTTGAAGTTGCAAAAAATAGTCTGCCTAAGATAATGGAAATTTGATTTTGTAGATTGGAGAACGGCTCGATTTCTAAGACAATAAAGTCTTTAGGAAAAATGAATTCGCCGACCTTGATGAGCACATCCTCAACTATACCAAGTGGTCTCTTAATTGAACGATCCGCTAGCTATAATGTTACCATGGTAGGTTGAAACTTTTTTATTTCCAATTGCTGATAAATAGTATAAGGAAATAAGTTGACTCTTGCCCCAAGATTAGGCAATGCCATGTCAAATGTAGTATCCCCAATTGTGCATGAAATTGTGGGGGGACTTGGATCTTTGTATTTGACTGGTAAGAAGTTAGAGAATATTTGAGAGATATTTTCAGCAAGAAAGACTTTCTCAAGAATGTTTTTTTCTCATTTCTTAATGCACAAATCCTTGAGAAACTTGGTATAAGTGGAAACATGTTGTATGATATTAAGGAGTGGAATATTGACCTTCACTTACTGAAATATTTCAAGAATTTTCTTGACTGCAATCTAAATTGTATATTCCTAAGTGTAAGAGATCGACAAATAGTATAAGGGTATAACCTAAGATCATTCTCTCGAGAATCGTTTGTTAATTGTGTGACACTAGAATAAATTACGGTACTAAAAATTAACTAAACTAAAATTAAAAGATGAAAATTTTATTTATATTAAAATTGTTGGTCAGATAGATGTAACTCTGCTATAGGATAATTTACTTGATATATTCATACTTTTTATTTCAGTTGCATAGGACACGTGGTCTTCCTACAATTAAAAAATAATTCAATTAAACACAAAATATATAAAGTTGTGAATTTTGATACTTTGACTAATTTCTCCAGTTAATTCTATATGAATTTTGAGTTTATGTAAACATGTGATATAAATAACAAAAATAAATATTCAAAGTCTAAGTATACACTACGCTTAAAGAACCTATCATATATAAAAGACTAAGAAACAAATATATCGACAAACTATAAAGTATGAAAAACTCAAAATCATATTCAATCCTTTTAAATATAGCAGAGAATCAAAAATATCAAACCCATATAAAACAATTAAAATCCATAAACATATAAGAATACATACCAATAAATCACCTAAAATGTATTATTCCATCTGATCCAACTCAAGAATTTAACCACTCATGCTCATCATAGTCATGAATAAAGAGAAAATTAATTTTTTTATTGATTTCTATGAACGAGTTCAAAAACTAAATCTTGAATCTAAAAATTTATATTATTCTCTCTCAAATGGTGTTAAGTATTACAAAACATGAGATTCATTGGCTATTTATAGGTTTACAAAACCCTAATTCTATTTACAAGTCTTAATTTTTCTGAAAAATCTCTAAAAATTAAGTCTGCAGCCGTTTTCTTCAATGGACCTATCGACAGATGCTCTCGGGCATGACTTTTAGTTGATAGTTATGGACATCAGGATTTTGGCCTTTGACAGTCATTCCTAAAAATTCAAAGTTCTAAACTGATATTTGAGATATAGTTCGATATTTTGATTTCCTTACATATAAAATCCTACAAAAATATTAGAAAACACTAGAAAAGCATCATATGAAGAATTTGATTAATAAAAATAATTTTTCATTAATTTCTTGTATTAATCAATAAAATTTAATTACATTTGGATAAAATAAACTAAAAATATCACACTTTTCAAGCGTAATCACACCTCCCAACTTGAGTTTTGGTAGTCCCTGGCAAATTTATAAACTAAAGAAAATAAACTAAAAACCTAAAAAAAATAAATTCTTACTCACTTTCGTAGGAATCATGATTGTATTTAGCACGTGCAACAAACTATTAAACCCCTAAATTATCATAATAGAAGAGTATTGTCATGTGAGGGTTTCTAGTAATATTACCCACAAACATCAAAAAATATTTGAGATTAAGAAATAAATAAAAGAAAAAAATAAAGATAAATGTAAAATAAAGAAAATGAAAAATGTTAGTATCTTATTAACTATCTATGCTATTACTATACTTATATATATTTTTTGTTTCCATTTCTTTTCCATATCAAACTCAATTAGAGATACAGACATAGATATTTTAAAAAATGTCAATCTTAATAAATCACTTATAATCTAATACTCTTATATATCCATGATCATTTAAATCGTATTGTAGATATACTTTTACTCTCAATTATCCTCTTTTATGCACTCTTGTAAGCATGTGAATAAGCCTTATCAAGTCTCAAACTCTAATCAACTATATATGAGCCCTTTTCATATATATGCATATTTTCTTCTTTTTTTCTCTGTTTTTTTATAGATGCTTTTCATGTGAGTATTCATACTTACTGTGGCACAAATGCCCAGTTACTCAACTCTTAACTATAATAAAAGTTCATAAGTATCGTTTGTGTAAATATGCATGCTTACCGAGATGTACGGACCCAACTACTTAACACTTACTTTCTCTTATTTATTATATATACTTTATATATCCAAAATATATTGACTAAAGTACTAGGTTCACTTCGGTTTTTTTTCAATTTTTTTATACATATATGATAATTCTCCCTTTTAAGTTTTCTCTTTGTCATCAACTTTACAAGACTTATTCTATAAGTATATAGAGTGCATACTCGATTCTAATATTAAATATACATATATCTTATTGTCTGTTTTAAAATCTCAATTAAGATTATATAAGAACTATTATAATATAAGCATCACAATTAAGATATCTATCTCATAAATATGCAATGTAAAATACTTCTAATCTTACTTTTTATTTCAAAGAAATAAAAAAAAATTTAAAAATTTTTAGACTATGTTAGTTAACTATGATACAGTAAAGTACATCATATCTGTCTCACCTCCCAACTTAAATTATGTAATATCCTTAGTGTATCAATATTATAACTGTGAAAGTAATACACTAATAAATAATATAAGAAATTAAGGTTAGAATACACCTGGTTTTATTGGTTCTAAAAAAATTTTACTCTCTTTTGTAGTCGATATCAATGACATTCCTGATAAAGACCTTCTTGTCACTTGCGTTTTTGATACCAGCAGAGCCCAATGGTCCCCTAACTCGTCCCTTCATCCTCATTTGCGAAAACAGGGGCATCCTCATCAGCCATTTGCTTAAATACTCTAGTAAGTATCCAATAATGATGTTATTGACGATGCTTAATTCGGGCTTGCCTGTCTTCAAGTATACTCATTCTTGCAGTGAAGGCATTTGTCATCTTTATGACCGACTCGTTTATAGTGTAGAGTGTTATTTCATCTAGTGGGGCTACTGCATCTACTGCATCTCATTGTTCTTACCTTTGTTCGACACATTCCTGATCTTATTCTCTGTGACCGGCAGGTCGGGCAGCAGTTTGTTGCTCGTGTTGCACCTGCTGTTTCTGCTGGGCGTGTCGGGTACTCATGCTTTTTTGCACAATGGTATCCATAAATGGTTGCTTAGGAGGCTCAAATGTATCACCTCATGATCGATGAACTCCATAATTCATGCAAATTTTTGTAATCAGAGAAGGCAAAACTATATGAGGTTTCGCTATTCTCGAATGCTTGATACACTCATGGACTTGACCCATGCATTGAACTATCGCGAGGTATATGAGGGATGTGACATTGAATATGCGCCTTTCCAAGATTATGTTTAACAATACTATATCTCTTGAATATAGTTCCGTTGTTGTAGAGGACTATAGTATGTTATATTTATTATAAAGACTTATCAAGATGTACTCTGGTCTGAAATATCTAACCTTTGAAAAGCTCTCATTGAATACAATATCGCTTAAATTCTCACAGAGCTTTCTGAACCGGCAAGAGCCACTTGGTATCTCATTTACTATATCTACAAAAAAAAAAAGGATGCTCCTTAGATACATTAAGTATAGGGATTGTCCTTACAATTTCTTCCTTCGTGAGCAGTATCTCCCTCTCCCTAACAATAGAGTATCCATATTGATCTCCTATTGTTGGTTGCAAGTTAGCATAAAACTCATGCATGATCTCATTGTATGCCGGAGCATATTCAAATCTTGTGTATGCATCCAACTCTGAGGCTCACATTGTGCTCTGAAGGCTAAATTTTTATTTAATTTTAAATAATCTACTGCTTGTTTGGGCCAAAGGATTCTACTCTTGGTATCTTAAAAACTATTTGTTTCTTTGGTGTCATCCTGCAAAAATTAACTAAAAATATATAACTTAGAATAATTATTATTTCAAAAATCTATTCATAAATTTATCACATAATTATTCTATTTATTATTTTTGTTTTGGTTAATTTCTCTATTTTTTTCTATTATATTTTTTATTTTTGATTATTATTTTAGAATTAACTGCTTCCACATAATTCCATGTTTTTCCAATTTCTTCTTTAAAAATTATCAATTTCCACTTTAATGTGATTATTATTGTATGAATCTGATATAGCATAATTATATAAGTAACCCATGAAATATAATGCTAAAAAAGTGAGATTTTTACATTTTCTACCCTTGATTTTAGCATATCATGACAATAAATCCATAAAATTCATCAAAAAACCCCATATCTTTGCTAAACTCTACCAAATCTACTACAAACTAAGGATCTAATTTTGATTCACTCAAATTCGTTCATATAAATTGTAGATCTAGGTTTTGAGACAAAAATCTACTTTTTACCAAGAACAAATCAAAGGAGAGAGAACTTACTTGCTTGTAGATTGATGAAAGTTCAAAGAGAATTGCACTGGAAGAGATTTGGCTGTTGAAAGGAGGAATTTTTGGGCGTGGTGTTGTTGAATGAAACTAGGGTTTTGCTTGTGAAAAAAAAAGCTCTAAGATCTATTTATAGTTGCCCTTCTCTGTCGACAACTGTCGATAGGTGTATTGACAGCGCCTTTGATGGCCGTTCTCGGCCAGGCAATTTTTTTGCCTTTACAGGGCCCACCATCAATAGCGGCTTCGACTGCCGCTTTGATTACAGTTCTTTATTTGAGAAATGTATCAAACCATTTATTTGTTTTTTTTTTCTTTTTTAGTTAGTTGTTTTTAGTCCCTAAACTAAAGTTATTCTAATATCTAGTTATTAGGTCCTAATTCTAAAATTAATTTTAAACTAAAAACTAGTTCCTAACCCTAAAGTTAATATCAACTAAAAAATTTTTATTTGTTTTTGAAAAAAACTTTGAAAGAAAAAGAAAAGAAAGAAAAGAAAATTTTGAAAATCGTTGAAATCATCATAAGTATCAAAACTAAATTATCTTAATAAGCCATCACCCCAACTTAAAATGCACATTGTCCTCAGTGAATCAATATATCCATTTAATTAATCAAGAACAAGCAGAAATTTAAGAGAGAAGAGGTTAGAAATTACCTCGGTCTGGTATTCATGATGTAACAATCTGCAAAATAAAATTGTTAGCACATAATATACAATAATATACATAGTGTGTTCATTTAGCTCGTATCAATGAAATGCTGGAGGATCCACTAGATTATGAGATTCCTCCAAGTACTTTGGAAATTCCAATTAGTGCTTTAATCGTTTCCCATTTACTTTGAACATATGACCAATCTTTGAATTTTTAGTATCAATTGCACTGTGTGGTTGCACGGTTTTAAATATGAACGGTCATGTCTATCATGAACACAATTTTTCCGAAAATATATAAAGACATAAATCATATAGAAGCACTTTGTCAGAAGGATGAAAAATACAGCATGTGATACGATGATCGTGCCATATTTTTACTTTCTCATTTGAAATGCGTGAATTATCATATACATCACATCTTATCTCATCTAATTCATTTATTTATAGCTTTCGTAATCGGCCAGCTAAATTAAGATCAAGATTTACTAATTTAATAGCCAAATACGCTTTATGCTCTATATATACAGGCAAATGATAAGCTTTCCCATAGACTAATCTATACGAAGCCATGCCTAAGTGTGTTTTATATGCTATATGGTAAGCCCATAAAGCATCAATTAGCCGAAACAACCAATCTTTAGTAGACAGATTAACCGTTTTCGCAAGCATTTGTTTGATTTCCCTATTAGCTAACTCAACTTGTCCATTTGACTGTGGGTGATACAGTATAAAAATCATATGTGTGATATAATATTTCTTAATTAAATTTTCAAAGCCTTTGTTACAGAAATGTGAGCTCACACCACTTATTATTGCTTTAGGGACTCCAAATCTATACAATATGTGTTCGTTTAAAATTTAATATCAGTTTGTTGATCATTATTTCTACAAGCTGCAGTTTCTACCCATTTATAGATATAATCGACTAATACGATAATATAAGCATATCTGTTAGAAATAGAAAACAATCCAATGAAGTCAATACCCCAACAATCAAATATCTCAATTGTAAATATGGGTGTTAGAGGCATATCATTCTTTCTGGTTAACACTCCTAATTTCTGACAAGACTTTCGTCTTTTATAGAATTCATGTGCGTCTCTAAATATGGTAGGCCAATAAAAACCACATTAGAGTATTTTGGCTACCGTTTTTTTAGACGAAAAGTGACCTCCACATGCTTCCATATGATAGGAAGTAATGATGTTTTGAATCTCGTCATCGCGCTTACAAAGCCTAATGATTTGATCTAAGCAATATTTAAATAAGTAAGGGTCATCAAAAAAGATACGGCGTACCTCATATAAAAATCTTCGTTTATCTTGTGCACTCCAATGATTTGGTATTTCTCCTGCACTAAGGAAATTAATGATGTCAGTATACTAGAGAGTTATTGTAATCGAAAATAGCTGCTTATCAAGGAACAAATCCCTAATTAATAGCTTATCAGTTTCAAAAGTTAGTCTAGAGAGCTTGTCTGCAACCATGTTCTCTCCTTCCATTTTGTCTTTGATTTCAAGATCAAATTCTTAGAGGAATAAGATCCATCAAATCAGCTGTGGTTTTTCATTTTTCTTTGATAAAAAATATTTAAATTCCAAATGATCTATTAAAACAACTACATGTGAGCCCAAAATATATGAATGAAATTTATCAAGAATAAAAACTACAACTAGAAGCTCAATTTTGTGGTAGTATAATTTGTCTGAGTATCAATGAGAGTCATGCTAGCGTAGTAGACCACTTAAGGCTTTTTATCTCTTCGTTGTCCTAGTACAGCTCCAATTACATAATCGTTTGCATTGCACATGATTTTAAAAGGAAGTGCTCTATCAAGAAGTTGTACTATTGATGTGGTGATGAGTATCTTCTTGAGGGTTTCGAAATTTGTTTGGCATGCCTGTATCCATTTAAACTGCACATCATATGAAAAAAGGTGAGAAAGAGGTCTAGCAATAGTACTAAAGTTCTTTATAAACCATCTATAAAAACTTGTGTGTCCTAAGAATAAATGTATGTCTTTCATGGTTTTAGGTATTGGTATTTTAAAAATAGACTCAATCTTAGCCTTATCTACTTCCATTCTTTTAAATGAAACTGCGGCCCAACTCAATATCTTTTGTAACCATGAAGTGGCATTTTTTCAAATATACGAGTAGATTTTTATGTTGATATCTTTCAAGCACATATCCTAAATTAGTCAAACATGATTTGAAATTATTTTCAAATATAGAGAAATCATCCATAAATACCTCAGGATAATCTTCCACCATATCGCTGAAAATACTTATCATACATCTTTGAAATATTGCGGGTGCATTACATAATCTAAATGGCATTCTTCTAAAAGCAAAAGTGCTAGATAGACAAGTAAAGTTATCTTTTCGTGGTCCTCTAAAACAATTTCAATTTTATAATAACCAGAATAACCATCAAGAAAATAATAAAATTCATATCAAGCAACTCTTTCAAGTATTTGGTCAATAAATGGTAATGAAAAGTAATCTTTGCATATTTTTGGTTTACCTTTCGATAATCGATGCACATGCACCAACTCGTAGCAATACGAGTGAGTATCATCTCACCATGCTCGTTTTTAACTACTATTACCCCCACTCTTTTTTGGAACAACTTGGGTTAGACTTGCCCACTTACTATTTGCGATTGGATAGATGACACTAGTATCAAGTAATTTCAACACTTCGGTTTTAATCACTTCTTTCATGGCAGGGTTAAGTCTTCGTTGCATTTGCCTAATAGGCTTAGATCCATCTTCCAAAGTAATACGGTGTGTGCAAATAAGGGGTTCCATGCCTTTGATATCTGCTATATTCCATCAAATAACTCTTTTGTACTTTTGTAATGTCGATAGTAGTTGCTCTTCTTAATTATCATCAAGATGCGTTAAGATAACCACCAGAAAAATTTTCTTAGGTCCAAAAAATACATATTTGAGATCTTTAGGTAGTGGTTTTAGCTCAAGTATCAGTGCTTGGATATTAGATGGTATTAATTTTTTCGTGATTTGAGATAACTCTTCATACACTTTCTTTATTGGAGTCCATTTCATGATATTCGAATATTGAGCATCAGTTAGATATTTAATAATTTCATTGATGTATTTAGATTTGAGATTTTCAAGGAAGTTATCATTCATTGTTAATGCCATCTCCAAAGATCAGACTGCACAATGATACGATATTTTTTTTATCACGGATTTGTTCAATGTAATTAATGTCTTACAGTTCATTATTATCTATCTTTAGTTGTTTGCAAACATTTAAAATATTAAATTCTAAAGTCATATTTCGAAATGAAAAGTTCATCATACCATTCCTATAATTTATAACTATATTAACCATAGCTAAAAATGGAGGTCCGAGGATAACTGGAATATGTAAACATGAATTTTTTACAGGTGTAGTATTGATAACTATAAAATCTGAAGGAAAATAAAACTTTTCGATTTGTACTAGAACATCTTCTAGGAAGCCTTTCTAACCGTCAGCTAGTTACATTATGATGGGTGTAGATTTAAGCTCTCCTAGACCTAGTGTTTGTAAACCAAAAATCGTAAAAGATTTACACTATCCCCAAATCTAGCAAAACTTTCTCTATATTGAGCTACCTTATCATACAAGAAATAGTAAGATATATAGGATCCTTATATTTGAGAGGCATTTCAGAATGAATTAAATCACTTACCTACTCTATAAGAAATACTTTCTTTTGTACGTTGTGACGTTTTTTTATAGTGCACAAGTCCTTCAAAAATTTTGCATATGATGGAACTTTCTTAATTACTTCTAGCAAATGTATATTGATCTGTACATATTTGAAAATTTTTAAAATATCAACATAAGATGCATTTATATTCTTATATTTTAATTTTTGAGGAATGGTATAGGTCGTTAATAATCATCAAAAGTGGGGTGGGTTCTTTCTAATTATTTTCTTTAGATTATTGTGTTGAATCATTGCACTATTTCTCCTTAGTATTTTCTTTTGAAATGAACTCATCAAGCACATACAACTTCTCTAATTTATAGCAGCAGTTATCTCAAATATATCATTATTAATGGAAAAAATATATCATTATTAATGGAAGATGTCATAACATTTATACCTTCGACATTATCTGAAGAACTAATCTCTAATTGAGATAGTAGATTACCTTTTCCTTCATTTGCAATGCAGAATTGAGGTAGTTTATCTATGAACGAATATCATTGAAAGCCATCACATTCTGACTATTGATTGTTTGCTACGACTGAATAAACTGTCGTTGTGTTTAGATCATTTGATCCATTATTTGCTATATCTATAAATAATATCCTCTCTTCAGTAGTAGTTGGTACGCTAAAGGTTGATTAGTAGGTTGGACGCATTGTTGAGGTGAATTAGTGGTTAGTTTGTTTTAATTATTGAATTGTTGAGGATCTTTCTTTTATTAAAGATTTGGGTGATTCCTCCAACAAGATTATATATTTGTAAATATTGGTTATTTGTTGGCTGAGGAGCAGTATTAAAGGTATTAGATTGTTCATTTAGTACTTCTTTAAAATCAGGAAATGTTGGACATTAGCGAGTCACGTGTCCTTGCAATTTAATAATATGACAAACTTCCGAAACATCTTCTACTATCTTAACTATTTCTATTTTTTTTTTTTTTGCAAACAAATCTTCAAATTTCTTAGTGATGGTAATCAATCATGCAACTATATCTTTGGTTTCTCCAAATTTAAAAAATCCAACTCTATTCTGAGATTTATTCTTTAATTTGTGTCCATCCAAAATATCCTCAGTCTCTTAGACTTGTGAATTTTCGACAAGTGAATCAAGATAGTCTCATGCCTTCTCGGCATTCTTATTTTAGAATTCATTATTGCATATAATCTCTACGATTTGTCTGATTATAGTATTTAACCCTTTATAGATGGTACTTACAGTCTATATTTCAAAACCGTGATATGGACATAAGAGAAGTAAATCTTTAAATCTATCCCAACACTCGAACAATGGTTCATTTTCTTTCTGTTGAAAGTTTAAAATTTGCTTTCGTATAAAATTTGTTTGATGTAAAGAAAAGAATTTCTTTAAGAATGCTCATTGAATCTCATCCCATCTTCCTATTGAATTGAGACGTAAAGAATATAGCCATGTCTTTGTTGTATCCTTTAGGGAGAATAAAAAAAGCTTAAGTTTAAGCTGCTCTAGAGTTATATTTTAAAGATTAATAGTAGAGCAAAATTCTTCGAATTCTCGAATGTGCAAATATGTGCTCTTTGAATCCATCCCATGGAATTTAGACAAAGACTAGACTACTCCAGATTTAATCTCAAAGTATCACATATTCAATGAAATGCAATGCATGAAGGTTAGGTTATACTATCAGGTTGTAAATAATCTCGTAAAGTCCTCCTATTGCCTCCATGATGGCTATGATTATTATTTACATCTCTAAATCCATCATTATTATTATTATTATTCATGTTGTTATTATTATTAGTGCTCATGTCGTGAAGTGTTTGACGGATTGAAAGTGGTTGTAGATATGATATAATCGAAATAGTCTACCATTTGAAGTTCTCCTCCAATGGTCATACAAATTTAGAATCGCAAAATTAATGATGAAGGAACTGCAATCTATACTAAAGTGTAGCACAGTAGTATAATCTCCGACAATAGCACCAAAAACTTAACTGTGATCCAAATCATATACTCGCAAGTATAAGAGATCGACAAGCAGTACAATGGGAGTAACCCAAGATCATTCTCTTGAGAATCGTTTATTAATTATACAATACTAGAATAAATTACGGTATTAAAAATAAAAGTAAAAAATTGGATTTTTATTAACTAAACTAAAATTAAAAGATGAAAAAATTACTAATATTAAAATTTTTGGTCAGATAGATGTAATCCCCCATAGGATAATTTACTGGATATATTCGTGCTTTTTTATCTCAATTGCATAGATCTTGTGGTAATCCTACAATCGGAAAATAATTTATTAAGCACAAAATATATTAAGTTGTAAACTTTGATAATTTGACTAATTTCTTCCAGTTATTCTTATATGAATTTTGAGTTTATCTATGCATGCGATATGAATAACGAAAATAAACGTTTAATGTTTAAGTATATACCGTGCCTAAAAAGTCTATAGTGTATCAAAAACTAACGAATATATTGTCAAATTATAAAACATCAAAGACTCAAAATCATATTTAATCCAATCAAAGTAGCAGAGAATAAAAAAATATCAAACCCACATAAAATAATTAAAATTCATAAGCATATAAGAATACATACCAGTAAATCATTTAGGATTTATTATTCTATCTGATCTAACTCAAGAATTTAGCAACTCATACTTATCATAACCATGAATAAAGTAGCAAAGAATTCTTTTATTGATTTCTATGAACAAGTACAAAAACTAAATCTTGAATTTAAAACTCTATATTATTCTCTCTCAAATGGTGTTAATCATTATAAAACTTGAGATTCATTAGTTATTTATAGCCTCACAAAATCCTAATAGAAATTCTATTTATAAGGAAACTCTCAATTCTTCTAAAAAATTCTCATTAATTAAGACTGCAACTGCACCTTCAATAGACTTATCGATGGCATTACTTTCAGTCGATGGCTGTCGCTAGTCATTCCTGAAAATGCATAGTTTTGAGTTGATATTTGATGTATGCTTCGATACTTCGATTTTCTTACATATAAAATCCTACAAAAATATTTGAAAACACTAGAAAATTATCATAGTGAGGAATTTGATTAATAAAAATAAATTTTCATTAATTTTTTGCATTAATAAAAAAAATTGGATTATGCTTGCACAAAATAAACTAAAAATATCACACTTTTCAAGTGTAATCACTTCTCTACTTGGAGTAAAGGCATCCTAAGCCGATTGGGATATGGTGCTTTTGGCTTAGAAACAGGTTCATCGGAATGAGTGTGTGATGACACTGGAGGTGATGTACATGAATGTGGTAAAGAGAGGGAAGAGATTGTGTACCCTGCAGAGTAGTAGGAGTGGGAGCATAGGGTATAGTGATATTATTATCCACTTGTTTGCCAGATCTGAGCGTTTGAATGTCATTGCATTGGTGAACATGAGATGGAATAAATTAAGATAAGTTGGAGTTGGGATTTATTATTAGTTGGCTCGGAAAGGTATCCGGCCCCCGCTTACTTAGCTATATGGCTAACTATCTAATCTGCTGCTCTAGACTCATGATCAACTGAGAATTTATAAGAAGTTTTCGGTTGATCTGTTGTATAAAATCAGTAGCCATTTTCATTAGATTTTGCATGTGTGTGTCTAAGTTTGATATTGTTTTGAGAAGATTATCCACATTCCTCTCAAGTAACATTAGCCGTCGATCGTATTCAATTTTAGACCTCCTGTTGTAGATAAGAGTTGCCTACAGAAGGTCTATTAGGGTTATTTCCATGGTTTGTAGTATTTGGATGTTGATGGACACCCACATTTAATCACGGGAACTGACAAGTGGGTGGAGGCTGCATACTGGAGCTGGGAGCTGCTTGATATTGCCCCTGTCTCCATGAAATATTTGGGTGATTTCTCCATCTAGTATTGTACATTAGAGTATATGAACTATTTATGGGTCATTGATATAAGGCATTCACCTGCTCAGATATTGGACCCATGGAATTTATTAAGAGTAAACACTCCTCTAAGATATGATTCAGAGTTCGACAATTGATGCATGTGGAAGTGTATAATTGATTTACCTAAGCTATCTATGATGCACTAGGAGTTCTCAACGCTTTGATTCTCTTAGCAAGGAGCTGCAATCATAGCTTTTGTAGCTATAAAGCTGTCAACGGTATAGATTCCATCCTTATTCGCAGAAGTCAATGCACTGGGCTTCTAGGCAGGATTGTCCCACTGCATACTTTTTTGTACTAGGTCTTCTAAGAATTCCTATACTTCATCCTCATTTTTCCTCATAAACACCTCCTAATACATTGACTCAAGAAGAGTATTGGAAATATAATTAAGTCCTTTGTATACGATTTGACACAATTGTCACTTTTCTATTGTATGGTAGGGACACTAAACTATTAAGTTTTGAATTGTTCCAAGTACTTATAGAAGGATTCTCCTTATACTTGACAGAACTGATTAATGACATTTCGTATGTAGAATGTCTTGTGCGTGGGATAGACTTAGTAAGAAATACTGTCACAAATTCATTCCAAGTAGTGAATGAATCAGTAGGCATAACATATAACCACTTCTTAGCATCAGCTTTGAGGGTAAACAGGATGAAGCGAAGCTATATTGCGTCCTCTAATAAGTGTTGCAATTTGATCTTCATACATAGTTCCTGAAATTCACTAATAAATATGTAGGCATTCTCAAAATAAAATCCAGTGAACTTAGAAAGCATGTTGTCATATCATGATCTATAATGAACTCTTCAAATTATATTGTCAATGAACTAATAAAACCAATTTAAAATATTGTACCAGATATGGTCCATATACAAATTACAAGAATTTTGATATAATAAGAACTATAATGAATGATACTGGGTTATAGAAGAAACTGAATATTCTACACACCATGGATCATGATGATTTGCTGGATCATAACTACTTATTTTTGTTTTCTTGACGGCAGGTCCAAGTTAGTATCAAATAATTCATGTGACCATTTACAGGGTTTGTATATGAGACAATAAAAAACATTAGTATCATATCAGTTAGTTTTTCTGGTTATGTAATATCCTAAGTAAAGATATTTTTATTATAAATCTAATCGCACTAGAGGAAATTGTTTTAAACTATAGCTGTTAATATTGTTGTTACATATTAATATGATTTATTCTTTCAACTATTTTTAAACATATTATTTTAGTCGCTATCTAATGATCTAGATATGTATGTCCAAAATTGGAGATAGAACAAGTTGAAGATCTAGAGTATTTCAAGGAGCATGTAGTAACCTAACATAAAATTTGAGTTATTGAATTTTATCTTGTTTAGTTCATTATGTTCTATTATTTTTCCTACTGTATCCAAACCTTACTTCAATCAATTAAAATTGAAATCTCCATTAATTTTTTATATTATCATATTGAGCATTATTGTATCAAAATCAATTACATTCTATCGAAAACTTTAGTATATTCAAACCGAATATGTTGTCAGTACTTATTGTATATACTCGTATATTGAAATTTGGAGCAGGGCATGACAAGTATTTTATTGGTATCAAAGCTTGGGTTTTTCAGATAAGTTCAGGTGAGATGAATTGATTTTGATCTTGATATAGGATTTTACCACGTATATATATATAATAACACTCTTTGAAATTTTTAAATTCATTCTTTTGACTCTTCAATCATTTCTTATTTGTTCCTAATTAGTGATCTGTTTATTTTGATTCATATCTGACTTCTTACTTGCTAAAAATTTCCATTCTAGGAAAGATTTAAATATTCATCCTTTGATATCTATTCATTTTTTATAATTATATTTTTTATAACCCTCCATTAATTCCAATTCCCTTTCTTTCTTAAAAATATTTACCTATTCTGGATCAAGCTCAATAATGATAATGATGAGGAGTTATCGAAACAATAAATAGATAGAAAGTATTTTCTTACTTTGTCTTATTTAAATTTCGAGGATAATTTTTTTTTATAAGAGCAGTATAATGTAATAACATGTACATGTATAATGTATTTTTTAATAAGATAATTTTGTTTAGAATAAAATAATTTTGAAAATAGTAAATAAAAATAAATTGTTTTAAAATGATATTTTATCTAAATTTGTTTTTTAATTTCTATAATTTATACTTTTTTTTCTAAAGTCCAAGGTCATATTTTGTGGCCTAAAACAAATAAAATATTAAAAATAAAAATATGACTTTGGGAGGATTCAGATGATTAGCCTCCTACTCATTCGTCCAACTAAAAGTCAAAGGCCTAAGTCACTAAGCTATGTTGCTTGCTATGTTACTTGGATGTTAGAATAACAATCAGCTTAGTATTTGAAAGTATTATTTACTATTCATTTTTTTCAATCTCCAGCCTCCAAACTCTTCATTTTTCTCATTATAATCAATCATTAAACCCTATATTTAACTTTCCTTTTAATTCTAAAATTAAATATCTAAATTAAATTGAGACACTTTCAATTATAAAACCCCAAACTGAATTATATATAAACTCCTAAATCAAAATCTTTTTAACACATTCCAACCAAGAGTCCATCATCTAAAATTCTTCTATCTCCCTCACCTTGTTGGAACACCATAACAGAACTGTTGCTGGAACCATCTCTGGAGCTGCCAACACTTTTCTGAAAAAGAGCACATTCTTTCTCCTCTTTCTATATTTTCAGGTGCTCACCTTTTATCAAGAGATAAGATATTATCTTTCTTATGATTTAAATTATTTTATTAGATTCTAAGATTAGTTTATCCATAATCCAATAACTCTAATGACTTAAAAATAATATCCACAATCTTATAGACCCAATAAGATGGATCTAAATCTATTTCCTAATTTCAAACCTATTAAGATTAATTAACTTTAAAATCAATTTTGAGTACATTATAAAATTTAGAAAATTTTCCTGAAATCATCTAGATTCATATCAATCTATTTTTAATATTCTTAGAATATTTTTTATGTATAGATTCCTTAATTGTAATTGATAATTAATCAATATTAAAAAAATGAATCAAGGTGAGTTCTTTGTGGACTTATTAAATTTTTTAAAAAATATTGTTTAATTATATTGTTCAAATTGTAGAAAATTACTTTGTTATTGCTATTGCATTCATTGATATTACTATTGATTTTAGAATGAAATCTTATTAAATCAACTAGATTTTAGAATAACTGTTATGATCCATATACAAATTACAAGAATTTTGATATGATAAGAATTATATGGAATGACATTGGGTTGGAGGAGAAACTGAATGATAGAAATATATTCTATTTCAGTTGTAAACTTGTGTAATTATACAACTGAATGTTTCACACACTTTGATTGTATGATGATTTGTTGGATTATACCTAATTATTTCTATTTATCTGATGGCAGGTCTGACTCAGTATTAGACAATCCATGCATGTACTCAATCGTATTATTTACTTTGTCAATTACATAATATCCTAAGTAAAAATGTTCTTATTATAAATCTGATCACATTAAAGGAAATTAAGTTTAGCCTATAACTGCTAATACTATTGTAACATATTAATATGATATATTCTTTCAACTATTTTTACACATACTATTTTAGTTGCTATTTGATGACTTTGATATGTATCTCTAGACTTGAAGATAGAACAAGTTGAATATATGAGGTATTTCAAATAGTGCGCAATAACCTAACAGAGAATTAGAGTTATCTAATTTTCTGTTGTTTAGTTCATTATGTTCTATTATTTTTTTCTACTATATCCAAACTTTCCTTCAACCAATAAAAAGTGAAATCATAGTTGAATTTTTATATTATCATTATTGAGTATTATTGTGGCAAAATTATTGATATTCTACTATAGACTTTAGCAAATTTAAACCGAATATGTTGTCAGTACTTATTGTATATATAGTGTATATCGAAGCAGGGCGTGACAATCTATGTTGGAATTGGATTCTAGTGGGATCAAAAATCCTAAGAACAATAATTGATAAAAGTTAAAAGGTCACATCAGAAAATGTAAGATTATATTGGAAGATGTAACATTACATTGGAAGTCATATGATTGCATCGGAAGATGTAAGGCCATAGGAAGTTTGAGGATTATTCTTCAAAATTAGAAGAATAATTAATTTAGGACTAAAGTGATTAGGAGGAGGCTATATAATAGGCCTTATGGCTAGAGCCAAGGGTGTAAAAAGAAATCAAGAAAACTTAAAAAAGAGAAATAGTAAGCAATCTGGAATTTATATCCAATAGCAAGATTGAACCTTAATCAAAGAATAAATGTTATCCAATCGAGACGAAATCTTAGTATTGTTCCTAAGGTGTTGAGGCTCACATTCAATAATTGGATTGTTGATCCGAGCTCTCTTCTATTCTCTGTTATTCACTTATCTTGGTAATTTCGTTTTATGTAATCTGCACATTGGAGTGAAGATATTGTTGATTGTTGATTGTTAAACTTGGTTTTTTTATCCTCTAGTGATATCAAGAGACAATCCTTATAATCTATTATTGGAAAATAGTAAAAGATATAATTTGGACTAGGTCTGCAAGAAAAAGTAAATGAGGCACACATTTTTTACGTGAAAAACCCACTAAGAGGAAAAATTATATTCCATGGCTTTAATAGATTTTTCCCAAAAATCTCTCCCTCTATCTTTCTCCATGTGTTCCGCTCTTCCTCCTCATTTCAGTTTTATAATTTGTCAATTCGAATCAAAATGCTTAGTTCAATAAAAATCCTCTACACTCAAATGTATCCACAATTCAACACCATCACATTGCTCAAAACCATTGATCAAATTGAACTAGTAACTATAAAATTGAAAATTATCGAGCAATAAGATTCTACAAAGTATATATTACATATTCAAATAGAGTTGTTATCAAATTTGATGAAATGACATTAAATGAAAATTATTCAAGTAGCATATATTACTTTTACATATATAACAAGCTAATTTTGAGGCCACACTAAGATAATTGAGATTATTGACGCCTCTAAATCAGCCAAGTGCGACTTAAAGATAGATATTGGGTTACAATGATAGTACAGCACCAGGTTGGATTTGGAATTGTGAGGCTCCATTAATGTTTCTGACTACATTATTCTAGCTCACTCAATTGGAACGTCGGAGAGAAGGTATGGTTTTACTCTGAGATGTTCTTTGAGGAGGTTGAGAAGGTTTAACAGCGCATGCACCTATATGACACTGGTGTACATACATAAGATTTAGTTGTTGTGAGGGTCCAACCATGCCTTAAGTTTATCCTAATAGAGATTATGAGGATCTGACATTGCCCGTTCTGATTGCTCTTGTAGTGGCTGTGATCGAGGAGGAATTGGATGAGCTCGAGATCGAGTAGAGGGGGGTTAAGATGACACTTTGAGCTTGTGTTTTTCAATAAGCATCTTGATAAACTTGTTTAAATTTAAATAGAAAGCCTTTCCTCCGACAATATCCTCCCGGCCAAAACTATCATGAAATTAATCTTTCTCATGCATTGCATGATGGAGGCTCTCCGCCAACACACAATAAGTAATATTTGCTAACAATATATTGAGCAAACAAAAATAATTGTATTATTTAATCTTTTAATAAATAAATATAGTGTTATCAGATCTCTTTCAATTTGTCCTTAGAGCATAAAGTTCCAAGAGAATCGGTGCTTATCGATATTGAGTGATGCTCCAATGCTAGGAATAATATTTTAAAATCGGTATTGACAGGTCTGTCTGTTTTTGCACTATGTTATATCGATCATTTCAATGATCAAGTATTGCATGATGGATGGTCTCATATGTAAGATGTGGCATACCAGTCGAGTGTTATGTACCAATAGACAGACAGCCATGCAAGATCATTGACTAGGTTGTATCGATCATTCCACCGATCAAGTTATGTCAATCATTCCACCGATCAAGTTATGCCGATCAAGTATAGCACAATGGACAATTCCCTATATAAGATGTGGCTTACCAATCAATCATTATATGATGGACAGTTCCCCACGCATAATGGACAGTTTGCTGAACACTCACATAAATTCGTACACCACTATATCAAAAATACGTATGCATCATTCTCATAAATAATTTTAAGCATACAAATAATTTAATAATAATTTGAGAATTATAAATATAGAGTCATGGACAATTTAAAATATACCTTGGAAGAAAGCTCAAATATGATGGGGATTTGAAAAGAAATTAAGTAGATCTCTAACTTAACAAGATTTTTAAATGAATTTAGTAGAAGATTTGGTGTGGAAAGAGGAGAGAATAATGAAGAGGGGGGAATTAACGAGAGAGAAAGGAAGGAACAGTGAAGGGAGAATGTTGAGGAGAGGGATGTTGAGATAGAGAGAGAGGAGAACAATAAAGAGAGAGAGAGAGAGAGAGAGAAGAAGAAGAAGAAGAAGAAGAAGAAGAAGAAGAAGAAGAACAATGAGGACATGCTTATGGTAGAAATGAGGGGGTAGAATAAGGAGAGGGGAAGAACAGTGAGATGGGGGAATAGACAAGAGAGGTGGGAGATTAGTATGAGAAGGGGAGAACATATGCGAGAGAGAGAGAGAGAGAGAGAGAAAGAGAGAAGAAGAAGAAGAAGAAGAAGAAGAAGAAGAATGAGGACATGCTTATGGTAGAAATGAGGGGGTAGAATAAGGAGAGGGAAGAACAGTGAGATGGGGGAATAAACAAGAGAGGTGGGAGATTAGTATGAGAAGGGGAGAACATATGCGAGAGAGAGAGGAGAGAGAGAGAGAGAGAGAGAGAGAGAGAGAGAGAGAGAGGAATGAGAGCATCCGCTAGGGTTTGGGAGTTGGGGATAAATATAACGATGAATACAGACTTCAGAAGTGTGGTTCCTACTTGAAGTGGAATTTGGACCTCTAAAGTCCAGATTCACTTAGTTGTTAATTGCTAATTTGATCCAACTTGGTAAATCTGGATTTTCAAAAACATCGAATCTGGACTTTGATAGGTCTGATCCGTCAAGATTAAGAATTATTTTTAAACTGAGTCGGTTTTGGAAAAATTTTAATATTAAATTGGGAAATCCTAGGAAATTCTATTCAAACATGCCACTTTACTCTTGATGCACACATTAAAAAATTCCAAAAAATTACAAGTTTGCTATCTTTTTTAACTAAGTTATTCTTTTATAATCTAAATATCTACAACTTCTAAAAAATTTAAAACTGTTATCATCTTCTTCCTCCCCTTTCTCTAAAAACCAAAAAATACCTCTTTTTTCTTTAAATCATAAAAAAAAAAAACGCATCTCCCATAAATTCATTCATGTTTGAATTCTCTAAACTTTTTGTATTCGTTTCCTCAAAAATTTAGGAAAAATCCTAAAGAAAAGAAGAGAGAGAGGGGGAGGAAGGGTTAAAATTAGAAAAATAATGAGTGTAGAGCGTAAATATGGGATGATTCAAAACTAGAAGTGGGCATAAAGAGTAATGTGGGCGTCATGAGGAAATTGGTGTACATAAATAGAATTTACTAGAAATCCTTCACTTCCAAATCAATGTCACATACCGAGTCCTGCCCTTTGCCAGCCCTATGCATACCTTGCATGTGAACTCATAATATATGGAAATATTAATGTCATCATTTATCACTTTGAAATTTCCTCCTTGGTTTTAGTAAATACAAACGCGATTTGTGCTTTATTAATTTCTTTTATAGCTTATCTTATATTCCTGTAGTCATCCATAAGGGGGCTTATGGACTTCTTGAATAGTCATTGGCAGTTGTAGAGTGCACTAGATTTGATGGAGAGTAGTACCAGTTCTAATATGATTTCTACTTGAAATATGTTGGTTCCTTTCTTTTTTTCCTAATCAAAATCACATACACATATTTTTTGCAGTATTATTCAAACTGAGTCTCTACTGAGAGTGGTGTTGCTAATGAAGCCCAATTGCTGCAGCGGGTTTTAGTACACCGAAACGGGTCCAAAACCGGTCCAAACCCGTTATGATATGATATATATATATATATATATATATATATATATATATATATATATATATATATATATATATATATATATATATATATATATATATATATGGAGTACGGTGCTAGGGTTTGGATAGGCCGAGGTTTTCTTTCTTTTGTTGTGAGCGGCTAAAACAAAAGAAGAAACAAAAGAAAATAAAAAGGCAAAAAAAATAATTGATGCTTGCAATTTGGCTGAAGGAGAACAAAGGGTGGCGGGGTTTCCTTGTCTTTGGTTGAATTATTTTTGCGGCTGTAGGCAAAAATAATTGCTGTTGCTGCTTTGTTTGTTTTCGGCCGAAGGTGACCTTTTGTTTTGCCGAAGGTGCTGCTGAATTTATTTTAGCTGAAAGGCTTCTTCCTTTGTTTTTTCGGCGGCCGAAGCAAAGAGGAAAATCACTGCAACAAGAGGTTAGGTTTGATCTCAAAATCTTGTGTGATTTCTTTGTCAATTTCTCTTGTTGTTGAGAACTAGAAAGTTGTAATTCTCTTTTAATATAGTGGAAGTTTTTCGATCGTGTCCCCGTAAAAGTAGGCATATTGCCGAACCACGTTAAATCTGCGTGTTCTCTGTCTCTGTTGTTTTTCTTTGCGGTTAACTATTTGATTCCGCTGGTTATTGCATTAGTATTATTCAGCTATTTTGCTAACAATTGGTATCAGAGCCCTGGTTCGGGTCAGATTTTACTCAGATCGGTGTTGATTTTGAGTGGGAGTTATGACGGAAGATAGGAAGGGAAAAATTAAAAATTTTGATGGGACAAATTTTCAATGGTGAAAATTGCAGATGGAACATTATTTATATCAAAAGAATTTACATCAATCACTGTTTGGAGAAAAGCCAGAAAAGATGACAGATGAGGTGCGGGAATTGTTGGACAGGAGGGTTTTGGCACAGATTCGATTGTGCCTGACAAAGCAGGTTGTGTTCAACGTCTTCAAGGAGAAAACCACTTCAGCTTTGATATCAGTGTTGGCTAAATTTTATGAGAAGCCGTCTGCTTCAAATAGACTATTTCTAATGAAAAAGTTGTTCAACTTGAGAATGCCTTCTGATAGTTCAGTTGTTAATTATTTGAACGAATTTAACATATTATGGGCACAACTTGAATCTTTATATTTTGTTTTTGCTGATGACATTAAAACTTTGATGTTTATGTGTTCATTACCGAACAGTTGGAGTAATGTTGTTATGACCATCTGCAATACTTCCAATACTGCTCTTAAATTTGATGATATTGTGAGGACAATCATGAATGATGAATTGATAAAAAAGAGTATGGGTGAGAGCACAGTTTCTACAAGTACTGCTCTGTCGATTAATAATGACAGAAGGAAGGAAAGAGGTAGAAGTTTAAGTAGGGAGTCGAAGCAAAGAGGGAGATCAAAATCTAAGGGGAAGTTCAAGAAAAAGTTAGTGTGTTGGAAATGTAAGACAGAGGGTCATGAAAAATGATTGTCCAAACAAAGATAAAGAAGGAGCGAATGTGGTGAATCCAATTAAAGAGTATGATGATTTGTGCTTGTCTGTTCATACAGAATCGAGGTCAGATCTGTAGTTTGTGGATTCAGGGGCTTCATTCCATTACACTACTCGCAGAGAATGGTTTGAGAATTATATCCAAGATGATTTTGGGCATGTGACTGTTGGTAATAGGCAGGAATGCAAGATTATCGGAAAGGGGACAATTCAGTTGAAGTTGAACAATGGTGAAAAGTTGCTTTTACAAGAGGTCAGGCACATACCAGATTTGAAGAAGAATTTGATATCTGTTAGCAAGCTGGATAGCGAAAGTTATCAAATCTCATTTGAGAGGAAACAGTGGAAGATCAGTAAAAGAGCAATAGTAGTGGTCATGGGTGAGAGAGAGGAAACTCTATATTTACTCTCAAGCTCGGTGGATCACGTTATTTCTTTGGCCACCGTGAAGAATGAGAAGGCTACCTTATGGCATCAGAGGCTCAGTCACTTGAGCAAAAGCAGCATGAGGGTATTGCAATTCAGAGGTATGTTGACAGATATGAAAGATGTTAATTTTGATTTCTGTGAGAACTGTGTGTTTGGAAAGCAGAAAGAGTTAGTTTTATGAAAGATGGCAAGGAGAAGAAAATCGAGAGATTGGAGTTGGTATATACAGATATATAGGGGCCTTCTTCGACGAAGTCTCTTGGAGGTAATTCTTATTTTGTCACTTTCATAGATGATGCAAGTAGGAAAATATGGGTATTCGCACTTAAGTAGAAATCCGTTGTCTTCAAGATCTTCAAGGTATGGAAAGCTCTTGTTGAGAATGAAACATGTTTGAAGGTAAATGTCTGTTGTCAGACAATGGTAGGGAATTTTGCAATAGAGAGTTCGATGACTATTGCTCTACCCATGGGATCAGGATTGTAAAAACTGTACCGAGGACACCGAAGCAAAATGGCATGGCTGAGAGGATGAATAGAACCATTTTGGAGCGAGCTCGGAGTATGAGACTACATGCAGGTTTGCCTTTGCAACTTTGGGGAGCCGCTGTAGATACGGCAGTTTATCTGATCAACAGGAGTCCAGTTAGTGTTTTAGATAGAGGAATTCCAGAGGAGGTGTGGTCTGGTAAGACTGTAAATTATTCATTCTTAAAAGTGTTCGGTATTATAGCATATGCACATGTTGATCATGAGATGAGAAACAAGTTTGATTCTAAATCTCAGAAGTGTGCATTCATTGGATACGGTGGCGATGAATATGGTTATCGCTTATGAGATTATGAGCATAACAAGGTAATTCGTAGCAGAGATGTAGTATTCAATGAGGGTTGTATGTATAAAAACCGAATGGAAAATAAGAGTGAGAAAACAGTTGAGAAATAACACTTGGAGCTGGATGAGCCACAAGATGGGATGTATCCTATGGATAAAAAAAATGAAGAAATACCTACATCTGAAGAAGAAGAAATGGCTACACCTGAGAATACACAAGTTTCAATGAGACCAAACAGGAAAGAGAGCCATTAACCGAAGTAGATGGTCTAATACTTCATCAGAGAGTGTTCCCACTTTGAGGAGGAGCACGAGGATAAGGAAGCCAACCCAAAAATTTTATCTTCCATTATATCGTGTTTTGTATACTGATGCAGGTGAACCAGAGAGTTACCAAGAGGCTATGCAGAATAAATTTCGTCTTAAGTGGGAGCAAGCCATGCGTGATGAGATGTCTTCTTTGGAGGAGAATCACACATGGAAATTGGTGAAGCGACCGAAAAAGATGAAAGTATTGCATAACAAGTGGGTATACAGGATAAAATATGAGGCAGGAGGGACACAAAAGTTCAAGGCTAGACTTGTGATGAAGGGATACGGTCAGAGAAATGTATTGATTTCAATGAAATATTTACACTTGTTGTCAAGATGACTTCTATCAGAGCAATACTAAGTATTGTGGCTGTGAAAGGATTGTATTTAGAGCAGCTCGATGTAAAGACTGCTTTCCTTTATGGTGATTTGGAGGAGGAAATATACATGAAACAGCCGGAGGGATATGAAGTTAAAGGAAAAAGAATTGGGTATGTCGACTGAAAAGGAGTTTGTATGGATTGAAACAAGCGCCGAGGCAATGGTACTTGAAGTTCGACAAATTTATGTTGGATTCGGATTTTGCCAGAAGCAATTCAGATCATTGTATATATCTACAAAAGTTTAAGAATGGTAACTTTATTATACTTACTTTGTATGTAGATGATATGCTTGTGGCAGGTACATGCATGAAGAAAATCAATGATCTGAAGAGAAAGCTGCAGGGAGATTCTCTATGAAGGATATGGGTGAGGCTAAACAACTTCTTGGGATGCAAATTATCCGAGATAAGAAAAATAAGAAAGTATGGTTTATCAGGAGGGATACATCAAGAAGGTGTTGGAGAGATTCAATATGGATAATGTAAAACCAGTAACTACAGCTCTTGGTGGTCAGTTCAAACTGTCAAAAGAGAAAGTACTAAAACAGATGAGGAGACGAGACACATGGAGAATGTATCTTATTCATCGGCCGTTGAGAGTCTCATGTATGCAATGGTGAGTACAAAACCAGATATTGCACATGCAGTGGACATTGGCAAGCAGTGAAGTGGATTTTCAGGTATTTGAAAGGTACTTCAAACTATTGTTTGTGTTTTGGGGGTGATAATATTGATGTACAAGATTTTGCGGATTCGGACCATGCGAGTGATAGAGACAATGGTAGGAGCACCACAGGTTATGTCTTTACTATAGGAGGGACATCGGTAAGCTGGGTTTCGAGATTACAATCAATTGTTATTTTATCTTCGACAGAATCTGAGTATGTTGCAGCTACAGAAGCAAGTAAGGAGTTTATTTGGTTGCAACGATTGATGAGTAAGTTGGGTTTTGATGGAGTAGATTGAAGATTGTTCAGTGACAGTCAAAGTACAATTCATCTTGCTAAGAACTCGGCATATCATTCACAGACTAAACATATTCACTTGAGATATCACTTCATTGATCCTTATTGGAGCATGGCTAATTGAAGTTTGAGAAGATTGAGGGCAGTAAAAATCCTGCAGATATATTGACAAAGCCGGTTAATGGGAAAAAGTTGAGCTATTGCTCAATTTTGGTGCATTTGTGTTGAATGCTGAAATTGGAACTTTGAACTATCGAGGTAAAAGTTTTGGACACTAAGATTATCATGTATAGAGATTATAATTTTTGCAATAGGTTTTCAAGTGGGAGATTGTTGCTAATGGAGTCCAATTGCTGCAGCGGGTTTCGGTACACCGAAACGGGTCTAAAACCAGCCCAAACCCGTTATGATATGATATGATATATATATATATATATGGGGTATGGTGCTAGGGTTTGGATAGGCCGAGGCTTTCTTTCTTTTGTTGTGAGCGGCTAACACAAAAGAAGAAACAAAAGAAAATAAAAAGGCAAAAAACATAATTGATGCTTGCAATTTGGTGAAGGATAACAAAGGGTGGCGGTTTCCTTGTCTTTGGTTGAATTATTTTTGCGGCTGTAGGCAAAAATATTGTTGTTGCTGCTTTGTTTGTTTTCGGCCGAAGGTGACCTTTTGTTTTGCCGAAGGTGCTGCTGAATTTATTTTAGCTGAAAGGGTTCTTCCTTTGGATTTTCGGCGGCCGAAGTAAATAGGAAAATCACTGCAACAAGAGATTAGGGTTTGATCTCAAAATCTTGTGTGATTTCTTTCTCAATTTCTCTTGTGGTTGAGAACTAGAAAGTTGTAATTCTCTTTTGATATAGTGGAAGTTTTTCGATCGTGTCCCCGTGGATGTAGGCATATTGCCGAACCACGTTAAATCTACTTATTCTCTGTCTCTGCTATTTTTCTCTTCAGTTAACTATTTGATTCCGCTGGTTATTGCATTAGTATTATTTCGCTATCTTTTGCTAACAAGTGGAACTCAGAACTTCTTGCAAATTAAAGAGAGATGATGCCAATTGAGTGAATGCTCATTAGGAAATAAGTTGATTCTTATAGTTGTCTAGTGTACATTAGACCGTTATAAATAGGTTGGTTCCTATAATTGTCTAATGTACCATTCACTAAAAAAACCTTCCTATTTTATTTTAGAAAGAAAATTACTTTTCAAGAAGAATATGAAGATTTAAACAAATAATGATAGGTTGAATGTAATAAAGGTTTTGCAAAAACAAAATATAAAAATATAGTTTTTGGATAATGGAAAAATGAGGGGGGTAGGATGACCAGCGAAAACCATTAAATTTTCGTCATGCCATTAATGGAGAGGTTATTAATGTTTAAGCATAAAGATAATCTTTTGGAATGTTAGAGGTCTATGGAATAGGACAAAGAGGCACATGGTCGCCGAGTTACTTGGAACAATGGAGCAGATATTTTTTGTTTGGAGGAAACAAATTGGTGGATCCATCTATTTCGGTGGAGCAAGAAATCACCCTAAGAAGGAACTTTGCATTAATATGTAAAAAAGCAAGGGGAGCATCGAGGGGGATCGTCGTTGGTGTAAACCCAAATTACTACGAAATCTTGGATACCATTGCCAGGGAATTCACTCTGACAATGATCATCAAACAAAGAACTAATGGTTAGATCCAAAAATTTACTGCAACATATGGTCCGAACCATAGGAATAGAAGAGGAATGCTTTGGAATGAGATTTTATATATTGGACATCGAAACAATCTCCTTTGGGTGATTAGAGGGGACTTTAATATTGTAAGATTTATGGAGAAGTATAAGGGGGGACCACAATAGCTAGGTTAGGGAAGATTTCAATGACATTATCAATGAAATGGGCCTAATAGAAATCTCTTTACTTGATCGATAGTTTACTTGGTCCAATATGAGAGAAGATCCATATCTAGATAAGTTAGATAGGGTACTAGTTTCAGATACATGGGAGTCCTGATTTGGCCAATCCAGAGTCTATTCGATTCCTAAACCCACGTCAGATCACGCCCCAGTCTGCTTAGACTCGGGCAAAATCGGGCCTAAAGCTAGCATATTGTCTCAATTCAAGAAATGGTGGCAAGAACATGACGAGGATCACAACCTGATCCGAATGAATTGGTCACTTCCGATCGGGGAAGGGATGTAGCTGAGGTATTATACTGCAAGTTGAGAAGATTGTGCCGGATTCTGACTAGATGGGACAGGAGATACCGAGGACTCACGATCAGGAAGAAGGAGATAATGAAATGGATTGCAGTTCTTGAGAAACGAGAGGATGTCACAAATCTCATGGATGAGGAGAGAGCATCATTACTGACATATCGAAAAGAGATACAAGAGTTCTATAACATAGAAGAGATCATGTGGTGCCAACGAGCCAGATCCAAAAATTTGAAGGAGGGTGATGCTAATATATCATATTTCCATAGGGTAGCAAACATGAGACATATGACAAATGCAATCCATTCCACAATACCCCAGAGGGCATAACAATTGTTTGAGAAGATCTCAAGAATCATATCGATGAGTATTTTCGACAAATATTTGGTCCGTCTGAAAATAAGAGAATTAGATTTCTAAAGGAAATGTGGCCCACACAAACTAACTTACAAGAGTTAGAGAATGACTTCTCTGATGAAGAAATTAAAAGAGCAATTTGGGATTTAGGGCAGGATAAAGTATCAGGTCCAGATGGCTTTCCTATTTTTTTTCCCAAACTTTTTGGCCGTCGATCAAACAAGATCTCATAAATCTGTTCAAAGAATTGAACAATAGAGGTGCCCATTTGGATAGATTGAACTATTCCTTTATAGTACTCATACGGAAGAAGACTTCCCCAGAGTCAATAGCGAGTACTGTCTGATAGCCTTAATGAATAGCGTGCTTAAAATTTTCTCTAAGGTCCTAGCATCTCGTCTTACACCACACCTCCAAAAGATAATAGGTGATACACAGACAAACTTCATTGCAGAACGAAATATCCTCAATAGAGTGACCATTGTATAGGAGGTGATTCACCATTGTAGAAAAACCGATAAAGAAGGCTACCTATTTAAAGCTTAACTTTGAGAAACCTTATGACAAAGTGGAATGGGATTGTATATTAGAAATTATGAGAAATAGGAGCTTCGGCCCCAAATGGCTTAATTGAATTCTTTTTTGGCTCCATTCTGCAAAGATCTCTATATTGACCATTGAAGAGCTAGGGAAAGAAATTGTCTACAAAAGGGGCATAAAATAAGGAGATCTTTTATCACCCTTACTCTTTGCTTTGGTAGAAGAAGGGCTTAATTTTTTTTTTTTTTTTGAATCAAGAAGGGCTTAATTTATTATTTACACGTATGAAAGAGGCAAGCAAAATTGAGGGACTACCTGCCGCTCGATTGACATCATTCACAAATTTACAATATGCAGATGACACCCTAATTTTTAGGCATTGCAACATCCTATAAGCATGCACTATTAAATGGATATTAAATTATTTTGAGGGTTGGTATGGTCTGAGAATTAATTATCACAAGAGTTCTCTCACACTCACTAGTCGAGAGAACATCACTAGTAAATTGATTGTAGGGATTTTTGGATGTGTGGAGAGAAAATTCCCAATCATATATTTGGGAATTTCGATCAGACCGGGTAAGATCAGGAAAGCAGATTGGAATCAAATCATTGAGAGAGTCAATAAAAGATTGGATGGATGGAAAGGGAGAGCGTTGTCCTTGGGTGAAAAATTAATTTTATTAAATGCAGTACTCTTTACCATTCCGTTGTATCTCATGTCTTACTTCATCGTCCCATGGTGGGTTAGACAAAAAGATTGACAAATTGCGAAGTAGATTTCTATGAGGAGATTCAGCAAATTATGTGAAGAAATTCTATTTAGTCATTTGGGATCAAGTTTGTAAGGTGAAAAGGGAAGGAGGGCTTAGTGTTTTGAACTTAAAGAGCTTCAATCTGACACTTATCACTAAATGGTGGTGAAGGTTACTTTCTTGTCCTGAGGAGTGACACAAACACTGCTACGGAAAAAATATGGTCCATGAAAGGGGTCCTGGAGAGGCGAAGATAGAAATATCCACAATACTTCGGGCCTTTGGAGAGGTATTAGGAGTACGAAAGACATTTTATCAGGGTATCACATATAAACTAGGAAAGGGAGATACCATTGCATTTTAGAAAAATACTTAGTGTGATATCATACCCCTTAAAACATCGTTTCCACTAACTTATTAAGCATGTCCTAGAAAGCGGGTTACGATTGTAGAGTTTTGGAGCAGATGAAGATGGAGGCTGGGGAATGATGCAAGAGTGGGTTGGCATACGCTACGTAATATATTACAATACATTCGAATAAATGACAATGAAAATTATCCAGTTTGGAGATGCGATAAATTCGGAAACGTTTTAGTAAAATCAATGTACGGTGTCTTCAATGATAGTGGGATTTGATCCAAACAAGTGATTCACATTTGGAAGACAAAATGCCCTCTAAAGATAAAAAATTTTCCTTTGGCTAATAGATAAGAGAGCAATTCTCACATAGGATAATCCACAGCGAAGGGGGTGGCAGGGCCCCAGTAGATGTTTTCTATGCGGAGCCACTGCTGAAATAATGATACATGTGTTGGTGAAATGTCCTTTCACTAATACAATTTGGATGGAAGTTGCTCACAAGCACAACATCCGAATTAGGTGGGACATTCATTATCGATATGGATGAGATTTCATTATGTGGAAAGTAATCCGGATGTCTCTAGGAGATTCACAGCTGCCATAGTCTGGAATTTGTGGTTAGAGAGAAACAGAAGAATTTTTAGTGATATAGTTTTTAGTTTGGATTATTATATTTATTATATTACTAATGATATTTTACTGTGGTTAGCAGCCTTTGGAGATATAGGGACAACCTCCTATGACATTCCCCTCAGGAATACTGCTGCGGATACTTCAAGACCCTCACAGAGGATAGCAGCATTAGGCGCTGGAACGAGCGAGGCGACGCGAGATACTCTGGATGACGAGGAGTAGGGAGATTGGATGCCCATCAGCTACTAATATGGCCCTGATTGCAACCGCGTCGGTCTTATGTAGTTTGTATTAGATTATAATGTAACCCATTTTTTGGATAGGTCTATGTACTTTTTCACTTTTTGTAAGTTCTACTAAAAATATTTTAATGGAATGCGGGGACAGTAGCTCACCGATTTTTTATCTCAAAAAAATGAAAAAAATGATATCGTTAAAAATAATTACGGGATGGGACCAACATCCTGAATGCAAGATTACCTAGAGGGCGAAGATTATAGAATATAATGTGGATTAATTAGAAAATACTTTAACTATCCATTTAAAAAGAAATAAATCTTAATCATCCACTAACTTAATAAATAATTGTGAAACACCTCGGACCGTCATTTGATGAGAAGTCTTACAAAATGAAAGTTTATTTGGACTTTTGTTTCTCAAGAGAAAAAAATGAAAAAAAAAGAAACAAAATGATAAGAAGAGAGAACGTTATATCAGTAAGATATTTTGAGTAAAAATAGGCCTCGGAAAATTAAAGAGCGTTCTAAAAATCCCACTCATGCAGGCTCCAGTTGTGGGCTGCCTTTCATTCTGATAATAAGATCTTCATTTGAGCCGCCATCTTTTAGTTTCTCAACATTTTGCCCTTTTCTACAATGCATAGTTTTTTGGAAGATTAGAATAAATGACGTTGGAGTAGATTATTATTTTTATATCATTTCTTTACTTTTATGGTGTGAGCCATTTAATTTTAATGTATTTCTTCGATTTTCACTCCGTCTATAAATATTTTATACTAAAATTTCAAAATTTTTCCTCTGATGAAACCTAAAATGTATTTAGATTTTAAAATTTCAAAATATTTTGCATGCCCATCTCTTCTCTCAATAAATTAGCACTAGGGTTTCTTCAATAAAATCTATTTACTTTCTCTAGTGTTTTTTGTTTTTTGTTTTTTTTTTTTTAATTCTCCTTCTACCAATCAAATCTTTCGCTTCTTCTCTCTCTCACTCTTATTGTTATCAATGGGGAATTCGTGCTCTAGAGTATCTAAGAGTGCAAAGTCAGGTAACATTTCTTTTTTTTTTTTTTTTTTCTATTGTGCATTCTTTTTTTTTATTCATTCCTCAAGTTGTAATTTCCTGAGTTTTTTTTTTTTTTTAATAATTCTGGTCCTCTGTTATTGGTTCCCTTTGCTGTGAAGGATCTGCATAAGTTCAAATAATGGGATTCATGTGAGGTTTTGCATCAAACTTTAAATTTTTTATCAGGGTTTAATATAAAAAGTTATCAAGCCCTTTAATTTTTGTTTCTCTCATGTTATTATAACTTTAATTTTTCTCCTGCCATTAACAATTTAATTATCTTGAGAAGCCAACTATAGTTCTCTCAATTTGGTATTAAATATTTCGTAGGCTTACATTTGTACGGAATGTCTCATTAGTTCCATTAATTAACAATTTTTCATTTGTTTTAATAATTGTTCAGATTCAGGGGTTTTTAATGGTTTCTCCTAGCCATTTATATTCAAATTAGATTGCACTTTTAGAATTAAATCTTATACTATTGTTTTGAGTTGTAAAGAGTGGTTGAGAAATTTATCAGAACTAAATTGTTTTGTAATATTATTATATAAATATTACTGTGACTAATTATGTACTCATATTGAAGTACTTTTAAATTTCCAATCCAAAATTCATTGTAATACCTGAGCAATCAAATTTCTAGGACCATCAATAAAACCACCTTAGTGGCACTGAGTCACCTCTGGGCGTGCCTAGTAGGCCATCCTTCTCTGTTTTTATTTTATCATTAAAAAAAATCTCAAAAACCCTCCTCCCATAGCCTCACATAATCGATCATCTCGATCTGGTTCCATCTGGAATGACAACCTTAGACTTGATTCTGACTCGGAAACGAGTTTCTTCAAAAATCATTTAGAAATCGATTATCATGTGCTCTCTAGCAAAGTCCCAAACTTTCAGCAGCTTCTTCAATCTGGTTTTCATCTAGATCTCTTCATGTAAGATCATTAGTTTGGATCTGCTTCCGTTCATATCTCCAACAACTAGCTTCGTTGTCCAGTGCGTGTGATCTATATTTCGTTGCATTGTAATTCTTATTTTCTCAGTTATTCTCATTTTGAATGTTGTTATGTTTCCCATTGATAATTCGCTAATTTTCTACCCATCAAAATTTTCTTCAAGGTGTTGCTTTTTTGTGATTATTTTATCCTTCTTATAGTATAGTCACCCTCCATCAATGCATGTATGAAATGATTTTTGGCTTTTGACCCTCTCCTAGCATGATCACCTTATTGTGATCCACATGATCCTTGTTTAGATTCTATAATCAACATGAACGTCGATCGTCATTCTTTTTGCATGTGATCATCTCATAGTGCAAGTTATTTAATTATGCATCGTATCAATTTAGAGGTACATCTTTTTCCTTCATGTCACCTCTTTGATCTAATGCATGTTCAACTTCTTTATTTTTTTTGTTCCATCAATAAGAAAAATCTGTTCTCCATTCATCAGTTTCTCAATTTGTCATGCATATAATTATGATGTTTCTTCAGTTTTGCTCTATCCATAAAGAATGAATTGTTTACTTGTCAATTTCAAAATCTCGTCTATAAATTAGTTCGTTTTATCCACTTAAATTAAGAGGAGTATTGAGATATAAACCTTAATAAATCAAAGACTATCTTCTACCCATATATTATGAGGTGTTTGGATTTTAGCTGTTAGGATTATATTTTACCCTCTTAGTTTAATCTATTAAGAGTTATAGAGAGGTTTGTCATGACTGAACTGTTATTTGATTTTATAATATATTATTGTAACTATTTATATACTCATATCGAGTCTAATGAAACACTATTGAATTTTCAATTCAAAATTCATTATGTATGATATAAAGTTGTTGTTTTTCACCGGTACATATAACATTTGAAATTTTTATGTAGATTTTTCATTAAAAGGCAGTATTTTTTTGGGTAATTAAATTGTAGTGTTGCCATTGATTAGGTTTTAATTTTAAATTATAGTTGTGTTCAATTTTGCTACAGATGTATTCAATTAGAATTTTGTCTTCGTTCTGGAATAATCATAACAAGCTAGTTCTTATAGGAAGTAAACTTTTTTTTTCCGAGTCTATTTCTTATCATTTTATGTTAATTTTTCTCTGACAGTGTACGTAAAGTCTTTAGCACCATGACTAAAGATTCTGGAATAATACTTACATAGAAAATCTTATTATCTCTAAAGTAATAGGCAATTGCAACTTGAATTATTCAGAAAGATAATATATCAGTTTGAAATAATTAAGAATTTAAAATACGTTGTTCCCCCCTTAACGTTTAGTACTTATTCAGTTCCACAACAACAACAACTAAGCCTTTTATCCCAAGTATTTGGAATAGACTATACGAACCAAAAAAGAGAATAATGCCGGATCGATTATTCAGTTCCACTAAAGGTTTTTTCATTTATGGATACTTTCACATTTCTTATAATTGGGTTGCATTTGTGTTAACTTTAGTGCTTGCCAAGGAAATATTTCAGCATTTGAAATTTTTCGTAGAGAAGGAGTGGGTTATATTCAGCCCTTTCATTAGGGGTAATAGAGATTTTGTATCTCTCTTGTAGAAGATTGCTTCTTGGTATTTTAAATTCTTTCAATAGCCAAGTATTGCCAGTTAGGTTAATGTTAAGTTGGAACTAGAGCTCACAAGTTTTTTGTGTATTAGATTTTTAATGTAATAACATAATACAGTTATATATTGTCTAGCTAGTCTCCTTCGTTTTATATAAGTGTTCAGTTTCTCGTGAAATAACAATCTAAAATGTTTCTTTACACTAACGTATTTTATCATACAACATTTTCATGCTGAGTAATTGGCTTCTCTTACTGACGCCTCAAATAAAATTCAAATTCTGTGGTTATAATTGAAGATTACTTGATTTTGCATCTTCATTAATATATTTATTATTTTTTTTACATACAATTTTTTCTAGCATCTCCACCAGTGGAAAGCCCTGCAGTAAATGAAATAGTGAAGCTGGAGAACGAATTGCCAATAAATCCAATGATTGCATTCACCTTTAATCAACTGAAGACGATTACTCATGATTTTACTTGTCATTTGGGGGGAGGTGGATACGGAGATGTGTATAAAGGAGTTATACTCGCAGACCTCAAGAAGGGGCAACGGCCTCGTCGAGTGGCTGTGAAGGTCCATGATTCACGTAACAGTCTTCAGGGAGCTAGAGAATGGCTGGTATGGTATCATGGCATTTTAAATGCATCTTTAAAGTAGTCGTTATCATGAGAATTAGCTGCTCATAACTCTCGCACTACTGATTGTTGTGAATTTTTGAGAGGTAGATGCAGAAGGCAGTCAAAGACTTCGACCTGTGTCTCTTAATGATCTTTAGCTCTTACAAGTTTTTAATTTCTTACATAATGTTGTACTGTTGTAGGCTGAGGTTAAAATCCTTGGGCAACTTTCTCATCCAAATCTAGTGAAGCTGATTGGTTACTGCTGTGAGGATAATCATCAAGTTCTCGCATATGAGTTCATGTGTCGCGGGAGTGTAGAATACAATCTCCATGCAAGTAATTATCCATACTTGATAATTTTACTGTCACTACTATGATATTTAAATCGAGAATCTGAAGCTTGCAAAAAACATTGACATGTTAAAGAGCAAAACCTTTTAGCCTTATGCTTAACAACACTAAACTTTTTTTTTATGACTAATATTAACAACTCTAAATTCAGTTGATTATAGTCCATCCACATGCTTATTATTGGAGATGCTCCTCCTTTTTTTTTTTAACTTGGATTAGTTAACTGTCCCTTAGATATGCTTATTTCTCTTATTTCGATTTTACTACACTAGCATTTCTAATTTTATTTCCCAGTTATTGGTTATTTATAATCATTTTCACTTCTAGTCAGTAAACTGTTAAATTTAAAAAATCTAGTGAAAATTTATAAAAATGCATGATATTTGTTCCATATCAGTTTTGTTGTATATCCTCCTAAAATTTTTGCCGATTGAGAAACACAATCTTAAAGAGTAAATGCAAAAAATGTACGTAGACGCACTTTGTCATCAGCACTTCATGGTGTGCCGACTACGAGGGCTGTTGATCCCTTCCCTCCATGGACAGTACGGGCGTCTTAGCCCTTCGTAATGGATGCATCTAGGTCCACCGTCTCCTCCTGATAGTCAGCTGTGACAAGAGATGTCACCTGGCTCCCAAATGTTTATGTTGCCTTGGTGCCATGACATTCTGCAGAAAGACCTGCCCAGGACAAAATTCAAGATATAGAAATACAATTTCTAAATGGGCATAGTATTTCTGAATATTTTGTTATTTCTCTCCTTTCATGTATTCTAGAAGATGATTGCTACAACAACATATCTAACATAATAGTTGAGACATTGGTAGGTGGAACAAATCCAAGTTCTCCCTGATCTACCCCAAGTTTAGATGTGTTTCTTCTCCATCTCAGTGTTAAGGGTACACTGAGACAGGAGTTTGTTATGGTTCTTTGGTCCCATCTAACTTCCAGTTATATGATGGATGAGAAGGCTACAAGCCATCTATTTCTTAAAAAGGTAATGTTCACCACTTAGCAGTCAGTTCTAAATTCAAATTTCTTCGGTACAAGCCATCTCAGATCACCGACTTCGTTTGATCAGAAAGCTCGTCCTCAGGATACCAACTGGTTTCCACTGAGCTTCTGTTGGGTGATAGCAAGTTGTTGAATTAGATATGTCACTGAGTTATGATTTATAAACTTCTCATAGTGATGATGATTTTATACCAATCTTTTATAAGATAGTATTATTTTATAAGTAACGATTTTATAGCAATTTGTCATTAGTGCTTCGTTGGATATGTTATAATACAAGTAAGAAATGAGAATATTTATACGAAGGTAGGTGGTGTAGCCACCATCAAAGAGTGAAAATTGTCTATGATGGTTTAGTTATATGTGACATAGATCTACAAATACACAAGTTCAACGAAAAGAGTTTATCGACATATGATAAGTTAAAGAGTGAAGGAAAAAAACTGAAGAAAATATAGTTAGAGGTGATATGAAAAGGTATGAATGCTAGAGGCATAAATTAAGCCATATTGCTCGATGGGAATTATTGGAGAATGATTATCCATTTGATCGATACGGCATGATTCTTTTTTGTTTTGTGTAGCCTAAGTACTCGGGATTAAGCCTTAGTTATTGTAGTTGTTGTAATTATAAGATAGTATTATTTTCATGATTATAAATATTTTTAGAGAAACCTCACATGGGGACTCCCTGACTCCTCAACAGCATCCCTCCAACCCAGAAGCACACACTGTGGACCAAAACAAAAGAAGGAATATGAAATGATATTCACCCCCATGAATCCCCAAATAACACCACACGATAAGGAGGAAAAAGAAGAAGGCTCATTAAGAGGACAAAATCCATGGACTATCGAGCTTCATTTTAAGATAAAGAACTCTTCTTCACACGTTGGATAAAGTCCTTGTTACTAGTATCTAGAAGCGAAATACTTGCTGGTAGAAATTTTTAGTGCACGACAACAGTTCCAGTTGATCTTTCAGTCGTAATGATATTCAAATGGTCATTATACAATGGTAGATCTTTGAGACATTGTTTATTTCAAGAATGTGAACCCTTTTTTGTAAGAAAATCTGTAAGCTTGAGTTTTAATCTGAGGTTCATTCTCAGCTTGTATTGGGTCTAAGGTTCATTTTAAGCTAGTGTCGTGACTATTTTATTAGTAGATATAATGCTGCTAAAAACTGCCGTAATTCAACTCAGTGATAGGATAATGGTCTTTTTCCCTGTTTTCTTTCAACTACAGAGTTGTCTTCATTTTTTTCTCAATGCTTTTTGTTTACCATTTTAAGTTGACTGGTTATATCTGGTGTTATGCAGAAAGACTGGCTCCATTGCCCTGGGCAACCAGGATGGGAATTGCACTTGGTGCAGCAAAAGGGCTTGCATTTCTTCATGAAGCTCAAATCATATATCGTGATGTCAAAACGTCTAATATTTTGTTAGATTGGGTTAGTCTGCTTAAGCTGCCAAATAAAAAAATTTGATATCTTGTATAATCAACACTACCACACCTTGTCACAATTTGCCAATGAAATTTTTTTAATGAAAATTTAGATAAAAATCTAAATTTTGAAAATAATTTGTCTACGTAATCATTTTTTTCCCCTTATTTAAAGCATAACCGCATGTTGTCATTTATTTTAAATAATGACCAAATTCTGCTTTATAGAAGGGAGCATACTAAAAAGTCAGCATGCCCCTCCAAAAGCACAGCACTGCTATGAGCCCCACACTTCACACGATTTGTGCATACTATTGCATTATATATATATATATATATATATATATATATATATATTGTTGTCATTTTTGTCTTCCTCATCAATATATGGCTGCCATTATATTTCTTATTTGTACATGTATCTGTTACATTCTCTAATATACAATTTAGACTTCAGTTGATTTTTTTTCCTCATGTTCCGCATGAAACATACATGTACGTGCGCACATCCTGCAAGAATTTCGTTCATTTTACACATCTAACACAAAGTACTGAGTGTTTCTTTCCTCGCTTCACAATTAGGATTACAATATAAAACTCTCTGACTTTGGCCTGGCAAAAGATGGGCCAGTTGGCGATCAGACACATATCTCTACTCAAGTTATGGGAACCTATGGCTATGCAGATCCAGAATACATCCGGACAGGTAACTATTCTAACAAAAAACCTGAACCCTACTATATTCTTCAAATTATATGCACTGTTAAACTACTTACTTCAATAACTCTCTCCTTTGGCAGGACATCTCGCTGCCTCAAGCGATGTTTACAGCTTTGGCGTCGTCCTTCTTGAGCTCATTACAGGCCGGAGACCTTTGGAAAAGAACCAAAAAGCTCCAGATCTGGTACTTGCTGAATGGGCGCCTCCTCTGGTTAAGAATGCTAGAAAATTTCCCAGCATAGTGGATCCAAGACTAGATGGAGATTATTCAATCACGTCAGTTCGCAAGGCAGGTTTGCTGGCCTGCCACTGCCTGAACCTGAATCCAAAGGCCAGACCGCTGATGAGGGATGTGGTGGACACCTTGGAGCCATTGCAGATCCGTGCAGAAAATTTCGAGTAATGGTAGTGAATGATTTGCAACTGTTTGTTATCTGTGCTAAGAATGCCTACTTATACTTCTGAAGTATAAAGTGGAAAAGATTTAGTTTCAGTTAGAATCAATTTCAGCCTTTTTTGCCTTTTTTTTTTTTTTTTTTTTATTCTTGTACTTAAAATTTTAGAATCAGTGACGAGGATTTCATTTGGTTTTAGCAAGAAATTTCTAATTTTTGTTAGCTTCTTCTTTTGTTTTCTTTACTGTGGGAGTATGTATACAAGTAATTAGCAAAAAATGGTAATATAATTGATAATTTTGTTGTCTTATTTCATTGACAGCTTCATCTTAGGCTTGGCTATTATCCAATTGACTTGTTCTTCAGAGAACATATTCTAATATAAATACTGTTGCAGAGTCCTATTACCGAATCATTTTCTTGGCTATTGGTTCTGCTAATATATGGTTGAGAATGGGCACATTCACGGGTCATTTTTTGGCCCATCCAATTTAAAATTTTGAATTGAAAATAAAATTTTTATTTTTCTAATTTAAAATTTTAATTAAGTAAATTAAAAATTGGTATGTGTACTCGCCTATTCTTATCCCTATACTAATATAGGAGATATCAGGAGTTATTTCTCAAGCTTTATCTGCTGAAATGCATGGCTTAACTTTCTACAAGATGATTTATAAACTAAGGGCTCTCTAGTTGGAGCTTAAGATGTAAAATTGGGTTAGCCACACCTCATATATGTCCCTACATCAAAGCCAAAGTCTTGGCGTAACTATAATAAAAAAGTTAAAAGCAAAAAAACAAAGCTAAAGGTGTGGGCCCCTTAGGAGCTGCTAAAAGTCGAGATCCTTTCTCACTCCTCTTGCGGTGGCGCATTCGGGCTGGCACCCTTCTCACTTCTAGTCTACCTCGTCTCCTCGTCGGCTTGATTGGGGATCTCCCTCCTGCTCATTTAGAACTGTGGAGAACATGTTTTCTTCTACTGTATTTCATTTCCTTCTGTTGTATTTCATGTCCAAGCATATAACTCCACCTATATTAGGTGACAACAGCTATCAATGGCATTAGATGTACTATTAAACTATTAAAAATTCTCTCCTTGTGTTCCCAACAGATTCTTCAACCAGTTGCTGCTACCAACTTGAAATTACTAGTTCTTGTGAATCCTAATGAGCTAGCCCTACAACTTCTGAAATTTGTGGTGAGAACGTTGCCGGGGATGTCCTGATTAGCTTTTGCCAGACATATCTAGAAAACTCCCACTGCACCAGTATATGTCTTACCAATCCCTCTGCTTTTCCACATATATGCTTCTATTGGACCCCTGTCATCACCTTTTCTATAAATTGTCCTATGTTAATAAGGCATTTTTTGTGCATAATCGTAGGAAGACCCGGATTTTGAGTGGACATTTGGTGGACCAAATTGTCTTAGCATTGCATAGCCGCAACCCCCCGTCATTGATCAATCTATATAATAAGCTGGCTAAATACATCCCTATTCTATCTACCTTCCATACAGAAACATCCTTTCCTTTGGTGGTTAGATAAACCCCTTCTAATATCTTTATCAGTTCCTTCTTATCTTTATTAGTATTACGACCAATTCCTCTGCTCATCCCTAATCTACATCTATTTCTTCCCCAACAATCCCATACTGTCACTTCTTTATTATCAACTTGATGATATAATTGTGGAAATAATCACTTCAGGGGAATATTAGAATTCCATCTATCGTGCCAAAATGAGACCTCATCCTCCAACCAATTTTATAGAATAATCCTTTGCGAAAATATATTTTTTGAAACCACAACACCCTTCCAAAAAATAGAAGAATTCCATATGCTGTCCTTTTGAGTTGTCCATGATCCTCTCAACGAACCATATTGATTCTGAGAACTCTCTGCAATGTACCATTCAGCCGATAAAGTATACCCCACCACTATTTAGCAAACAGTTGAAGCAGTGGATATCCAGAATACCCAGCCCACCCGCCTCCTTAGCTCGACAGGCTTGTTTCCATGGGGACTAAGTGGAGCTTTTGCTTATTATCAAAGAAGTTTTCCGTAAGGAATCGACTACAGATCTTGTCAAACCTCTTCTGCACCCACTATGGTAGTATAAAGAAAGACATCAAATATACTGGTAAAACTAAGAGTACCGAATTCACCAATATTAGCTTACCACCCAAAGAAAGCGCCTTGTCTCTCCATCCTTCTAGTCTTTGTTCAAGCTTGCCAAATAACAGTCTCAAATCCACCTTCTTGAGTATTCCTAGTCTTATCGAGACTCCAAGGTATTTTATGGGGAAGGTGTCTTCTCTGTAACAAAAAATGTCTATTATTAATGTTGAGGTTAGGCATTTCCTCCCAATCCAGACCATTGAACTCTTATGAAAGTTGATGCATAGTCCTGATTGCGCTTCGAAGCAACATATGATTCACTTTAGTATAACAGTTTATTTTTTGTCATCTTGCCAAAGATTAATGTGTCATTCGCATATTGTAGATTTGTGTAGTTGATGGTGCATGCACCAGTTAGGCCGGAGATTAAGCCAGCTTGCTCCAGCTTCCTGATCATAAGATTAAGGCCAACTGTCACAGAGATGAACAAAAGAGGGGATCGCCTTGTTATAGATCCCTTATGCTTTTGATATCTCTACCCTCTTGTCCATTTGTTATTACTTTAATTTTTGCAATCAAGTCTATTGCATCGATTTCATACCAAAACCTTTTAGTTTCAAAACTTCTTTCAGACATTATCAATTTACCATATCATGAACTTTTTCAAAGTCCAATTTAAGCAAGTAGCCAGTCTTCCAACTCTCCTGCAATGGTGTATAACTTCGTGGGCTATCGCAACTCGCTCCATGATACTTCTCTTGGCTATACAGCCTATTTGATAATCCTCAACCAGTTTAGGGAGATATGGTGTAAATCGGAATGCCAATACTTTAGAAAAAATATTAAAAACTCCATTAAGTAGTGTGATGGGCCTAAATTCTCCTATCCTTATTGGTGTGCTATTCTTGGGAATTAGTATTATTTGAGAGTAGTTCAGTTTCCCAAGCAGTATCATGCCTTTGAATACTTCCCCAAACAGCGAAAGATGTCTACTTTCACCATATCCCTGAACATTCTGAAGAAGAATATTGGGAAGCCATCCAATTTAGGGGCCTTATTCCTGCTCAACATTCTATACTGTTTTCTTGATTTCCTCCATGGTGAACTCCTCTTCAAGTGTCTACATGTATGGATGTGCCCCAAATGCTCCCTCCTCGAGTTTAATTCGTCTATTCATTGCCTCACCAAACAGGCATTTGAAGCACGATAGTATGTAATTCTTCATATTCTCACGCGTCAATGTTTGTGATCTCTCATCTATAAGTGATATTATCATGTTGTGCATGTGCCTCATGTTAGCCTACTTGTCAAAGTGCGACATATTTGCATCCCCCTCCTTAGCCATCTGCTTCTCACCCATTGACATCAGAATATTTCCTCCCTCTCGTAATATTCTAGCATCTCTAGTCGAGAACAAGATAACTTTTGGTACTCATCAGTCAATAATGGATGGTTCTCTTCCAACTTCTCTAGATCCTCTATTTTTTTTTAAACAGGATTGTCTTTCGGATCTTAACTTGAGTGTTGAATTTTCTCCCACTGTAGGAGAGATTTTCTAAGCCTCCTGAGTTTAGCAATCCATATGCGTGCCGCATCAAAGACCATTAGTGGGCTTGTCCAGGTCTCCTTGATCAAGTCCCATACCTCGACATGCTCTATCCACCACTTTTCAAACTCAAATATTCTTTTGGTTGGCATGTTCTGTTCCCCGGATATTATGCAAATAGGCACATGGTCTGAGGTGAAATGTTGGATTATCAATGCATTTTCCAAGTTAAAATGGGACTCGCAGTCATATGAGATAAAAATTCTATCTAATTTTGTGAGACATGAGTTTTCACGTAAATTTGCTTTTGTCTTTCATAGGAATCTCTATTTGCCCATGATGTTCCATTTGCATTTGTTTGCAATTGATAGGAAATACGTCCCTTCCAATGATGCAGTTAAGTCGATCTCATTACTGTTTAGCCCTATGATCAATCCACCAGATGCCCCTCTAGCATTCTTTACTACAAAATTAAACTTTTGCTTTCTATTGAGTTCCCATAATGCAAATACTGATGGGTCAGACAATTTAGTTTCTTCGAACACACTATATCCACTCCACAATTTTTGATAACTTTGCCCTCCATCTTTTGTTTTGTTTTGTCCCCAACACCCTTTACATTTCAAAACTATCTTCATTGGTTTATGAGTGATTTCTTCTCCAATACGATAGACAGTCTATTGAAGGGACTTCCTCCCTCCCCATACTTATACTACATGTGACATATTGTTCATTTCTAGTGACCTAAGGTATCCCAGATTGTGATTGTATTCTACATCATCTAAGCATATATCAATCCCACAAATATTCACAAAATTTAACAAGGTATTTATTGATAATAAATGAAGGGCATTTATCGGCCTAAGTGACATAACTGTCGTCTTATTCGAGTATAATGCCTTATTTGTGGGTACAAGCAAGACTACTTCCCCTATCTGGTACTCTTGGCCACCTCTTGTTTTGCTTAACCTCCTGCTGCACCTGTTGGGAGTGATCAATGGAATGGATTGTGGCACCACATCAACTTGGGAAGCCTCTTGTTCGTAGTGAGCATCCTCAAGTGCTGTCACCTCATCTATGCACTTCAGTCCTTCCCCTTTCTCAACTTCCTTAAGTACACTCTCTACCTATCTTCTAGCCAAACTATTTGAGCCTCTTCAAGCTGCTATTTATTAGACACTGTTGTCTTCCATGGTAGCCTTTTGGGGCATCTTGACGACTGTCTCTTTCATGTCCATGTCATATTTTGTCCACCGTCATTGCAGACAATCCTCTCCATTAATTTTGCCAAGGAAAAAATAATGATATCCTTATCCAAACCCTGAATAGTCGATAAAATTGCTATCTGCTGCAGCGAGGAGATCGTCGGATCATTCTCCCCAGTTTTTTTTAGCTAGTTGAGCATGCTCAGAATTGGCCCAATTTGTGATTGTTGATCTATATTTTGAGTATGAGTTATGCAGGACCCCTGTCCCTCTATATTGAGCCACATCTCACCCTTGATATTAGAAGAGATAACTCCCAAGTTGGATTCATGCTCCTATAGACCCATTAACCCATTTGAGTGCCTCTACCTTTTCACACCCACTCCCCTATCCACCACAACACCTCTCTTGAGACTTCCAGTGTCTAAATTAAAAATTATAGCTGCCCCTGAAAATCCATCTTCCCCATGTGCCTGCAAGCTCTAACTCTTCACCCACTCTCTTGCTTACTTGATGGTCCTCCCCCTCGATAACCCCATCTCCCCATGGCTGGTGTTCCACCTACTTCTCTTGTTTCGGCCCCTTCTCTCTCAACCTTCCACACTCTTGTATTGTGTATGGAGAGGGATGCCTTTCCACTCCCTTATTTCTCATTCTTGCTCTCTTTTCCTTCTCATCCATCTCCCAATTAGGAAGGAATTATCCTTTGACCCTCTTCTCTTCCACTAACCTCCCTTAATTGTGCCTCCAAGGGGCCTGCCTTGCTGGACTGGGAAAGCTATGCATGCAACAACACTGTTAAGGCTATCGACCCTCTCAAACTGCCGGATCCTAACTGTCTCCCTTTTTTTGTCCATTGGAGACTTAAAAATCCCTTCTCAATGTCATGCTTCTTCTCCTGCCAACAGGTACCTTAGTTGGTGGTGCTTGGATGGGATCTATACCGCCACATAACTGGTCGTTACTGCAATCCTTTTCCCTTGTCCACAATTGAGTGTTTTCCTAGTTCTGGTGTAACCACTTGTCCACTCTAGGGTTGTACCTCCGGGATCTTCAAATCCGTGTTGTAGCTCAATTTCGTCTCCACCAGAATCTTCAACTTATAGATCCAATATCGCATAACTATCTTTATGCCTTTGCGGATTGTGGAAAGGTTTTCGCATCCAATGTATACCCTTGTTGCTGATAGATCTATCCTGTCCAGTGTCAGTTCATTGATCTCTAAAACTTGTGCGAAATTTGCGAAGATCTTATTGATATCTCTTCTGTTTTACAAGTGTTATGCCAAACTCCTTAAGGTCACCCACGCTAATATAGAAATTCATGGAATCTGGACCCTTTTCACTTTTCCATCTTACTATTATGAAATCTGCCTTCCCTTCTCAGCACGGGATGGACATGTGGGCCACTGCTGCATCCAGATCACTGGTTGTGGAGAATCTAACAGATTTTTCCTCCGCATGGATAGAATTACCAATAGGCATTTGCAAAGGTATGAGACATAGTTCAGAGGCCCCCGATCATCTTGATAGCCGATGGATTGTCATGAACCCATCTGGCTATCCCGATCCATCTTCCAATTTCCTCCGGTCCTTGGCCGCTCACTCTGATAGTTAAATAAACTTTAAATTCTTTCTTCAGTTTCTTTGGTTTTGATTGTGAGTGCCTGCGGTGACCATTCCCTGTTGCCTAGGTTCACCTAGCATCCCCCCATCACCCGTTCACTTTTCATTATAGTGGGAGATTTGTTTTTTGCCTTCATATTCAACTCCATATATACATATTCTTTGGTTCTCCGCAAGTGGTCAGGGACTGCAAGGCACTCTGCAATGACATGCCCAAGTTTTTTACAATAACGACAACACACATAAAGACATTCTTCCTTGTTGTGGCCCCTCTCTCCACAAGCACATGTCTTTTTTGGTTTTTGTGATCAAAACTTCCTCTTTCGGCTACCGACCCTAGGGGCTATAGCTGCCCTCTTCCTCTTAGCACTGCTTTTTGATTTAATCACTGTCCATTCACCCACCTCCTCAACTAGTTTGTTGTGCTTGCTAGGTAGTTTTCTGGTTTGAGCGAACATGGCTATGATTTCTTCACTGGGGTAGGTTCCCTTGGGATCTAGGTGGGTTGGGGTCACTATACGGGATAGACATATGTCGTTACTCTCTGAGCTTTTTTAAGTCCCAGGGATGCTTGCATTGCGTCCAGAGTCCATCGGTGACTCCTCACAACCTCCAACAGCTCTTCCTATGATTGGGGTTCCTACTATCCTTGTCTTTGCCTTTGCTTCTTGTTCAACCAGTCAACTCCAATTGAAGTCCACTGTCATGTGAGCAAGGTCGCTGAGGTAGTCTCCAAGCTGAGATGGCCTCCCCCTCATGTCCATCTATCGATGATGAGACTTTCCTATGATAGGAGAGGCTACTTTTCTTCTTCCTCCTTGAAGTTTTTTCCCTAATCACCGAGATTCACCTTCCGACCAACTTATCTCTGTCTATGTGTGCCCTCTCATGTTTCGCAGCTATCTAAATATGTTGTTTACTCTCCATTTGTGATGTTGTTGTTTACTTTCCATTTCTATCCTAAGCTTGATTTTCTCTCTCGATCTTGAGTTAGAGGACCATCTTTTATTTTTTGTTACTTTTCGATTTTTTCCATGTGTATTTGCAATGTTCTATGCTTTTGTCATCTCGATCAAACTTATTTGTCATTACAAATTTAATTATACATATTTGGTAAACTTTTTAATATATATATATATATATATATATATATATATATATATATATATATATATATTTATTAATATAGGTCATTCAGGACTACATTCTTTCGTACTTACTACCAAAAATATTCATCGTTGCAAGTTCCACCAACCAATGAGGGAAGTTCTCTTACCACACAGTCCTTTATTCTGTCATAGCATCCTTATTAGTCATAAAATCAATGCACATATTTCCCACCCTTCAAGTATGTTGAATACGCACTTGTGTAAAGGAAGACTTTAGAAGCCGAGTATCTCTAAGTAGAGGATGACAACCACTATCAGAGACATTCAGTAAGGAGTGAATAATACCCTGAGCCTCCACTTTCAATACAGTTCCCTTACCAGAGATTACATCCGAGACCAACTCAACAGTCACCCACAATTCCCTTATCTCAGTCTCTGACACTGTTAAAACTGTAACAGAGAAACTACTAGTTCCAACTAGAGCCTCAGTATCAGAATAGATGAAAATCTAGTACCAGCTCTATCACACTGGACCAACCTATCAAAATTAAGTTTATATCAGACACTTGGCGGGAGCTCCCACATAAATCATCTTAGCTCTGTAATATTAGGCACAAGTCCACTCAGCCCCAACGATTTCAAGTTTGTATAAAAGATTAGTGGATGACAACTTCTCCCTTCGTGAGGAAAATCTCATTTGATGTTACAACTGTAGATATGGCTACTCTCTCCAACATAAAATGTTATTATCAATATTCCTCCCTTAATATCTAGAAAGATGCTATTAATCCTCAACACTTACTGTAAGTTTCATAAACTTGCTATATGTTGCCAAGCGATGCTATTATATGTTGTAGACACTAATGGGCCCTTCCAAAATTCAATGTATTTATTTATTTATTATATCTGTTATTACTATATTGAAATTTATATTTGATGGACCATTAATTCATATATTGACCAACTTTCCTATGGATCCAAAAGTCAAATAATTAAAATAAAATTGAGTAGATTTTAGGATCTTGTAATTTGAAAATCTAAACCTATTTTAACAAATCTCATAATATTTAACAAATCCATACCTAACTACTTGAACTGTAATATCCCAACTTTCATGTTATATATCCTACTTTTGGACCCGATCGTGCATACTTTTAGTGCTATCAAGAGTAAATTTGGACATCAAAATGACTTTCGGTGAGCATAACTTGAAATTCGTAATTCCAAATGATGCTTGATTTTTGTGATTATTACTTTTCTAATATTTATGTTTTTTAGAAATTTTCTCAGGAACTCCAAAAAATTTGTAAATTTTGCTAATTGCGGAGTATTAAATTATTTTTCTAATTACTTCAATATTTTATATATTTCATTCCGAACATTAAACAAATGTATAAAGAAATTTCTAACATCTACATCACATATTAATTTGGTAAAGTTTGGAGATCGTCCAACCAAACCGTAATAGGAAAAAAATAAATAAAAATAAAAATATTATTTAAAATTAAATAACTTAGATTATCACAAGTGGAAAATCTACACAAATGCTTGAAATTATTTGGAGATATTTATTTTAAGCAAAGTAGAGAATAATTTTTTCTTTTACGTTACAATAAGTATATCTCAAAATAATTTTTATATATGCTTTGAAATAAGAAAAATAGAATATTAAGGCTTATTTCCAAAAAAATATTTTATTGATATTAGAATATAACTCAGATTTAAATTTAGAATCTCACATTACCTTTTTTTTTATCAATGAGTAATTCTCGCAAGTAAAATATTATAACTCATCTTGAGTAGTAGGTATTTTATCTTATATTGACAATTAATAAAAATAATAAAAAAACATTCTCACATCTTTGTGACTTATAAAAAAAATTAAAAATATATTCTCACTTCTTTACAGCCTGCACTTTGAATATTTTGTCTAAGACTATAAAATAAAATAAAATAATACTTAAAAATCTTCTTTATAGAAGGATAGATAATAAAAATATGTTAATAAAAAGACTCTAAATGAATCCACGAACATGAGATAATAAACACATATTTTTTAAATAAAAACATTATGGAAATTGCTATTACTCACCTTATCAAAAAATTATAATTTGTAGAATACTTCTAACAAAAGAATATTTTCATAGCCTGGAACAAAAAATATCACATGAGAATAAATGTTTGAAAATTAAAATTATGATGAGACAAACAAAATAGTTTTTCTTGAGTAAAAATAAAAAGTAGATTAAGATATTAATAGACATGAGTAGAGATAAAGAAAGGGAGTAAAGGATATCAGAGGAGGAGGAATAGGGAGATTGTTGAAATGATTTTGATGTTGGTGAGTAACTATCCATACTTTGTTTGTAACCGATTTTCTCTTTTTTCTCTCACCTTTTTATTTTTTACAAGTCTAACTGGCAGTTTAAAGGATTTGTAAAGGAATTAAAAGTTCTAAAAATCTCAAAAATAGGAAAGGCCAAACCGAATTTTTTCCAATTTTCTAATTTTTTATTTTTTAAATTGGAAATCTTCTCTCTCTTATTTGCTTGGTAATATAGTAAGATGTGAACTAAGAGAGTATAGCGGCTGCGTATGTGAACAATCCATTAAGATAAGGTTTGTTTTAACTTCTGTAGTATTGTTTTAACTTCCCATTCTTAAAGGTTAATAAACCTGTCTTGTTAGTTATAATGTAAGATTTTAAATATGAACCACTCACAGAAGAAGATAGCTACAATAATTCTACTAATGCAAGTTAAAATCTTCATTTCTACACTATACTGTATTTAGCATAGTAACCAAAAATATTATGCACAATTGTTAGGATTTTATTGCATGATTCAGTACTTGATCCCACTATGTTTCAATGTAAGCACACTATTAGGCATGATGGAATTGTTACATGTTAAAAAAATAAAGTTATAAATAGAATCCACTATATTCAGAAATGGTTACAAGCAAATTATCTGCAAACATTAGTATGTATGTTATGTAGTACTCAATTTTACTGTAATGACATGCCATGTCCATTAAGGTGGCATACTAGTATAAGCCACAATGAATATTAATTAGGTTGTATGCTTAGAAAAACTGTTTCCTCAATTTTAGTATTACTTACTGATTCTAATATGATCGGACAAATACACTATATCGGTATCTATGATATGAAGTTCATAAGTTCGTGTACATTCTGACATGAATAAGCTAGACTTAATAGGAAAATATCTGATGGATAAGAATCATATGTATGAGGATTTATATGATTACAATTTAGGAACCAAGACTTTCATTATAGCATTTCCCGATAGTTTTGGATCACTATCTGATCTAATTATATGTTTTCAACGTCGAGCATCCATTTTGATACAAGATCTAAGTTTTATTATGAACACCAAGTGGTGTGTTATGGTTCAGCACCATCGATTTGGATCGGGTTCTGGATTTATACTTTTACTTATACAATAATAGAAAGTAGTATTTTTTTATCCATCAGTGATAGTTTTAAATATCTAACTGATTAATAATTTATCTAGGTTCTTATATTTTATATAAGACCTGAATGAGATCTATTGCATGCCTCTGATCTGCATATTCTTGAACATCTGATTTAATTGTCACTCCAACTTTATTTATATTATCCCTAATTAATACTATCACGACTGATATTGACAAATCATATTCACAATCACTTATTTTAAGTACTGTAATATTACAATCTCTCTTATTTTTTGTGTTACTCATTGGGTTTAATCCCACTTGGTTCTGAACCCAAGTCTGAAAGGTGAGGAAGGAGAACCAGTGATGTGATAATTTAACTGTAAGCATAAAGTATCGATGTAGCACTTTACAGGTTGTCCCACAGAAATCTCAAGTGTTTTGCAATTCTCGCTATTCCTATTATTCTAATGAACAAACTAAATATTCTAAGTTGATGTTGAGTTTATCTAATTAGCCTAGAATATAGAATCCACTAGTTTCCAACTATGAATTACTTTTATTACTTTCTTCCTATCATAAAAATTCGATCTTTTAGTTTTAATCTTTACTTAAAGTATTCTAAGTATGAGATATCGAGTAGTGTGCAAGCATAACTCATCAAAGAAACTACTTTTCATAAAAGCAAAATAAATCATTAGATAATTTGACAAAGAAAATGAAAATCAACAACCCCAAACTCTAACTAAGTATAGGCTATTAAGAAACTTAACTCAAGTATAATTTATCAAAGTATTTATCTATGAGTCTTATATTTTAATATTTTAATAGAAAAATCATGTCTTTATTATTTTAATTAGGAAGAAAATATTATAGAGCAACTACATGGTGGATTCTAGTTTCATCTATATCCTAGAGTTAAGCTAAATTAGCTACTTATAATTCCAATAAGCAAAATCCTATTTTTATTCATGAAAGCAATTAAATCTAATTTAGAAATCAAATAAACCTGAAGTAGAAAGCAATTAAAAGAGAATTAGCTAAGAAACATTGAAGAACAATAAAGATTACCTTTTGAGCCGGTATTGTGATCGTCAACCCTTCAGCAAACCCTAATTTTTATTAATTAAAAAATTCGAGTATAAAACTACATGATTAAACCCTAGATTACAAGGATACGACCAATATATAGGCTTCGAAAATCAAACCCTAATTTTGATACAACTGAAAACTATAAAATTATGTCGAAGCGCTCAAAGATAAAACACCCTGTGGGGCTCTCTTTGTGCCGCCAATTTGCGGCAAAATGCCGCTAAATAGCTCCATTATAGTAGTGATTTCTTCTAGTTTTTCTTCCGCACGAGTCTCTTGTCTTGTACTTTTGATTCTTATGACTGTATTGGATTTTGACTCTCTACAGTATCACTGTCTTGTAGTTTGATCATTTTTAAATCTTTTCTGAACTTAATTTTCTAATCCGACTCTGATTTTATGCCATCTCCTTGTAGGAATAGGATTACCTGAAAACAAACTAAAAATACCCAAGTATCATTTATTTAGATAAAATATGGGAGGAAAAATATAATATATGATACTCATCATACCCCCACACCTATCTTTTGTTAGTTTTCGAGCAAAACCTAACCCTAAAAAGGAAAAGAAAAATCCTAACTCACTTTCGCAGGAATCGCGATTGCACTTAGCATGTGCAACAAATCTTTAAACTCCTAGGTTACCCTAGTGGACGAGTGGTGTCTCGTGAGGATTTGCAGTGAATATATCCACAAAATTCATGAAGAAAATAGATTAAGGGATAATGAAAAGAAAAATAAGGATAACCAAAAATCAAGAAAAATAAAAAATTTTATACAAAAAAAAGAAATATCGTTTTTTTAATTGTATTTTCTTCAATCAATCACACTCATATACAAACTCAAGAACGCATTTAAATTATCAATTTTCAAATCAAGCGACATATTAGATACACTTATTATTTTAATCAAAACTTTAAATCCTATCTTTCGATACCCACTAACAGATAATCCATTGACTTCTATACATCTACATGCACATATGATAGTCTACTTTGGACTTGGATTCCAACTCAAACTCATGATTCATTTTCTCTCTCATAACAAAAATCTTTTTTCTTTTTCTTTTTTTAAATTTTTTAAAGAATATTTCACCTTTCATGCAAATATTCACGCTTGCTTAGGTGTAAAGTACCCGATTACTCGGCATACTCTTTTTTCACTATTGAGCCTATTGCCTTAATATCATGCGCACCCTATTTTTTTATCATTCTCGAGACTATTGCCTTAATACCAGGCGCACCTCATTTTTTTATTCTCACTTTTTTTATCATTTTTTTCTTTCTTTTTTTTGTTTAAAGAGAGAAGACTTACTCAATCGTTATCATCTTTATCCTTAACTTAATAAACTATTGTGAAGTGAAAAATAGATGTATACTTACCTCAAAATTAATATTAGCAGTATTTATTTTTCAGATTTTAATTTTTTTTTCATAAAATTCTTAGTGTATCGTCCAATCTACTCTCCCGTCCAACTTCAAATCTAAATTTATCCCTTTATCAATAATTAGGTTGATCTATTGATGAAAATATAATTTCTTTTTCTAGTTTTTTCTTTTTTTTAGTTAGTTACCCTAAAAACTATCCGTAGTGTAAAATAAAGAAACCCCAAAAAAAAAAAATCTAAAAATAAAATAAAAATCCTAAAAATCTAAAAGTCCTAGAAAAACATGAAGAAAATATCCTAACCTACTTCCTCACACCTAAACTCGTGTATGCCCTCGTACATGAATAAAGGGTGGTAAAATAAATAAGAAAACTATTATATAAATACTATACAAATAATGAGAGTCATAAAAAGTTACGATCTCAATATCATCACCCTATTAATGCATGGAAAGCGGTTACGACCTCTTGATCGCTTCCCGCTTTCATAGTGTGTGCGTTTTAAACGTGAAGATGGTGCATTATTATATCTCATCATCCTCCTACAAGTCACGAAATTACCTGTCTGTCTCTTATGCCGCCCTCGTTTTTTCTTTGTCCACATGTAAGCATTAATAATTAGGTTAAAGAATTCTTCATGATAAACCTGCCAATCATCATTAGTAACAAGCATACATGTAGAAATATCATGAGATGAGAAGAGTGCAATATAATCAAGTAATGTGGTGGCGGCCCTTCTAACTCACGAAGTAATGCGAGCTCCTTTGCAAACAAATCCTCAAAATTTTGCTCATAAATCAATGGCACACTTGCACATGTATCATCATACATAGAATCAATATGTGCCAATTCATCTAATAATATGAGCTCATCCTCGAAAATTTGCTCAAATGAGGGTTTATCATCAGTGCAAGAGATAGAATGAGAGTGCAAACTATGAATCATATTGACCTCAATGAGAGAGCTCGTTGTGTGCTCATCCATATTGAATATGTTCAATGCCACAGTCATATTCCTAAATGATAGTTTTATGAGGCCACTCCTACAATCAATTAATACATTTGATGTTGTAAGGAATGATCTATCCAAGATAACGAAAATTTGATTGCATGGATTGGAAATCGACTCAGTTTCTAAGACAATGAAATCTATAGGACATATGAACTCGCTGACCTTAATAAACACATCTTCAACCATACCAAGTGGTCTCTTAATCGAATGATCAGCTAACTGTAATGTGATCTTGGTAGGTTGAATTTTTCCTAACCCAAGTTGCTAATAAATAGTGTCAGGAAGCAAATTGACACTTGCCCCTAGATTAAGCAATGCCCTATCAAATATAGTGTTCCCAATGATGCATGAGATTATTGGGGAATCTGGATCTTTGTACTTGACAGGCAAGGAGTTAGAGATAATTTGCGATATATTTACAGTAAGAAAAACTTTCTCAGGAACGTTTCTTACTCATTTTTTAGTGCATAAATCCTAGATAAACTTGGCATAAGTAGGAACATATTGTATAATATTAAGAAGTGGAATATTAACCTTCACTTGCTGAAATATTTCAAGAATCTTCTCTATCTGCGGTGAAGGCTTCCTAAACCGATTGGGATATCGTATTTTTAGCTTAGGAACAGGTTCTTCTGAATGAGTATGTGACGGTGATGGAGGTGATGGAGATGGTCATGGAGAAAGGGGTGGAAGAGATAGTGTAGCCTACGAAATAGTAGGAGTGAGATTAAGGGGCATGACTACATTACTGTCCAGTTGCTTGCCAGATCTGAGCGTGTGAATGGCATTGCATTGGTGAACATGCGGCTAATTGGAGTTTGAGGAATTAGCATTACGGTTCATCAAGGGTTGACTTGAAAAAGTACCATTTCCACGTTCACTCATTTGACTCACTAATTGTCCAACCTGGTGCTCAACATTCTTAATAGATTGAGAGTTCACGAGCAGGTGCTGATCTATTTTTTGAATAAAATCAGTTGACACTTTCATAAGATTTTGCATGTGCGTGTTAAGGTTGGACATATGCATGTCAAATTTGGAATGAGACTTGAAAAGATTTTCAACGTTCTTCTTAAGTGACCGGAGTCGCTTTTCTTGATCATTATTAGACCCCTATTGTGGATGTGAGTGGTTTTGTACATGTGATCTATTCTGATTGTTCCCATAATTTGAAGCGTATGGGTGTTGATAAACACCCACATTTGATCTTGAAAACTGACCATTGGCTGGAGGTTGAATGTTAGGGTTAGAGGCCCCTGGATATTGCCCCTAACCACATGAGATATTTGAATGGTTCCTCCAGCCAAGATTGTATGTCGGAGCATAAAGATTGTTTATGGGTTGTTGATATAAGGTATTAGCCTGCTCAAGTGTGGGTCCCATAAGATTCATTAACAATAGACACTCCTCCATAACGTAATTCAGAGTTCCGCAATTAAAGTATGTGAAAACTTGAATTTGATTTACCTAACCCACTGGTGGAGCACTAGGAGTCTCCAATACCTCAATTCTCCTCATAAGAGCTGCAATCTTAGCTTCGACAGTTATAGAGCTATCGACGCTATGAATCCCACCCTTATGCGCAGAACTTGATGCACTGGGTTTCTCAGCTGGACTCTCCCACTGCATAGTCTTTCACGATAGGTCCTTAAGAAAGTCTCATGCTTCATTTTCGTTCTTTCTCATGAACTCCCCTTGACACAGATTCAAGAAGAGTTTTGGATGTATAATCGAGTCCTTCATACACAATTTGACACTACCGCCACTTTTCTATCGCATGGTGGGATCACTGAGATAAACGATTCTTGAACTGTTCCAAATATTTCCAGGAGGGTTCTCCCGACACTTGACGAAATTGATTGATTTGATTTCGAATTCTGGTCATCTTGTGCGTGGGATAATACTTCTTAAGAAATACTGCAACAAATTCGTCCTAACTAGTGATTGAATTAGTAGGTATACTGTCCAACCACTTCTTGGCATTATCCTTAAGAGTGAATGGGATGATGCGGAGCTTAATTGTATCCTCCGATAAGTGCTGCAGTTTTATCATTATGCATACTTCTTAAAATTCACTGATAAAGAGATATGCATCCTCTGAATCAGAACCAGTGAATTTAGGAAGCATGCTAATGTACTGCGGCTTCAATTCATAATGATTACCCACTGCGTGTGGAAGTTTTATATATAATGGTAGTGATGTGCGTAACGGGTAATATCGATCCTGAAGAATCGGAATTGGTTAGTCCATGTTATCCCCCATGAACGAATCTGATCTCATTAGTCGACCAAATTGATCATGGGTCCAATGTGTCATGAACCAGCGACCGTGAGTGTATGCGTGAATTTCCTAAACTAATGCAATAAGTGGGGTGTGGTGGAGATAAAACGGTGGAATAGATATGATCAAAGAAAAAATGTGATTCCTACTTCTTATTTGTATTTTTTTTACAGAACCAGGAACACTAGACATAGAAACAGAGAAACTTTGGGGGGAAAAGTAACCAAAATTGCTGCTAAATAGTGGCAATTGCTGCTATTTGTCGGCAAAACCAACGAGTTTAGATCCCTGGTTATTTCAGTGAACTTACGAGACTCTTCTTGTCCCTTTTTACTTCCTGTATCTCAAGTTCCAGATTCCTGCACACTCAACCCACACTGTTAACCCGTAAAATATTAGAACAAGTAAGAAAAATACCGTCGATCCCGGCAACGACGCCAAAAACTTGATGTGATAATTTAACTCTAAGCGTACAGTATCGATATAGCACTTTATAGGTCATTCCACAGAGATCTCAGGTGTTTTGCAATTCTCACTATTTCTATTATTCTAACGGACTAACTAAAGATTTTTAGTTGATGTTGAGTTTATCTAATTAGCCTAAGATATAGAATCAACTAGTTTTCAACCATGAATTATTTCTATTATCTTCTTCCTATCATAAAATTTGATCTTTTAGTTTTAATCCTTACTTAAAATATTCTAAGCATGAGATATCAAGTAGTGTGCAAGTATAACTCATCAAAGAAACTACTTTTCATAAAAGCAAACTAAATTATTAGATAACTTGATAAAGAAAATGAAAATCAGCAACCCCAAACCCTAACTAAGAAGATGAAAATCAACAACCCCAAAATCCAAACCCTAACCCCAAGCCCTAACTATCAAGAAACTTAACTCAATTATAACATATCAAAGTATTAATCTACGAGTTCCTGTATTTTAATCTTTTAATAGAAATATCATGACTTTATTATTTTAATTAGGAAGAAAATATTAGAGAGCAACCACATGATGGATTCTAGTTTCATCTATTTCTTAGAGTAAGCTAAATTAACTACTCATAATTCTAGTAAGCAAAATCCTATTTTTATTCATAAAAGTAATTAAATCTAATCTAGAAAGTTAATAAATCTAAACTAGAAATTAATTAAAAGAGAATTAGCTAAGAAAAACTGAAGAATAGCAAAGGTTAACTCTATAGCCAATATTGTGGTCGTCACCCCTTCAACAAACCCTAATTTTTTTAATTAAAAAATTCGAGTACAAAACTACAGGATTAAATCATAGATTACAAGGATATGACCAATAAATAGGCTTTGAAAATAAAACCCTAATTTTGATACAACTGAAAAACTAAAAAATTACGTCGAAGCGCCCACAAAAAAATCACCCTGTCTGCCCCTCTTTGTGCCTCCAATTGGCAGAAAAATGCCGCTAAATAGCGGCATTATAGTGGTGATTTCTTCTGATTTTTCTTCTACACAAGTCTCATGTCTTGTACTTTTAATTCTTATGACTATATTGGATTCTGACTCTCTGCAGTATCACCGTTTTGTAGTTTGCTCATTTTTAAAATCTTTTCTGGACTTGATTTCCTAATCCGTCTCTAATTTTATATCATCTCCTTATAGAAATAAGATTACCTGAAAAACAAACTAAAAATACCCGAGTAACATTTATTTATATATAAAAAAAAATAAAATATGGGAGAAAAAAAATAATATATGATACTCATCAACCAGCCCCAAGCGACGACCTATATTTTCTTGAGCATACCGTGCGGTAATAAGAAGTAGACCTTCTGGAGATCCTTTATGCATATTTGTTTATATTTTTTTGTTTTAGCACTACTTTATCCTTTGTCCTTATGATTTATCTAATTGTTTAGAGCAATGTGCTTTTTATATAACCAACTCTTTATATAAATAAGAAATTTTCAGTTTCAGACATATTATTTATTTATTTGTTGTGGCAGTAGTAGCAGTTATTTTAAGATCATGTGCTTGTTGGGTAGTGTAGTATAGATCTAAATAGCTTCTTCCATTTGGAAAGCAGCTAAAAATCTTACTCTCTTATATGTTATGGATTTTTTAACTTTATATATAAGCAAGTACTTTCTCATAAAAAAAACTTTTCTTTTTTCAATGTATTATTGGAATTTCAGTCCTAATCTCTCTTATTAACTTTACCTAGAAGAAAATAGGAGGAAGCATTAATTTATACTTTAGATTTATTTTTATGACTAATAATGTTGTTTGAATTCATTCATTAGTTTTATCATTCCAATCGAACAATTCTTTTTATCTTATGGCTGCAATTCTGGTTAAAATATTAAATTTATTGTTCTTTGCTTGTAGGTTGATTTGCTGTAACATGGTGATGATGTTGTGGAACAAGACCATATTTATTTAATTTTCTATATTAAAGATTTGTTAACTGAAAGTGAAGAACTTTGATTTTTTTTTTTTTTATTATATCCCATGCATGCTATGTATTTTCTAATTTCCCATAAGTAGTGGCTCGAAAAATCTATATTTTGATTTTGATTTACCTCACATGAAAACTAATTAAATAGATGATTTGTTAATTTAGTTGTGTATTTTGTATGTGAAATTTTTATTCAAATATATGTATTCATTATTGGATTTTATTTGAAACATTTCATTAATTAAAATGTTAATGTATATTTGATCTACTATTTAAAGAAGTAACCAACTCAAAAAAAGGAAAATGAAAAAAAATACTATCCTATTTCAGTTGATAGAGGGCAGAGTAGAAGGCATTGCTGACAGTGTCTAGCGAGTACAACTTTAGGACACCCATTGCCGGAGAGTACTATGGATAGCAGCAGGTCGCTGTCAATAATGATATGCTTATAGCAGTGTATCTGTGTGTATATGTACATACTTTTCATACAAACTCCTTGCCTACTCTTCAATTACAAATAGGTCATGATAAGAAGGCACCAATAATTTAGCATGACAAATTGTGAAGTTGTTTCATCATTTATAAGAAAATCAATGGGTTTATAGAAAACTAAAAGAAAAAAATGATACATATGCTTTCGAAATTGCTCTATCTTTTGGTCACAACCGATCTAAGAGAGCTAACTTAGGAAGTTTTCGGTGACTGTTGGATTATTGTATCTTATTCTCATTATTAAATCATTCTTAAAGTATCTCGCGGTATATCCTGTAGCAGTATCAGAAATAATGGTCGTGGTCCCATTATGCATGGAACACTCATAAAGCATATAACATATTTCTCTTGATAGTTTCAATTAATTCACAATAAACATCAATACAATAAAACTTATTTATATATATGTTTAATTCCACATTAGTATATTTTGTCCATCAACATCATGATATATTTATACTACCATATATTTGATTATCATTATTTTCAAAAGAAGTGCAACTAAATCATTGATTTACACTATTAAATATATATTTTTCATGATATTATCATATATATATTTGTGACGACCCTAATCCTTAATATCGGTTTATTCCATAATATCCGTATTAGTTCGGGAGCTCGGATATTAATACGGTCGTGTGCTGACTAAATTGAGTTATATTTTTCAATCTAATCTTCAATTTAAAATTCTACAGAGTGAAGACCTCTTATCTTATTATTTTAAAATTTACTATATTTTTCTTGAATTATTCTGGATCAACTGATTTTCGAGTAAATATCCGACTAAAATAATCAAAATAAATTAAGAATTTTAATTTTAACCTCATACCAACTTCAAAATCATCTCCAGCGGTCTAGCAATCATCCATGACTAACTTTGGATTGCATTTGACCCAATGGTAATGTTGTAATTAAGATGAATTTTAAAGATTATAACATGGCAGAATAACCACTTTCCACTTGCAATTTGACCCATCAAATATACATACATACACACACAGACACACATACATGCATACATGCATACATACATATAATATATATATATATATATATATATATATATATATATATATATATATATATATATATATACATACATACATACATACATACATACACACACACACACACAGATATATATATGTGTGTGTGTGTGTGTGTGTGTGTGTGGTCTCGTGAGTGATAAGTTCTTTGAGTACCATTATTTAGTAATTATTATTGAACTGTTACTAATCCTAATAATCATCACCTATTCACTTGCTGACTGAATTGACCGAAAGATTGAACTAAACTAAATGAACACTAGGTTCTGAGGGAAATCAGTGATTGTTGTAATTTGATAGCTGAATATAACTATACAATGTTTTCCCTTATGTGAAGATTCGAAATTGACTCCGACCTATATTGCTAGTGTTTCCTATACGATAGGGTTTGGGATAGGCACTTTGACAATATAGTCATTGTTTCCTATATGAGAATATGGATAGGCTCTGACCCAAAAACTAATATTATTGTTGGCGTTTTCATTGGTGCGATAGAAATGCATTAAGAGTTGTCAATATTACATCTTCATGAATTTTCAAATCCATATATAAAAAATAATTAAACTAAAACGGCCATAATAAGACATGTGTTTAGAGAATGAATAAAATCCTTGTCGATTTTTCTATTGATTTTTTTGATATTGGTATATTGGATTTCTATATTATTACTTTTCTATATTGATTGCTTTCTAAGACCCTGATTCTGTATGACTAAACACAGAGACAAGTTTAGATGTGGAACTGTACGGGATGGATCAAGACCTGGTAGCTTATTTCTTGGAGTAGATGGAGATACATGACTGATTAACTTTTGAGTAGTTTTATTCGCTAAATTTTTTGTTAGAATTGTGTAAGTACTTATGACATATTTATTGACTTCACTTGAAACAGTATTTTATTTTTCTTAAGGATATATTATTAGTTATATTTACTTGGATTTATTTAATGCAAATATATCATTTGAACTGAGATGTTAATTAGTTGTTTACTATTATTATCCATATTCCGCAGTGATATTACTGTACTGTTTAATTTAAAGCTAGTCATGTTAACAAATATAGTGAAATGACTTAGCTATCCATATTCCAGATAGTGGTTTATTTTTCTTAAGAATATATTATTAGTTATATTTACTTGGAGTTATTTAATGCAAATATATCATTTGAACTGAGATGATAATTAGTTGTTAACTATTATTATCCATATTCTGCGGTGATATTACTGTACTGTTTAATTTAAAGCTAGCCTTGTTAACAAATATAGTGAAATGACTCAGCTATCCATATTTCAGATAGTGGTTGGTTACTATTAACCTTATTGCATCATCTAAATAAGGGGAAAAAAATACATTTCATGTACTCTTTTAATACCGGACCCATCCATATTTCAATCTCTCTTAAAAGCTAGGTTCTGATATAATTATGATCTCACAAACTTGCTAAAAGATCATACCATCATACCAATATTGCACTTGCATAATCAACTACTTCGAACCAAAGATAAGGAAGCAAGTTCAAAGTAACAAAATAACTCCATACATTAAATAAATGTGTAAGGCTCTGGTTGCTAAAATCCAATCCGGATCACTTTCAAGGTAAAATTTTAATGGATTGTGCAAGACATAACTTTCTACGTCCATTAAATTAGTGAATGATTATAATTTATTAATAATAAGTAACACCATATTTCCTATAAATTCTGCTAATTTACTTTGCATTCAGAAAATCTTAACCCTTAAAAAAATTTAGTGGAAGGCTGGGGTTACGCTTGGACGGTCCTCATAATCTTGCAATTTCGGAGATGATCTGAATCCAAAATAACCGTTCTCGCTACGGCTTACACTCTATCAGATAATAAACCATGTAAGAACCTAAATATAAATAAGTAAAAAATATTCTACAAACCATGTATGAACCATGTAAGTAAATAAAAATTTTAATTTTATAATAAACCATGTAAGAACCTAAATATAAATAAGAAGAAAATATTTTACAAAATAACTAGTCATCCAAAGGACTACATATTTATTATGTAAAATAGATATTTTTTTCTCATAAACAAATAAGGTCTAGTACATATTTATTATATAAAACAAATAATTTTTACTTAACTCATATAACAACGACAACTACTAAGCCTTTTATCCCAAGTAATTGGGGGTAGACTACATGAACCAAAACAAATTATTCTTTCTTACAACAATTTTTACTTAATTCCTATAAATATGAAAAAGAAAAGGATTATAATTCTATAAAATTCATTATTCAAATATCCATACTATATAATACAAAACATATATTTTTAATATATATCATTAGTAGATGAGAGTTAAAAGTTTATGAACATTTGATTATTTTCAGCCTATGGAGTCAGACCCTCTTTGTCCAAACCCATACAGTTAATAGATGGATATAAGTAATATTAATATAGGTAGTACAAGGCTAGACTCTAAGCATGGTGATTTGACTCGAATTTTAACTAGGCTTAGCTTAATTTCCAATGTTAATAACAACCATGTCAACTTGGGAAATGTTTTGGTACCTAACATTTTGTGGCAGGAAAACTTTTCTCATCAGTTTGTTAATTTTGCAAAGAGCGATATTTTCAAGTGTGGGTATGAAAAACTATAGTTCATAGTACACGTTCTAGCGAAAATAATAATAATAATAATAATAATAATAATAATAATAATAGTAATAATAATAATAATAATAATAATAATAATAATAATAATAATAATAATAATAACAACAACAACAACAACTTGGAAAATGTAGAAAGAAGTTTTATGAGGGCTCGACTGAAAAAACACCCATTACTATTTTTCTTTCCATTTTCTATTTTCTATAGGCGAAATATTAGAAATCTACTAAAATAATTTATAATTATATTTAAATGGGTGCTTACTAGAAAAGAAAATTTATAAAAGGTTTATCAAAAATACAATGTATAATAACCATAATTATGAGGTTTAGGGAATTAGGTTTTTTCAATATTTGTATATAAGGAGAACCTTTTATCTCTGTTTTCAAAAGTTAAAAGACCTTTTCTTCTCCAGGAAATAAAAGATAGTTTGTTTCTTTCAGTGCCATCTACAGGTAAAATTCTCCCTTTTTCTCTATTTTTTTGCATTTTTTTCTGCTTATTACTCGAGTAAAAATGCGAGATAATTTCTTTTTTATATGAGATTTTTTTACTGGTAAATGGTTGCATGATACAATCTGAAAAAATTATTTCTTCTTTTTATTTTCTATGTAAGTTTATATTTTTAATTTCTATTGTAGATGGCGTTTTTTTGTCCATTAAAATGTATTCTTTTGTTGGAATTGATTAATTGTAGTCTCAGTATGGAGCCAAGAAGAACAATTGAACAAGAGTATATATGTTGAGTTTGAGATTCTTCTTGGAGATATTCCAACTACTAATTCAAGAACAATGGGGGAGAGAATAATGTCTTCCTTATTGAGAAATCTACTAGATGAATCCTCTCTATCATCGGCTTTTAATGAGTTGGATCTAGGAGAGAACAAATGCTCAGGATTTCACAGGCGAAATGCTCCATTTTCATTGATCGAGAAGTATACATGATCAACATGGCGATAATTTTCACAACTGGATATGGAAGTCGTTATGGTTAATATGGCCAACTAGATAATGGAAATATTTATGGTCAATATGGTAACTCCCCGCATCCCAATATATAAGTAGTGTTTGACGGTGCACTGTAGCAGAATATACCAAGTCTTAAAATGCATAAAAATAAGTATTTACTACTACGACATAGTTATATACATATACAAAAAGAATAACATTAAAATAAATGAACGATTTATTACAATAATAGAATAATTAAGTCAAGGGACATGAAAGGATCCAAAAAATTAATACTCTTAATATAATCTAAAATTTAGAGTCTGAAAAATAAGAAATAAAAATAAATAACATTGTCTGTTTAATTGAAAGAATAGAAAATGGATAAAAAAAAGGATCTTATATAAAATCTCTCAGCGTAAGCACCTATTGAGTTTTTGCTAGCTCCTCGAGACTTGGTTCTAGGCTGATTGGGTCTTCTCCTTCGGTAACCTACAAATCACTAGTGTCTAGGTGTGTCAATCCAGGGCCATTAGAATGATCTAACAAGTATTGCAAGAACTGAGGTAATAACTTAAAGGTATGCTATATGTGATCTGTAATATATAATGACCAAAAATTAGTGAAGTAGAAAACATACGAGAACATCATGAAAACTATATCATGTAAATTATGAATCATGAATTTAATTATCTGGTCCTTAATATAATGATGATCAACTGATAATAAATGCATGCTATTAATAACATTAAGCAAATACAGTAAAATAGAAATAAACTTGTAATAAAGCATAATATACTGCATTAATGTCTATTGTGAATTAATTCAGAAATGTTAAGAGGAAAAAGACACATATTTTAAGATCGTTTCATACATATCTGGGACAATGGTCCCATAACTCTTGGTAATGCTCTAGGACCGTACCACTAGATACTCAAGAAAAATACAATGGACGAGCTTACGCTCCTAGTCCTCAAGCCCTATAATATGACATGACACTGATCCAATAATAACCCAATGACCTCCTAGATTAGGTCCTTAAAATTCGGCTCAATGATATATTCCCTCCCCCTTACAGATGATAGTTAGATACTAGAGATGAAAGTGTAGGATCTAGATTTGTCAAAAATCTTTGACTTTGCTTATGCAAGTTGTCATGTACCAAAACCAAAGGATATTGTTGATGGGATGCAAAAAAAGAGAATCGTCACTTCGCTCATGCACCATCTTTTAACTTTGCTACCACCGGTAAAGCAGGAAGCCTAAAAGAACAAGAAAAGAAAAATATCCACTGCGCAATCAAAAAATGTATATTTCTCAAAATATGTGTTCAAATTTATTTGTCCAGTTCTCACCTAATCCCATTATTTTGTTTTATGTGCTAAGCATTTAATTGAATCAGGCTAACATGTAAAAAATTGATATAAAGTGCCCATATATATTGGTTTTAATCATTATAGGCCAACGGAAAATATTTTAAATAATTGGATAATTAGGATAGATTAAAATATTAATTATGTCAAAGAAATTATATTTTTGAAACAAAATAATCAGTTATATAAGGAAGTAATTAAATACTTTTAATTTTTTTATTTTAAGACCATAAAGTAACTTCCAGTTTATGAGAAATGAGTGATAAGTAGATGAGACATGGACTATACATATAATACAATAAGTAGATGATTCTAAAGAGGCCAAAAAGTCAAAACTTATTAGAGTTTAATTAATATAGACACAACAAGACACTGCAATCCCGAATTATAGGCATATACCTTATCATAAATGATTTTATCTTTGTTACATGTAGTCCTCCCCTCTCAGAATTAAGTATATTTAGGTGAGTAATTCATCTTTATATTCTACATCCTTGCTCTTTGTATTAAGTGCTTTGACTGAAATTTTTCTAAATAGTAATTATGTAATCTATTAATAGTCTTAGTGGTGCTAAATTATAGTAATGATTTATGTCTTTCAATGGTCCATCCTTGAGATTTTACACTTAAAAGGGAACTTTGGATTACTAAGGAAGATGATACCATAATCTGGGGAAAAATAGATATCAACGATTGCTTATTATTTTTTTATGGATGCTAAAATTAATAGGCCTTAGAGGTTAAATAGAGAAGGTCAAGAGAGATTTACAATGAAAATAAATTATATGCAACTTGTGAGAACCGTAATCCTTAAATCATTGTATCGATTTATTTTGTATCATCCGTATCAGCTCTATTGTCCTAATACTGATACTGGTAGATACTGAGTAAATTAAATTCTATCTTTTAATCTAGTCTTTAATTTTAAATTTCGCATAAATGAGACCTCTTATCTTATTATTTTGAATTTTTTCATATTTTTCATAAGCTATTTCGGATTAGCCAATTTTTGGACAAATACCCAATTAAAATAATCAAATTAAATAATAAATTCAAATTTAAAGCTCCAACCAACTCCAAATTTATCCTAGATGCCCAATAGCCATGAAAAAATTTGAATAGGAATTGACCCAATAGTAAACTTGTAATTAAGATGATGTTTAAGGATTTTTAATATTGCAGCATACTCACATTTCACAAACTATTTGACCCCGAATTAAATTCAGAAAAATATGAGAAAAATTTATTTTCTTTCTCTTGCTCTCTTCTTCATTTTCTATTTATACCTTCAACCCTAATTCCCTTTCTATTTTTCTCAAATAAGTTTCCAAGTATTCAACCTGAGAGCGGGTTGAAAAATCTACAATATAGTCACATGAGTTTGTTCTTGAGTTTTCTTTCAAATCACCTCTAAACTTATCTATCAGCATGGAAAAACCTCTCTAAATCCTGTCCTTATCCTATAGGGTAATTCTTGGGAAATTTCTCTACTTTTAAGGTGTAATCGCATCAATATCGCTTCATTTCCGATTCGTGTTCAACTAAGAGTAAGAATACACTCTCAAATCCTTTAAACATGTGATTTCTTAATGTGATTTCCTCTCATGTGATATCGGATATATTATTAGCCCAATTTTATAATTATAAATGCACAATCTTGCATATATCTTATGTTTTATTGCACATATCACACCGTACATGTTATATGTGTTCAAACCAGTGCAGACCTATACACCAGTCCATTTTAAAACTGTCATAAGTTTTACATCTTAACTCCGATTGATATTATTCCAGTGTTATTAGAAAGATAATTCATAAATTTACAATTTATCTAACTACTATTTCCCTAATTTATCCATTTTTTAATCCATAAATAGCCTACAAGTTGTATCATTACTGCTGTCTCAGATTAGCAACTCAGCAATAGCAAGCCATGACAAAATAGCTATAACTTTTGCTTTAGAACACCAATTGAACCCATTCAAGTTGCATTAGGAAGTTAATTGAATTATCTAGGACTATATTTTAGACTCTAGATTTAATTCTGTTTCAGTCAAAAATAATCTACAAGTCTCAGTTGTACCAGGTTCATAGCAGCGGTATGTTTATAGTAAAACTGCCATAACTTTTGTTTTAGAATTCTAATTATAATCATTTAAGATTCATTAGAAAGATAATTAAAGTTTCTATAATTATAGGAAATCTTAGGCCCTAATCCCATTTTGTGCTAGTCAAACTAAACTTGGAAATTTAATTGTTCGTCAAACTGCAGCAACATAAGCACATGTGTCATGACCGTACATACTCCGCTTGATGTATGATATGAAACACACATGCACAGGTCCAATGACTCTTGTTATTACCGGTATATGATGACTTCAGACCTGTCATAACTCATATTTAGGCATACATGATATATTTATGCACATACCACTTGATATAAAATATGATATACATGCCACATATTTATTTATGTTATTCTTTCTTAGAAATGATAATTCACGCATAGGAACATTTTCTATAACTCTTGTACCAGCTAATATCACTCTTGTACTTGCCAGTATTACCGTGCATGTTATTTCATATTCACATGACTATTGATGCATGTACAATTATTGCATATGATACATTGATACTTAATAAATATTACATTGTGGAGTTTAAAATCATATCCAATTTGCTTAACGACATACCATTCAGTTCGTATGAAAATCGGTACCATATGATTCTTATTAAATTTGCCTAATGGCATGCCATCAAGTTCATGTGGAAATATGTGACGCCCCAAATCATATAGGTGGGCCCGAATGTGTGTCCTAATATGGGTAGGGTGTCACCGATGGGAATTCTAAACACCGGAGGCACGATGCCATTTTTTTCTTTCATACAATCAATGGTAAGAGATATGAAAGTGTGAAAGCATGGGTCTAATTCTTTCTGTCACAATATCACATGCATAAATATAGCAATATCCAAATATATATATATATATATATATATATATATATATATATATATATATATAAATTAAGTAATGTGTACATTAAAGTTTCTCATGTAGAGTCAAGTACAATATCAAAATAAAACAACTTATGTACTGAATATATATATGAGTGTCCAGATACCACAAACAAAGCTAGGAAATAAGATATATGTACACATAAACCAAAATAAAATATACAAAAAATGATGAGGATCCTATAAGAAATTGGATACTGGCGCTCGGCTTACTCCTAAAAATATGGACCCTCAATAAGTGGGTCCTCCTCTGCTACCGCTGTATGAGCTAGCAGACCTGGAGTGTAATAATCTTAGGGGTTACAACTGAAATAAGAATACAAATTCAATCTCGTGCAATTCTATGAGAACTATATAAGGATGTGTATGAGGCATGCTACTAAGAAACAATATAAAAGAGTTATGCATATGAATATTAAAATATGCTAAATAAAATATGAATCATGATGTACATTGTATATATAGTATAATATGATCAAATAACAAGATATGCCAAATATAATAAGAATCATGTGGTACATGTATGCATAAGAAAAATTGAATCATAAAATAATTGGTGTATATAGCATAATATTAATACACAAATTCTATCCTATCAGTTTGGATCTTAATGGTGAGGATTTCACATATTATAGGAGTGTACCGTACATGTCCGGTATCACGGTTCAAACCTGACATCACGTATCGGATCGCTGATAGGCGAACTGGATATCACTTATGTACTAAGAATCACAATCCAAACACTGATCTCCAAATGAGTTGGTAGTACCGCTAGGCACAACTAAGAAAATAGATAGTACTAGTATATAAACTGGGAGATGCATTCCAAATAATACAAGAGACTCCAACAACACATGTTTTATTCTACCATTTGTTTTTTTCGTACCCACAATACAATAAATACTTTGTATTATTAATGCGATATATGTAATAAAGCTACATGAATCAATGACCAAGTGAATATGAGATGAGATGTACGTCAACAATGGCAAGTATAAGAGCAATACTAGCAGGTACAAGAGTTACAGGATAAAAGTAATACTAGCAGGTATAAGAATTACAGGATATGTTGACTTTGTGAGGTATCATTTCCAAGAAATAATAACATGTACTATAGTAACATGCATAATTAAACATATGTACATGTAAACTGCGTAAAAATAAAATGATACGCATGTCAATACTGATAAGTATAAAAGTAATACTAGTAAATACAAGAGTTATAAGACACGTTCATGTGCGTGAGATACCAGTTCCAGGAAAGAATAACATGTATAAGTAATAATATCTATAAATAACATGTGTGCATGTAATTCATATCTTGTATTAAGTTGTATATGCACAAATATGGTATGTAAGTCTAAATATAAGTTATGACAGGTCTGAAATTATTATGTATAGATAATAACAAAAGTAATTGAATATGTATATACGGATATCATATCATAAAACAAGTGGCATATGCACAGATATAGAACATATGCTTGTGTTGTTGCAACTCAGCAGATATGTCAGATTTTCAAGTCTTGTTTGACTAGTGCAAAATAGAATTAAAGATTGAGATTCTGTATAGCTCTAAAGAATTCAATCATCTTTCTAATGAATCTTAAATGAGTTTAATTGGAGATTTACTATGGACTTGCTACTGCTGCCTGTAGACATCCAAAAATAATAATAATAATAATAATATAAAAAAATAAATAAATAAATTAAATGGGAGTGGCTCGCGGACCCCATCCACGAGTGCGCCCGCGGGAGCACACACGTGGGTGCGCTCGCGGGAGCACACCCGCGGGAGCGCCCTGCGGGTCCCACCCGCGGGATCGCTCCCGCGGGAGCACCCCGCGAGTCCCACCCGCGAGAGCGCTTCATCCGCAGGTTGCTTTCTACTTCTGTTCCGCTTTTGTTCCGTTTTGCATGGCGATCCGAATTTTTGGGGATTTAATGGAATTCGAGGGAAGAATTTGAGCCGGATTAGAAGTGCTTCTCAATCTATAAAATTGGGAACGGAGTTCAGAACAAGAGGGGAAAAAGGGGAGGAGATTCTTTTTGGCGGAGGATTTTTCCAAAGAGTCCACAAGTTCCAGAGAGATCAATCTTCATCCCGATCCATATCGGATCGTCAACAGAATCCAGAATCAAGACTCTACCGCTGCCAGAACCCACAAAAATAAAGGAGAATCGAAATCAATCGATCCCCATTCTTGTAATCTCGATTTTCTATTTGTAACTTTTCTTTTATTGCTATAATTCCAAAGTAAATTTTGCAATACAAAGAAAGATTCAATTTTTCGGGCATACAAGAATTGGCGACCACAGTGAGAGTTTGGGCGGCGCAATCCGATTTTTAAATTTTTTTTTCGGAGCCTAGGCTCATCGCCGGGTTGCGATAAAAAATTATGTGGCGTCATCGCCCATAAAATAAAGACAAGACGTCATCGTCTGTCAAAAAAAAAATTTATGAGGCGTCATCACCCATAAAAATAAAAAAAAAGACAAGACGTCATCGTCTGTCAAAAAAAAAAAAGTGAGGCGTCATCACCCACTAAAATTAATAAGGCGTATCGCCTGTTAAAAAAAATTTATTATGAGGCGTCATCGGCCATAATAATAATAAAAAAAATATCATCGTTTGTAAAAAAAAAAAAAGGTGAGGCGTTATCGCCCATAAAAAAAAAAGGCCCACAAAAAATTGACAAAATTGTAAAAATAATAATAAATAAATAAAATCTTTAAAAATAGAAAAAAATGCGGTGCGAGGGTGCCACCCACGGGTTGCATCCCGAGGGATGCCAAGCAAAAAAAAATAATAAATAATAAATAATAAAAATAGAAAATTAAAAAAATAAAAAATAACTAAATAAATTTACAAGTCCTCATCGCCTATCAAAATAAAGAAATAAATAAATAAAAATAAAATATAATAATAAAAAGCTAGGCGTGATCATCTAAAAAAAATAAGAATAAAAATAAAAAAAGAATTCAAAGGCGTCATCATTTATATAAAAAAAAATTCAGACGTCATTGCAAAAAAAAAAAAATATATATATATATAAATAAATAAAAAATCCTACGTCTCTATGACTAAGGATAGAGGGAAGTTTGGCATGTAAGTCCAAATAAATTTCTCGCCAACCCCACCATGCTGGGGGTAAAAAGCATGAATTACCTAACGCTATCAAGGTAACGGGAAGAGAATAAAATTCTCACCAACCCCACCATGCTAGGGGTAAAAAAGCATGAACTGCCCAATACCGTCAAGATAAAGGGAAGAGAACCAGTTTCTCGCCAACCCCATCATGCTGGGGTTAAAAAGTATGAATTGCCCAATACCGATTAGGCAATGGGAAGAGAACCAGTTTCTCGCCAACCCCATCATGCTGGGGGTAAAAAGTATGAACTGCCCAACGCCGTCAAGATAATGGAAAAAGAATTAATTTTTCGCCAACCCCACCATACTAGGGGTAAAAAAAAGTATGAATTGCCCAACGCTATTAAGGCAACGGAAAGAGAATAAATTTCTCGCCAACCCATCATGTTGGGGTAAAAGCATGAGTTGCCCAAAGCTGCTAAAGTAAAGGGAAGAGAAAAAGTTTGGCATTTAAGCCCAAACGAAACCCTCGATAACTCACCATGCTGAGGGGAATAGCATGGCTAGTCCAACTCAAACGGTTGTTAGTAAAGGCAAATCAAACCCGTTGATAGCTGGGGGTTTGCTAAAAACCCTAATCAGATCGTTCCCCTGTCAAGTTAAGATTTCACCTCTGACAGTAAAACTTTTCTCATTAATTTTCTCTGGTAGAACCAGTAAGTCTCCAAAATATTTGTCAAGTTAAAATTACACCTCTGACATCAGGATTCAAAATCAAATGAGATCAAATCACATTAAATCTCCTGTCATGTTAAGCGTTCACCTCTGACAGAAAAGAAAACTCACTAGAAGCAATCTCTGATATATCGAAGAGGTTCAATAGTATATCTCAAGCAACAAAACAGTTAGAAGATAGTGATTTTAGAATATGGTTCACAGTATACCATAAAAATCACGAAGAAGACTACAGAGCTAAAATCAAAGTGTCCAAAGTGTTTCGAAATTCGTTACAATTCAATACAGAATTTTGAAAACTTTGGAGGGGGTTATGTAGACATCCAAAAAATAATAATAATAATATAAAATAAAATAAATAAATAAATAAAATTGGAGTGGCTCGCGGACCCCATCCGCCGCGGGAGCGCACCCGCGGGATCGCTCCCGCGGGAGTGCCCCTTGGGTCCCACCCGCAGGAGCGCTCCATCCGCGGGTTGCTTTCTGCTTCTGTTCCGTTTTGCATGGTAATCCAGATTTTTGGGGATTTAATCGGATTCGAGGGAAGAATTTGAGCCGGATTAGAAGCGCTCCTCAATCTATAAAATTGGGAACGGAGTTCAGAACAAGAGGGGAAAAAGGGGAGGAGATTCTTTTTGGAGGAGGATTTTTCCAAAGAGTCCAGAAGTTCCAGAGAGATCAATCTTCATCCCGATCCAGATCAGATCGTCAACGGAGTGCAGAATCAAGACTCTACTGCTGCCAGAACCCACAAAAATAAAGGAAAATCGAAATCAATCGATCCCCATTCTTGTAATCTCGATTTTCTATTTGTAAGTTTTCTTTTATTGCTATAATTCCAATGTAAATTTTGCAATATAAAAAAAGATTCAATTTTTCGGGCATACACTGCTATAGACTTAGTACAACCGAGATTTTTAGATTAATTTTGACCAAGATAGAAATAATATTAGAGCCTAAAATCTTTTTCGTTTGTATATAATTCAATTAGCTTCCTAATTAAATTTAAAGGAACTCAATTGGAGTTATAAAGTAAAAGTTATCGTTATTTTACCATGAACATGATACTACTAAACTACAGACCTGATGCAACAGTATTAGATTAAGTTTCAGATTATTTTTGGCTATGAAGATGGCTAAATTAAAATAACTCGTAGTTAAAAGAATTGTAGTTTAATAAATTATCTTTCTAATAATATAAATGAGACCAATCAGAGTTAAAATGTAAAAATTATGGTAGTTCTAAGACAGACTGTTATATAGGTCTGCACAGCAATACAATATATGCAATGTGATATACATAGTGTAATACATATCATGAAACTAAAGATATATGCAACTTTGAGTATTCAAAATCTTGAAAGTGGGCTAATAATATATCCTGCATCATATGAGAGAAAATTGCAATAAGAAATTACAAGTTTAAAGAGTTTGAGAGTGTATTCTTTCATCTAGTTGAACCCAAATTAGAAATAAATCGATATTAATGTGATTGCTCCTCAAAAGTAGAAAATGTTTTCAAGAGTCACTCAAGAGAATAAGGGCAGATCATGGAGAAAGTTTTTCCATGCTGGTAGAGAAGTTTACGGTTGATTTGGAGAGCTTAAATTCAAGAACAAAACTCTTAATTTAATGGATTTTCAGTCCACTCTCAGCATGAATATTTGGCATTTTACTTGAAGGAATTAGAGAGGGAATTATGTTTTGAAGTCTGAAGAGAAAATAAAGAGGAATATGAGAGGAAAAAGCTTGATTTTTTTAGATTTTTCTGAATTTATGTCGGGAGTCAAACAGCTTGTGTTAAGTAAGTATGTGGTTATGTTAAAAACTCTTAAAATTTATCGTATTTACAAGTTTGTCATTGGATCAATTCCTACTCAAATTTGGTGAAGAATGACTATTGGGCTTTTAGAGATAAATTTGAAGTTGGTTGAAGGGTAAAATTGAAATTCTTAATTTAATTTGATTAGTTTAATTAAATATTTGCCCAAAAATTGATCGATTCGGAATAATTCAAGAAAAATATTAAAAAATCCAAAATAATAAGATAAGAGACCCCCACTCTGTGATATTTGAAAGTGGAGACTAGATTAAAGATATAACTCAATTTACTCAGTATTCGATTGTACCAGTATCCAAGCTCCCGAACTGATATGTATGACACAAAATAAACTGATACAAAAATTTAAGGATTAAGGTCATTACATTCTACCAATTTAATAAAAAATTTGTCCTCAAAATTTAAGTCAAGAATGGAAAATAACAATTAGATGGATGGTGAAGCCTTGATGGTTTAATAATGAGTTTAAATTCTAGGGTGGTCTACATATCTTTTGAATACTTAGATAAATAGAGAAAGCTCCTGTTAAGTATAACATGATAATATCATCCCCGCAGAGTATTCAATCCCTATGTAGTATAATGTTGATATTTAAATTTTCTTATTATGCGAGTATCTACTTAGTGATCCTAAATATTGTCATTTTAGGATTCTTATAGATAATTACTTGATAAAAATCTTATCAGTATTTGGACAAATCTAATAATCTATGGCAAGCTCCTAACAATGAAATAATAAACATATGTTACTCATAGAGAACGAGGACGAAATGAGGAACGGAAATAAAGAAATGTTATAGAACAAAATAAGAAAATATTAAATGATATTTATTGCATGTATGTAGTAGAATTTTAAGGTCATGGGTCAAATAATAAAAATAATTGACTACTCTAATACTACTTTGTGATGCCCCAAATTACATAGGCGGCCTGAGTATGTGTGTCCAAATATGGGTAGAGTGTTATCGGTAAGCACTCTCAATACCGGAGTGTGCACAAGGCCATTTTTTTTATGCAATCACATGCAAGAGATATGAAAGTATGAATACAGGATATAAACTACAAGACTGATTCTATCTTCTCCAACGTCACAGGCAAAAATATAATAATATCCAAATATATATATGTATATATATATATATATATATATATATATATATATAATAAGTAATATGTGCATCAAAAAATTGCTCATATAGGTCAAGTACAGTATCGGAATAGAACAACTCAAATACTGAATTATACAAGAGCGTCTGGATGTCACGAACAAAACTAGAAAATATGATATATATATATATATATATATATATATATATATATATATATATATATATATATATATATATATATATATATATATATATATATATATATATATATATATATATATATATATATATATATACAAACCAAAATAAAATATGCACAAAAGGATGAGGATCATACAAGAAGCTGAATACTGGTGCTCGGCCTACTCCTGTAAATATGGACTCCCTAGGAGTGGATCCTCCTCCTCTGCTATCGCTGTATGAGCTGGCAGACTTAGTGTGTGATAATTACAGAGGTTAAAACCAAAAAATGAATACAAACCCAAAGTCGTGCAATTATATGGGAACCATATAAGGATGTGCATGGGGAATGCTAGTAAAAAACAATATAAAAATGGTATGCGCACAAATTTTAAAGTATGCTTAACGTAACATGAATCATGACGTATATGGTATATATAGTATAATACGATCAAATAACATGATATGCCAAATATAATAAGAATCATGTGGTATATAGCATGCATAAGAAAACTTGAATCATGAAATAATTAGTGTATATAGCATAATATTAACACGCATATTCTATCCTATTAGTTTGGGATTGACTGATAGGGATATCATGTATTTTAGAAGTATGCCGTACATGTCTGGTGCCACAGTGCAAATTTGGCCAGCACTTACTAGATCGTTGCTAGGTGAACTGGATATTCTACACATATCTGGGATCATGGCCCAAACACAAGTCTCCAAACAAGCTAGTAGTGTCGCTAGGCACAACTAGGAAATCGATAGTGCCAGTATACAAATCAACGGATGCATCCCAAGTAAGACAAGAGACTCCCACAATACGTATTTTATTTCACCATTCATTTCTCTTATCCCCAAAATACAGTAAATGTTAAATATTAATGTGACATATATAATAAAGTAGCATGTATCAATAGCCATATTAATATGAGAAGACAAATGTCGACACTGACAAGTACAAAAATAATACTAGTAGTTATAAGAGTTACAGTATAAGAATAATACTGACAGATACAAGAGTTATAGGATATGTTCACGTTTGTAAGGTATTATTTCTAAGCAAGAATAACATATATATGTAGTAACATGTATAATTAAACATGTGTACATATAAGCCAGATGAAAATGAAATGACATGCATTTCAATACTCGTAAAATATAAGAGTAATACTAGTAGATAAAAGAATTACAAGACACGTTCACATGCATGAGATATCATTTCCAAACAAAAATAATATGTACAAGTAATAATATGCATAATTAACATGTGTGCAAGAGTTTAATATCTTGTATCAAGTGGTATATGCATAGATATTGCATATATGCCTAAATATGAGTTATGATAGGTCTGAAATTATCATATATAGGTAATAAAAAGAGTGATTAAACATGTGTACATAGGTATCATATCATAAAACAAGAGGTATATGTACAGACATAGAACATATGTGTGTTGCTGCAACTCAGTAGACATATCAGATTTTCAGGTCTTATTTGACTATTGCAAAATAGAATTAAAGATTTAGATTTTGCATAATCCTAGAGAATTCAATTATCTTTCTAATTAATTTTAAATTAAGCTCAATTGGAGTTTTAGAGCAAAAGTTATGATTATTTTATTATGGACATGCTACTACTGCTATAGACCGGGTATAGCTAAAATTTCTACATTAATTTTGACCAAAATAGAATTAAATTTAGAACTTAAAATCTTTATTAGTTCTAGATAATTCAATTAGTTTCACAATAAAACTTGAATGACCTCAATTAAAGTTCTAGAGGAAAATTTATGGCCATTTTTCCATGAACATGGTGCTGTTGAACTACAGACCTGGTTCAACAATATTGGATCAACTTCCAGATTATTTTTTATTATGAAAATGGCTAAATTAGGGTTTCTCGTAGTTAAAAGAATTATATATTTAATAAATTATCTTTTTAATGGTACTTGAATAAGGTCAATTGGAGTTAAAATACAAAAGTTATGGCAATTCTAAGATAGACTATTGCATAGGTCTGCACAGTGATATGATATATGCACAGGTGATATGCACCGTATGATACATTCTATAAAACTAAAGATACATGCAAATTTAAGTATTCATAATCATAAAATTGGGTTAATAATATATCTGGTATTATATAAGAGGAAATTATAATAAGGAATTGCAAGTTTAAAAGTTTTGAGAGTGTATTCTTGCCTCTAATTAAACCTAAACTGGTTATAAATGAATATTGATGCGATTAATCTTTAACAGTGGAGAAATTTTCCAAAAATCATTAAAGAGAATAAGGGCATGTGCTGAAAAAGATTTTTCTACATTGGTGGAGAAGTTTAGAGTTGATTTGGAGAGGCTAAGCTAAAGAATAAAGCTCTTAGAACAATTTAATGGATTTTCAGTCCACTCTCAAACTGAATATTTGGCGATTAATTTGAGAAAATTAGAAAGGGAAATAAGATATGAAGTCTGAAGTGAAAATGAAGATGAACACAAGAGGATGAGGCTTGATTTTTTTAGATCTTTCTTAATTTATTTTGGAAGTCAAACAGCTGGTGTAAGGTGAGTACACTAATATATTAAAAAACCCTTAAAATTCATCATAATTACAAGTTTGTCATTGGATCAATTCCTATTCAAATTTGGTCAAAAATTGTTGTTGGGCTTCTAAAATAAATTTGAAGTTGGTGAAAGGGTAAAATTGAAATTCTTAATTTAATTTGATTATTTAATCGGGTATTTATCTGAAAATCGGTCGATTCGGATTAATTCAAGAAAAATATGAAAAATCTAAAATAATAAGATAAGAGGTCCTCGTTTTGTGAAATTTGAAATTGAAATTTGATTAAATGATATAATTCAATTTATTAAGTATTCGGACTTTCAAGCGGATACAGATGATACTAAATAAACCGATACAAGAGGTTAAGGATTAGAGACATTACAAAACTGGTACCTATGATATTGTTAAATTCACGTAGTGATGTGACATCCGGTTAACATGGAAATCGGTAACATATAATTCTTGTTAAATTCATCTAGTGGTGTGTCATCCCATTCGTATGGAAACCGGTACCATAAACTTCCAATTAAATTCCCCTAGCGACATGTCATCTAGTTCATGTGGAAACCAATATCATATGATCCCAGTTAAATTCCTCTAGCGACATGCCATTCGATTCGTGTTGAAACCAATACTATATGATTTCTATTAAAATCACCTAGCCATCTAATTCGTGTGGAAACCGGTACCATATACAACAACAACAACTAAGCCTTTTATCCCAAGTATTTGGGGTAGGCTACATGAACCAAAAAAAATCACGCCGGATCAATCACTTTGATATTCCTTCTCCATTCATTTCTATTAAATAATATCTCCTTACTTAAACCTCTAGACTCCATATCTTTGCGTATCACCTCCACCCATATTTTCTTCGGTCTTTCCTTCGTTCTTCTAGCTTGTCCTACATTGATAAACTCTTCTCTTCGAACTGGCGCACTTGTAGGCTTACATTTCACATAAACAAACCATCATAAGCGATTTTCTCGCATCTTCTCATCAATAGGAGATACACCTAGCTTAGACGAATATCTTCATTTCTCACTTTATCTCACCTAGTGTTGTCGCACATCCAACGGAGCATGCGCATATCTGCTACACTTATTTTCTATGAATGACGTTTCTTTATAGCCCAACATTCCATGTCATATAATAAAACTGGCCTAATAGCAGTTTTATAAAGTTTTTCTTTCAATCTTAATGGAATATTACGGTCGTATAAAACTCCCATTGCCCTCCTTCATTTCAGCTAACTAGCTTGTATCATATGGTTAATATCATTATCGATCTCTCCATCATTCTGAATAATAGAATCCAAATATCTAAACTGACTGCTTATTTGTATCTCTTACCTATCCAGTTTTACAACATTATAATTTATGGTCCGTCGTTTACTAAATTTACACTCCATATACTCTGTTTTGGACCTACTCAATTTAAAACCTCTAGATTCTAATGTATGCCTCCATAACTTTAACTTGGTATTTACCCCTGCTCTTCTCTCATCCTAAATTATTTTAGTAAGTTCATCCATCACTATAGCAAATAAGAATGGGCTGAATGCATATCCTTGATGCAATCCAATTATGATAGAAAAATTACTTGTTAAACCACCACATGTTCTGACATTGGCCACTACTACATCATACATGTCCTTAATTATGTCGATATACTTGAGAAAAACTCTTTTCTTCATCAGTGTCCACCAAAGTATCTCCCATGGAACCTTATCATAGACTTTCTCTAAGTCAATAAATACTATATGTAAATCTCTATTTCTCTTACGGAATCGCTCTATAAGTTGACAAAGTAAATGAATAGTTTTTGTCGTCGATCGTCCCGGCATAAATCCAAACTGGTTCTCCGATATTTTAACAGTTTATCACAATCTATATTCAATTACCCTTTCCCAAAGCTTCATAGTATGACACATGAGATTTATTCACCGATAGTTAGAATAACTATGAATATCGCTCTTATTCTTATACAGAGCTATTAGGATACTCTTCCTCATTCATTTGACATTTTCTTAGTTTGCCAAATCTTATTAAAAAGATCTGTTAGCCACTTCACACCAATCCCTCCTAAATATCTCCATACCTCTATAAGAATACTATCTGGACCAACAGTTTTCTTGATTTCATTCTCTTCAAAGTCTCTTTCACTTCAGACTCTTTAATTCTGCGCATAAAACTACGATTCATATCCTCACATTGAATAGTAAGATCCCCCAAATCTTGAGTAAAACTAGCATTATATAATATATAAAAATAATTTTTCTATCTTTCTTTAATCTCTTCGTCTCGAACTAGAACCGTCTGATCATCATCATTAATACACTTTACAGTACATAAGTCTTTAGACTTTTGCTCTCTTATTCAAGCAATTCTATATATATTCTTTTCTGCCTCTTTATTATCCAATTTCTCGTACACTTGTTTATATAATTTAGTTTTTGCATCTCGAACAGCTTTTTTAGTCTCCTTCTTTACTAGTTTATACTTGTCAAAACTTATTTCAATATTATTATTATTATTATTCTTCAAATCTCTATATAGATCTCGCTTGATCTTAATAGCATTTTTTTATCTCTTTATTTTACCATGATATATCCTTACATGGTGGAGCACCACCTCTCGACTCACCGAATATATCTTTAGCTATCCTTTTGATGCAGCTAGCCATTTTGTTTCATGTTACATTAGGATCATTTTGGTCCCTCCAATCTGCTTCTTGTACTACTCTATCTATAAAAACTTTTTGATTACTTTTTAATCACCACCACTTAATCTTAGTATCTAACTTACACTTAATCTTTCTAAGTTTTTGTCTAATCTGAATAACAAAAACTAAGAGTTTATGTTGGGTAACTACACTCTCACTTGGCACTACCTTACAATCAATACAACTAACTCTATATATCTACCCTCCTAGTTAAAATGAAATCTATTTGGCTTGTGATGAGTATCATATATTGTATTTATTCTTCCATACTTTATCTTTTTTTGTTTATAAATAAATGTTACTTGGGTATTTTTAGTGTCTTTTTCAGGTAATCCAATTCATACAGGGAGATATCATGAAATCAGAGCTGGATTAAGAAATCAAGTCCAGAAAAGAGTTAAAAGAGAGAAAGCTACAAGATTAAAATACTTCAGAGACCCAAAGTCAATTACAGTCAAGAAAATCAAACGTATAAGACAAGAGACTCATGTAGAAGAAATTTTAACCGATTTTCTCAAATTATAGCCGCCAAATGACAGTATTTGCAGTCAAATAGTGGCCCAATAGTGGGCCCATGTGCTGAGTTTTTGTCGGTGGTTTTGTTGTAATTTTGTAGTTTTTCAGTTCTGTTAGAATTAGGGTTTGATTTCCGAAACCTATATATTAGCCATATCCTTGTATTCTAACGAGAATTCTGTAATTTTTATACTCGTTTTTCATTAATAAAATTAGTGTTTGCTGAAGGAGTGACGGTCACAATACAGTGCTCTAGAGGTACGCCATTGCTTTCTAATCTTTATTTATTTTTTTAGATAGAGTTAATTGCTTTTAAGTATATATTTATTCACTTTTTAGATTAGATTTTATTGTATTTATGAATAAAAATTCGATTTTGCTTATTAGGAATATGAGTAGTTAATTTTCTTTAGCCCTAGGATATAGATGAAGTTAGTTTAATAGATTTAACATGGATTTACCTCATCTTCTTTCTAAAAAAAAATAAAATTATGATTTTTCTATAAATAAATAAAAGATAAAGTTCACAAATCACAATTCTTTGATAGATTATGCTTAATTAATATTTTGATAATTTATGCTTAGATGAAGTTTGGAATTCTTATTCTTTGATTATTTTTAGAATTATCAATAAAGATTTTCCTATAAATAAATTAAATTGGATAAACTTGTAAATCTTATTTTTTTGATAGGTTATACTTAAGTTCGGTCATTTGATAGCCTATGCTTAGATTAAGTTTGAAGTTTATTTCTTTTCTTTTGTTTATGAGATTTTCTACTTAATATGATTTTTTTTTTAAGAAAGGTGTTATTTTTGATGGTTTATACTTGCACATCACTTAATAGGTCATACTTAGAAGCACTTGATTAAAATCAAATTAAAAAGATCACCTTTTTAATATGTTGCTTAACCGTGCATAATTAAAAAGATAGGAAGAAAGAGATAATTTATTGTTAGGCTATTATACCAATAGATTCAAAATCCTAGGCTAATATCTAGAATTTAAAACTTATCTTCTCTCAATTTAGAAACACATAATTAGTCCATTAGACTAAAGAAAGAGTAAGAAACGTAAAAACACATTAGATCCCTATAGGACGACCTGTATAGCGCTACAACCGATACTGTGCACTTGCAGTTTATCACATCAAGTTTTTGGCGTCGTTGCCGAAGATCGACGGTGTTTTTCTTATTTTTTTCTAAAGTTTTACGGGTTAACAGTGTGTGTTGAGTGTGTAAGGACCAGATATTGCAGATACAGGAAGAGAAAAAGAATTAGGGAAGCTCTAGAACTGCGTAGCAGAAACTAGATAGTCAAGCTCTCTAGTTTGACCGCCATTTAGCGGCCAGAGCCGCTATTTAGCGGCCCTAGAGGTATCTTCGGAACCAAACTTTTCTTCAGTTCTGTAGTTTTGGTCCTTGGTTCTGTAAAAAAATATAAAAAAAGTTTAGGAATAGTAGGAATCACATTTTTATTTGATCATATCCATTCCACCGTTTTTCTCTCCACCACACCCCACTCTTGCATTAGTTTAGGAAATTCACGCATACACTCACGGTCATTGGTTCATGCCACATTGGACTCGTGATCAACTTGGTCAACTTGTGAGATCAAATTTGTTCATGGAAGACAAAATGGACCAGCCGATCCCAATCCTTCAGAATCGATGTTACCCATTGCACACATCACTTCTATCATACATAAAACTTCCACACGCAGTGGGTAATCACTATGAGTTGAAGCCGCAGTACACAATATGCTTCCTAAATCCACTGGTTCTGATTCAAAGGATGCATATCTCTTTATCAGTGAATTTCAGGAAGTATGCATGTTGAAAAAACTGCAGCACTTATCAGAGGACTCAATTAAGCTCCGCTTCATTCCCTTTGCACTTAAGGATAATACCAAGAAGTGGTTGTATAGTATGCCTACTATTCAATCACTACTTGGGATGAATTCGTTACGGTGTTTCTTAAAAAGTATTATCCCACGCAAAAACGATAAGGATACGAAATCAAATCAATCAATTCCGTCAAGTGCCGGGAGAATCCTGCTGGAAATACTTAGAATGGTTCAAGGACTTATTAGCTCAGTGCCCCCACTATGCAATAGAAAAGTGGCGGTTGTGTCAAATCGTGTACGAAGGACTCGATTACACATCCAAAACTCATCTTGAGTCTATGTGTCTAGGGGAGCTCATGAGAAAGAACGAGGATGAAGCATGGGACATTTTTAAGAACCTATCGTGGAAGACTATGCAGTGGGAAAGTCCCATTGAGAAGCCCAGTGTATCAACTTTTGCACATAAGGGTGGGATTTATAGCATCGACAGCTCTATAGCTGCCGAAACTAAGATTGCAGCCCTTATGAGGAGAATTGAGGCATTGGAGACTACTCGAGCTCCACAGGTAGGTCAAGTAAATCAAATCAAAAGTTCAACATGCTTTAATTGCGAAACTCCGAATCATGCTATGGAGGAGTTTCCATAATTAACGAATCTCATGGGTCTCACACTTGAACAGGCTAACGCCTTGTATCAACAACCCATGAACAATCTTTACGCTCCTACATATAATTCTGGCTGGAGGAACCATCCAAATTTATCATAGGGTCAGGGGTAATATCAGGGGGCCCCTAACCCTAACATGCAACCTCTAGCCAATGGTCAGTTCCAAAGATCAAATGTGAGTGGTTATCAACACCCAGATGCATCAATTATGGGAATAACCAGAATAGACCACCTGCACAAAACTACTCACATCCACAACAGGGGTCTAATAATGAACAAGAAAAGCGACTTCAGTCACTTGAGAAGTACGTTGAAAATATTCTCAAGTCTCATTCCAAGTTTAACACGCATATGTCCAACCTTGACACACACATGCAAAATCTTATAAAAGTGTCAACTGATTTTATTCAAAGTACAGATCAACAACTGCTCGTGAACTCTCAATCTATTAAGAATGTAGAGCAGCAGGTTCGACAATTAGCGAGTCAAATGAGTGAACGTGCCAGGGTACCTTTCCAAGTCAACCCATAACGAACCCTAATGCCAGTTTCTCAAATTCCAATCAATCGCATGAAGAAAATAGATTAAGGGATGAAGAAAAGAAAAATACGGATAAGATGAAGAAAAGAAAAATATGGATAACCAAAAATCAAGAAAAATAAAAAAATTTATACAAAAGAAGGAAAAATCTTTTTTTAATTATATTTTCTTCAATCAATCATACTAATATATAAACTCAAGAATGCATTTAAATTATCAATTTTCAAATTAAGTGACATATTAAATACACTTATTATTTTAATCAAAACTTTAAATCCTATCTTTCAATACCCAATAACAGATAATCCATTAGTTTCTATACATCTACATGCACGTATGATAGTCTACTTTGGACTTGGATTCCAACTCTAACTCATGATTCATTTCCTCTCTCATAACAAAAATCTTTTTACTTTTTCTTTTTTTTAATTTTTTTAAGAATATTTCACCTTTCATGCAAATATTCACGTTTGCTTAGGTGTAAATTACCCGATTACTCGGATCATACTCTTTTTTTCACTATTGAGGCTATTGCCTTAATACCAGGCGCACCCCATTTTTTTATCATTCTCGAGGCTATTGCCTTAATACCAGGTGCCCTCATTATTTTATTCTCACTTTTTTTATCATTTTTTTCTTTCTTTTTTTGTTTAGAAAGAGAAGACTTACTCAATCGTTATCATCTTTATCCTTAACTTAATAAACAATTGTGAAGTGAAAAATAGATGTATACTTGCCTCAAAATTACTGTTAGTGGTATTTATTTTTCAGATTTTAATTTTTTTCATAAAATTCTTAGTGTATCGTCCAATCTACTCTCCTGTCTAACTTCAAATCTAAATTTATCCCTTTATCTATAATTATGTAGATCTATTGATGAAAATATAATTTTTTTTCTAGTTTTTTCTGCTTTTTTTAGTTAGTTACCCTAAAAACTATCTGTAGTGTAAAATAAAGAAACCCCAAAAAAATTCTAAAAATAAAATAAAAATCATAAAAAAACTAAAAATCCTAGAAAAATACGAAGAAAATATCTTAACCCACTCCCCTACACCTAAACTCGTGTATGCCCTCGTACACAAATAAACGGTGGTAAAATATATAAGAAAACTATTATATAAATGCTATACAAATAATGAGAGTCATAAAAAGTTACGATCTCAATATCATCACCCTATTAATGCATGGAAAGCGGTTACGATCTCTCGATCGCTTCCCGCTTTCATAGTGTGTGCATTTTAAACGTGAAGAGGGTGCATTATTATATCACATCATCCTCCTACAAGTCACAAAATTACCTGTCTGTCTCTTATGCCGCCCTCGTTTTTTCTTTGTCCACATGTAAGCATTAATAATTGGGTTAAAGAATTCTTCATGACAAACCTGCCAATCATCATTAGTAACAAGCATACATGTAGAAATATCATGAGGTGAGAAGAGTGCAATATAATCAAGTGAATGTGGTGGCGGCCCTTCTAACTCACGAAGTAATGCGAGCTCTTTTGCAAACAAATCCTCAAAATTTAGCTCATAAATCAATGGCACACTTGCACATGTATCATCATATATAGAATCAATATGTGCCAATTCATCGAATAATATGAGCTCATCCTCGAAAATTTGCTCAAATGAGGGTTTATCATCAGTGCAAGAGATAGAATGAGAGTGCAAACTATGAATCATATTGACCTCAATGAGGGAGCTCGATGTGTGCTCACCATATTGAATATGTTCAATGCCACAGTCATATTCCTAACTGATAGCTTCATGAGGTCACTCATGTAATCAATTAATGCATTTAATGTTGTTAGGAATGATCTATCCAAGATAACAAAAATTTGATTGCATGAATTGAAAATCGACTCAGTTTCTAAGACAATGAAGTTTATAGGAAAGATGAAATCGCCGACCTTAATGAACACATCTTCAATTATATCAAGTGGTCTCTTGATCGAATGATTAGCTAACTGTAATGTGATCTTGGTAGGTTAAATTTTTCCTAACCCTAGTTGCTGATAAATAGTGTAAAGAAGCAAGTTGATACTTGTCCCTAAATCAAGCAATACCCTATCAAATATAGTGTTCCCAATGATACATGGGATAGTTGGGGAATCTGAATCTTTGTACTTGACAGGCAAGGGGATAGAGATAATTTGCGATATATTTACAGCAAGAAAAACTTTCTCATGAACGTTTCTTAATCTTTTTTAGTACATAAATCCTTGAGAAACTTGGCAAAAGTAGGAACATATTGTATAATATCAAGGAGTGAAATATTAACCTTCACTTGCTGAAATATTTCAAGAATCTTCTCTACTTGCATTGAAGGCTTCCTAAACTGATTGAGATATCATATTTTAGCTTAGGAACAGGTTCTTCTGAATGAGTATATGACGGTGATGCAGGTGTTGGAGATAGTCGTGGAGAAAGGATGGAAGAGATGATGTAGCCTATGAAATAGTAGGAGTGAGATCAAGGGGCATGACTACATTATTGTCCACTTGCTTGCCAGATCTAAGCGTGTGAATGATATTGCATTGGTGAACATACGGCTAATTGGAGTTTCATGAACTAGCATTATGGTTCGTTAAGAGTTGACTTGAAAAAATACCATTTCCACGTTCACTCATTTGACTCATTAATTGTCCAATCTGGTGCTCAACATTCTTAATAGATTGAGTGTTCACGAGCAGGTGCTGATCTATTCTTTGAATAAAATCAGTTGACACTTTCATAAGATTTTGCATGTGCTTGTTAAGTTTGGACACATGCATGTCAAATTTGGAATGAGACTTGAAAAGATTTTCAATGTTCTTCTTAAGTGACTGGAGTTGCTTTTCTTGATCATTATTAGACCCCTGTTGTGGATGTGAGGGGTTTTGTACAGGTGATCTATTCTGGTTGTTCCCATAATTTGAAGCGTATGGGTGTTGATAAACACCCCATATTTGATTTTGGAAACTGACAATTGGCTGGAGGTTGCATGTTAGGGTTAGAGGCCCCTAATATTGCCCATGACCACATGAGAGATTTGGATGGTTCCTCCAGCTAAGATTGTACATCGGAGAATAAAGATTGTTTATGGGTTGTTGATACAAGGCGTTAGCCAGCTCAAGTGTGGGTCCCATGAGATTCATTAATAATAGACACTCCTCCATAACGTAATTCGGAGTTTCCAATTAAAATATGTGAAAACTTGAATTTGATTTACCTAACCCACCGGTGGAGCACTAGGAGTCTCCAATACCTCAATTCTCCTCATAAGAGCTGCAATCTTAGGTTCGGCAGTTATAGAGCTGTCGACGCTATGGATCCTACCCTTATGTGTAGAACTTGATGCATTGGATTTCTCAGCTAGACTCTCCCACTGCATAGTCTTTCACGATAGGTCCTTAAGAAAGTCTCATGCTTCATTCTCGTTCTTTCTTATGAACTCCTCTTGACACAGATTCAAGAAGAGTTTTGGATGTATAATCGAGTCTTTCATACACAATTTGACACTACCGCCACTTTTCTATTGCATTGTAGGGTCACTGAGCTAAAAGATTCTTGAACTGTTCCAAATATTTCCAGGAGGGTTCTCCCGACACTTTACGAAATTGATTGATTTGATTTCGAATTCTGGTCGTCTTGTGCGTGGGATAATACTTCTTAAAAAATACTGTAATAAATTCGTCCTAAGTAGTGATTGAATTAGTAGGTATACTGTCCAACCACTTCTTGACATTATCCTTAAGAGTAAATGGGATGACGCGGAGCTTAATTGTATCCTCCGATAAGTGCTGCAGTTTTATCATTATGCATACTTCTTAAAATTCACTTATAAAGAGATATGCATTCTCTAAATCAGAACCAGTGAATTTAGGAAGCATGTTGATGTACTGCGGTTTCAATTCATAATGATTACCCACTGCGTGTGGAAGTTTTATATATGATGGTAGTGATGTGCGCAACGGGTAATATCGATCTTGAAGAATCGGAATTGGTTGGTCCATGTTATCCCCCATGAACGAATATGATCTCATTAGTCGACCAAATTGATCATGGGTCCAATGTGTCATGAACCAGCGACCGTGAGTGTATGCGTGAATTTCCTAAACTAATGCAATAAGTGGGGTGTGGTGGAGATAAAACGGTGGAATAGATATGATCAAAGAAAAGATGTGATTCCTACTTCTTTTTTGTATTTTTTTACAGAACCAGGGACACTAGACACAGAAACAGAGAAACTTTGGGGGAAAAAGTAACCAAAATTGCCGCTAAATAGTGGCAATTGCTGCTATTTGGCGGCAAAACTAGCGAGTTTAGATCCGTGGTTTTTTCAGTGAACTTACGAGTCTCTTCTTGTCCCTTTTTACTTCCTGTATCTGAAGTACCAGATTCATGCACACTCAACACACACTATTAACCCGTAAAATAATAGAAAAAGTAAGAAAAATACCGTCGATCCCGATAACGGTGCCAAAAACTTGATGTGATAATTTAACTCTAAGCGTACAGTATCGGTGTAGCACTTTATAGGTCGTTCCACAGAGATCTCAGGTGTTTTGCAATTCTCACTATTCCTATTATTCTAACGGACTAACTAAAAATTTTTAGTTGATGTTGAGTTTATCTAATTAGCCTGAGATATAGAATCAACTAGTTTCCAACCATGAATTATTTCTATTATCTTCTTCCTATCATAAAATATTAGATAAAATATTCTAAGTATGAGATATCAAGTAGTGTGCAATTATAACTCATCAAAGAAACTACTTTTCATAAAAGCAAACTAAATCATTAGATAATTCGATAAAAAAAGATGAAAATCAACAA